>JAMBUN010000319.1:0-163399 GCA_030271035.1 Microascus cirrosus | reverse complement strand
ACAGGGGGGAGGGGGAGGGAGGCGGGGTAATGGGTTTTGTACAAGGGGAGACGGGGGAGAGGGTAGTTACGGCGGGGGATGATGGCGTGGTGCTCATTTTTGAGGCGTGAGGGGGGTGCGTTGTATGAGGACTGGGAACGTATGTGGGTTGGATGGATTTGCGGCGCTGCTAGACGTAATCAAGACAAATGAGTTAGTTCGACATCCGATGGGCGACGGTTTTCATGGCACACTGTTACTTGTACGGGTAGTGGGATCATCGCGTGCGGGGATTTTAACGTTATTGAGTATCGTACGAGGAACAAACTATACAGGTTGTCCGGGTGGTCCTGTCAATGGGTATGGACCTCATACGCCAGCAGCGCCAACCCTCTCCTCTCCAACCACTTTCCTCCAACGAAATAGGTCGTCACCGCAATTCGTAACCCCACGACCCTAAAAACCCAAAAGCCGCCTTGTCTATCCCAAGAGTCAGATGTGGACTGAGTACTGACGGCAGTTCCCATTCGGTTGCATGGAACGTCCATTTTGTGACGTGGACGTAAACCAACGGAGTCCAGATTAATGCAGAGGGAACTCAAGCACGGTGCGGTGTTCGGCCGAGAACCCGCGGGGTGAACCAGACCCGGCAGGCCGGTTCCGATCGAGGGCCAACCCCCACGGCACCGGATCGGACGGGTGTGATTGGCCCGCGCCGCACAAGCACTTGAAGACCCTTGTGTCGAGCCGCCTGCACCCCGCCATCGAACCTAGAAACCTACTGACGCACCTTCTCCGTATGGAATGTTTGTTCATGATTTACAAAGAGGGGTCAACCGCGGCACGGGGCCGGACCCAACCGCCGCTGACGTGGCTTTCGAGGCCGTGACGGACCTCTGGTCCAAGCAGCCCATCCACGATCTTTAGACGGCTCTACATTGGCATATTCGCCCGGGTCGCCAGGAGGACGGATAGAATGTTATGAGTTCGCAGCCTAGAGTCTTCTATGTTGTGCCCTGGTCGAAAGCGGAGGTCCAAGGAGAGGGCTATGTTCTTGTTATCTAAGATAGAATGTTCCCGGATTTTCACATGCCTGTATGCGATTTCCTTGTTTTAGAAGCAGTACGGGAACAAAAATGGTATGGTACCGATACACTGAGGCCTCGCAGAAGATGTAAGAAATCCTCCTCGAGCGACATAGCGGGTAGGAAACCAAGCCTGCCGAGCCACGGTCCCCATCCTCTATGGTCTCACCCTAAACCCCGGGAAGTAGGTACGTCCCGCATGCTCGGGATAGTAGCTCGTCCAGCCTAGTTCAGTGACATACTTCATATCTCTGAAGTTTTGTGGACCAACTCAGTCTAATCGTCGTGTTCGGAAGGGATCTCGGCATTGGAACAGCACTCTCAATAGCTAGGATACCAGCGAGCATGCACCCAGTCAACGGAAAGAGATTGCTGGCGGGCTTCCCGTCGGAGCGAATCTATGGGCATACTATGAGGTTGCTGCAATCGGGGTGAATTGGCTGATTATGGAAGGAAAATATGAAGAATGAATGAATAATGAAGACCTGAATCTCAGGATGAGTGAAAATGAGTCTGTTACGTATGGGGAGTATAATCTGAAACCATATGGAGTGGAAACAGTCAATCCCTGTGTTTCACTGCAGCTTTTCCTCCTGTCTTCTCTTTCCATTATCCATTATCAGGCTGTGTTAAAGAGAATGGGGAATGGATGGATGGGTCACGGCAATATCATTCCCCCGATGAGGGAAGCGACTGAAGTACTCTGGACAGGATGCCTTTCCATCTTCCAGGTAGTCAAGGTACCAGCCATTCTGAGGAATTAAAAAATAGTGGCAGAGGTTTGCAAGAATTGCTTCAGAGCCAAGAATTCACTCCTTTCTGCCCTTAGAGAATGCCAATTGTCTTAACTGGCAACCAGCATCCACAGCCTTGGACAGCCAAAAGGGTTTTAGAAGAGAGCACAAAGACATGGCAACTTTCACTACTCCACAAGACACTGATAAACTAAGAACCAAATACTGTGAGAGCTTCTGTATGGAAATATTCGATTTATATAAAGTTGTCATGGAGAATCGTAGAACACTCTAGCTGGGGCTGGTATACCTTCGATACATGTTCTGAAGAACTTAGCACTCGGTAGCGTGGCGTAGAACTCGCCGGGAAGAGGGGTGGATAGGACAAATCACGTGATATACCACGTGACTTTCCTTACTCTCATGTGGGTTGAAGCCTCTTCCTTGTGTCGAGGTTGTAACAAGTAAATAACGGGTAGGTATCCTTGAAGGTAGCGCCTTGGTAGGAGTCGTCGAAAGATTTGCAAATAAGAATTTTAAAGTTGTGTACGTAGTAAAACTATATGGGATGCGGGACACTTTTAGCTAACGCTAGCTGCATTTAGTCCAAGACACCGAAGATATCGCCGTTTGTTTGCTTGTGGAGTACCCTATGTACCTATCCTGCGGGATGCAGGACCCTCATGTACCTCATCCCTTTCTATTCGCGCCACATAAACTTCCCACCCGCTCATTTCCCAAGCCTCCGACCCCGAGGTACATCATCCCCGAGCCTTCAGCGCCCTCCCCAGAGTCGCAGAGCCGGTAATTACTTCACTTCGTGTCCTCCTCCGTCACTCGTTACTCCCCCCCCGGAAACGTTCCCTTTACGAGCGCAATACTCCCTTCCTTTTCCCTTTTCCCTCGCTCCTAATTTTCCTTTTTTTCTTGAGCTTGTCTTTCGAAGGAAGGAGTTGAACCCAACGCCTGAGAGTCCCGATTAACCACCGATCGCGCGAATCGTGAACCGTGCCCGGACGTCCAGATCAGTCGATCCCGCACGACACCGCCCGCCCTTCGCAATCCGCACGTCGACCTGATCGCCTCAAGATCCTGAGCCGCCGTTGCGACCCTAGCCACTCTTGTCATCGACCGACCCTAGGCCGCGAACTCCATCCTGCGCCTCTTTTCCTCCGAAGCCGCCCTTCTTCATCGCAACCCCCTGTCTCGAACACCGGACGAACGCTCGCCGCCAAATCTCCCCGCCGATACCACACAATGCCTTCGCTCTGTGGGGGAAGCAAGACCGTCCAGCGGAAGCTGGTCCTCCTGTGAGTTCCGGACCGCAGGCCTGCGGCCACGCAGACCTAAGGCACCCAGCCGTCGGGGGGCGGCTTGTGCTCCGATGCGCAAGCCACGTTCCCCCTTCCTCCGAGGATGTGAACTGACGCGGATGATACAACAGTGGGGACGGTGCCTGCGGAAAGACTTCTCTTTTAAATGTATTCACCAGGGGGTGGGTACCCTTCGGTTTTCCCTGGACCGTGATGCGGGGATCTGACCTTGTCGCAGGTACTTCCCGACTGTCTATGAGCCCACCGTCTTTGAGAACTACGTTCACGGTACGTGCAAAAATACGCCTGTCCGCCGGCTTCTATGCGCGAGCGGATGCAGCGCTGCCCCCCTTTCGCAACCACGCGAGAACTTGGACCTGGAGGAGTGGCAGCCATAATGACCATTGTCTCCAGACATCTTCGTCGACAACGTCCACATCGAGCTCTCGCTCTGGGACACGGCAGGCCAAGAAGAATTCGACCGGCTACGAAGCCTCTCCTACGGTATCCCTTCCTACCTTATCAGCTCCCTTCCCATTGCTGTACCAAACTAACACAAACCCGCCCTCTAGATGAGACGGACCTCATCATGCTCTGCTACAGCGTCGACAGCAAAGACTCCCTGGAGAACGTCGAGTCCAAGTGGGTGGGCGAGATCGCCGAGAACTGCCCTAATACCAAGCTTGTCCTCGTCGCGCTCAAGTGCGACCTCCGTGAGTCCGACGACGAGGAGGCCGCTGAGCCTCAGGACGGCGGCGGGGGAGGTCCGCAGAGGGAGAAGAAGGAGATGATCAACTACGACACGGGGCTTGAGGTGGCGAGGAGGATCAACGCGTCGAGGTACCTGGAGTGCTCGGCGATGCGGAACAGGGGCGTGAACGAGGCGTTTACGGAGGCGGCGAGAGTGGCGCTCACGGTCAGGAAGGAAAAGGATGATGGCAAGTGTGTCGTTATGTGAGGGCTGTGCGTGTGTGAGAGTGAGAGCGAAAGTGTTCGCTGGGAGAGGAGGGACGAGAGGTGGGAGAAAGAGGTGGAAATGAGGAGAGGGGAGAGGAGGGTATAAAGGATGATGGGGATCCCTGCGCCCCTGAAACGAGGCGTCGGAGTCGGAGTCGTTTTTTTTTTTTGCCTTTGTTGAACCCCTGGGTTGCCCTGAACGTTGCTCGGTTTCTCATGACGACCTCGCCTTCGCGCCGTTTCCCGCCTTTCAGCAAGGGCCCCGGCATCCGAGACGTGTACATCAGTTTTCTTGCTCTTTTTTCTTCTTACTTCTTCTCATTTGTCTGAGGGCTTATAGGGTGCGTTCTTCACCCGGTCTTACGTCCGTTGTAATATCCTTGTTATGTGGCTCCCGGAAGGTGGCGAGAGTGGGAGAAGCGATAGAATGATGGAATCCAGTTTTAACTACCCCTTACTGTTTGGAGTATCTACGTGCCATATGTCGTAGGTGGCTTGCACAGGCACAACGTTGTCCCTGTATCTCAAGGTGCCGGCTTTTAAGGCGGACGTTTCTCTATCTAAGGTGACTGAATATTGATCGGTATTCGCTTAGAACATGCACGTCGAGTTCGTATCGGTCTTCTCCAGCATCGTACAAGAGGTATATACCAATGTCTCTACTCAGAACCCCAGTTCAGGACCACCAAGCTCCACTACTCCCCCCTCCCCAACCGCCTCGCAAACTCATCAGCCCAAACACCCGCCACAGCACCGCCCTCCACCATAGCGCCCTCCCCAACCTCCTTTCTCACAGACGTGACCCCTCTCCCCTCAATCCCGCACGGCACGAACCTTGCCCACGGGTTCACCTCCCCCGGCCCCTCAACAGGCACCGTCAGATTCACCGCGACCCCGAGTGTCGCGACGTGCCGCCGCAGGTGGATGCCCATGGCGGCGATCTTACGCTCCCCGACCCAAACGCCGGGGTTCTCCTCGTCACGCACGCCGCGGATGCCGTAGAGGGCGTGGAGGAAAGCGATCGTCGTGTCCTCCAGGAGACGCGCGTAGGAGCGGACTGTTTGCGGGGGATGGAGAGGGGAGCGCAGGTCGAAGACGGGCCAGAGGACGAGCTGGCCAGGGCCGTGGTAGGTAGTTAGGCCGCCGCGCGAGGAGTGCGTCACCACGGGTGTGAAGGTTGTCTCGTCTTCCGCAGCTCTCTCGCCCTTGGAACCTCCGGCATCTCGCATAACCCTCAGCGGCGCCGTGAGGACGTCTTCGACACCATCTCCCAGGTCCCTCTGCCTCCGGCCGAGGGTATACGTGGGTGCGGGCGTGAATGACAACACTGTGGGGCTCGGCGGCGTACCCCTCGGCTGGGCCTTGTAGGCGTGGTGCGGCGCTGAGAGAGCGTCCTGCAGCTCGGAGGCGAGCGCGTATGGTGTGAAGGTAGGCCACTGCGAGGGGAGGTGCACGCGGTGGAGGTGCAGTGCGCGGCGAGAGGCCAACACGGTTCCCGGATTGAGGGCGCGCGGGCGGGCGGCACGCCGTAGCATCTCTTTCGGGTTATTCGATGTCGCGGTTCATCGTAGGTATTCGCAATGGCCTGCTCCCGAACATGAAGCTACAAATGAGAGATGGGCGTTTCACTAGGGAGCGGATCTTGTGACAGGCGATAACAGATGGCAGGACGCTTCGCCGGAAATAGGTGCCACCAGTTGTTTTCAAATGACATTTTTCTGAGGAAGCACCCCAGTCACATGGAGGGATGACGAACGCGTGAGGCTTATTCAATGGGGAATTTTCCCTTCGTTTCGAAACGAGGGCAGGGATTACAAGTTCGAGGGCTTTCTCCCGACACACAGTCGAACCTGTCACCCATTGACCCTGGATCCTCGGAACCCGCAGCTTGGGTGACAGCCACCACGGACAGCGACGACCGCGTGTCGCACACGTCATCAGGGCCGCGCGCCAATGAGGCACTGCGCAACTTTTGCGGTGTGGGAACGGCAACGACAGCCCTGGCGGTGTTGACACAACTTCGGGAAGCGTGCTCGAATTTGTGTGGTCCCGTCCCGTGGCTGGTCTCGCTCAGAGGGTTTGGACCCCGATTGGGGAAAGGGCTCTTCAATTCCAGTTCGTGGACGGGGATCCAGGGATCATTCTAGCTGAAGAGGAATGCTCCCTTCTGCAAGTCCCGGCTCCAGACTCGGCGCCAAGCGCAGGGCTCATGCACTGCAAGCTGAGCGAGACCACCTCAAGCCACTAACCCGGCGTCTTGGCACCAGCGAACAACCGATCGCCACCGTCGTCATGCGCCTCGGTGCGTCGAGCGTGCCACCACGGCAGCGCTGAGTGGTCAGTGCGGATGGACCTGCTCTGCCTTCTTCCCTTTTGGAAAAGTCGGTGGGGCCCAGTTCGCGGCAGACGTAATTCGCAGCGTCGGAGCTGCCATATGGGATATGTGTGGGTCATGTCACTCACTATCTGCCGAAAGGATCGAGATACTGAATCGCAAAGATGCGAAATTGCGGTTCCTGCCCTTCAGTCCCCCAAGTCCGTTAAGACACGTTTTTCATCCATGTCGGGTACTCCCGGCCAGGAGAGCGGCGTCCTTCTTTCTCCGTTGTCTCTTTGAACGCAGCATGTCCGCATGTCATCCGAGGTGTCCCTTCCCCTTCTCAGCCGTGATCGGCCCTTGTCGACGATCGCTTCGGACGGTGCGCCCCACATACCGGCTCCGCCGCCCGAGAAATTTTTCCCCCATTCGGGCACTAGGGAAGGCGCCGCGGGACGCCTTCGTCACTGCCATCTGACCGGGCACTTGCATCATCGGCGATTAGGGAAGTGGTACACCCGTCCAACCGGGTTTTTCCTGTATGTAGGGCGGTCGACGTAAAACGATCTGCGAGGGTTCATATAACCCTCGGCTCTGCTCCCCCCTTGCAGAGCCGAGAACTTTTTTTCAGAGACAGTTTTGACTCACCTTTCTCTTTGTATTACACCCAATATTCCAAATAAACCGAAAGCGAACTTTCTCTAATTAAGTAAGTCGGCGTCGGGCGCCCGTGGTACACGTCAGGCGACCTGAACTCTATGTACACTATTCCCCCCTCCCTTCGCCCAACCTATAACACCGCTCCCAATATAACCACCTGATTTTCCCTCCCTCTCTCACCTCACTCCCTTCCTTGTCACCTACGAACAACAAGAACGATCGAAGCGACGAGCCCAAAATTCTAACAAACGCCAGAGAAAAGGAATATCCACAATCATGGCCCGCGGCCTAACCGGCATCTTGGGCCTGGCCCTCCTCGGCCTCTCCATCGTCTTCGCCCTCTTTATCATCCTCGCTGGCGTCACCTCCAACCAGCCCCTCGACCGCACCTACTTCCTCGAGGCCGACACCTCGGGTATCCAGGGCGCCAAGGACACCACCCGCTGGACTTTCCTCTACTTCTGCGACCAGAACAACGAGAATTGCGGCAACTCGCGACCCGCGCCCGCCTTCGGCAAGGCCTGGGACTCCAACGCGCAGGGCGCGCCCGAGTCGCTCATCGGCTCACACAGCGATGACACGACGAGCAGTTACTACTTCTTCATGTGGAGGTTCGGCTGGGTGTGGTTCATCCTCGCGCTGGCCTCGTCGGCGATCGCCTTCTTCTCGGGCTTCCTGGCGTGCTGCGGGCGCGTGGGCGCCTTCATCTCGTCTGCCGTGTCCTTCTTTGCGCTGGCCTTCTGGACCCTCGCGGCTGTCTTCATGACGTGAGTTCCCCCCTCCCCTTTCCGCTTTTTTAAGCAAGCTACAGGGTGGTAATAAGAGCTAACACGCATCCAGTGTCGTTTTCGTCAGGGCCAAGGATGCTTTCCAGGCTGACGGCCGCGACGCCAAGCTTGGCCCCTACGCCTTCGGCTTCGCGTGGGGCGGCTTCACCGCCGTCTTCCTGGCCACTATCCTCTTTTGCCTCAACATCCGCAAGACCAAGAAGGAGCGCTACGCCGCGCACCCGCCGCGCTACAGGGGCGGCACGGCGGACGCGGGGCGGAGGCGCTTCCCCTTCTTTGGAAAGAAGGGCGCTAGCAAGGGGGAGTATGCTTAAATTTGAGAGCGTGGAGAACTAAAGTATGAGATGCGAGGAGAGAGGAGAGAGGCAGTAATGTGAAATGGGACATATGGTAATTTTGGACAATGGGGTGCTGGATATCCAGGCTGGCACGGCTAGTAATTTATGAATTTACGGATTTTGAATGAGGCTATCTCTAGACTAGCTCTATGATGCTCTACCAAGCCCGAGAGTTCTAGTCCGCATTCCGTGGATCGCACCGCGAACAACAGACGGCCCAACGGGTAGATAGTAGGAACAAAAAAAGAAAACAAAAAAGAAATAGAAAGAAAAAGCCAGGAGCCCATAAGCGTATCCTACATGGGAAAGGGAAAGCGCTGGACGCAGTATGACATCATCGGTTGACACCCCCCAGTCGATGACATCACCGCGGCAGGCCCTGAGCATCGCAACCAGACTGAATTGAAACGTGGAAACGCTTTCAAGATCTCTAGAGTACAAATCGGCTGAAATAGACCGTCTCGAGTGATGTCGGTTTCTTTACACGGAAAGGCCCCTGGTAGGATTGGGCCTGTCAGCATGCTACAGTATGTACATGCATACTAGCAAACCCCCGGAGGCAGCTCCCGCCCGCCCTTCGAATTCCAGAACTAGACCTCAAAACATTGACAGGCATACCATGACGCCCCGCCCTAGGCACCAGATGACCTCGCGGAAGAACACCGTTCGCTCGACGATACTCGTCAGAAAAGAAATTCGAATTCCTATACTCTTCTCGCTATGCAGATACCCTACTAAGAACACCCTTACCCTCCGCCCAAAGAACCATAAACGAGAAGGAAAATGAAAAGGGAAATATGTAGAGGACATGTAGAAACACCACCCCACCTCCAGCCACCTTCCTCCTCGACCTTCCCTTCCCTTCTCCATCCCTACGCCGGCAACACCTCTCCATAGCAACCCCCTACGACACCCCCAGAGTCCCCATTCCGGGACTAGGCACCTGGTCCAGCGGCGCCGCATGCAACGCCGGCCTCGCCTTCTCCTTATCCGTCCCCTCCTCTCCCTCTCCCCTCTCCTTCCTCTCCAGCGCGCCCCTCACCCACGCCGCAACGACCGCATCGTGAACCTCAGGATCTAGTTCCAGCGCTCTCAGCCCCTCCGCCGCGGCGTCAACCCCGTTCTGCCCTTGCACTTCCTGCTCGCAGTCCTCCTCTGGCTCCTCCTTTATGGCGTCGCACTCTGACACGAGCGGCTTCAGCCATACGTGCTTCAGCAGCGCATCGTACGTGGGCCGCAGTTTGGGCTTCTTATTGAGGCAGCCACGCACGAACTCGCGCGACGTCTGCGAGTAGCCCTCCGAGGGCATGTCGGGCGGGTCGCCCTCAACGATGGCCTTTGCTCTTCGTTAGTATGCTAGAAGGTGGAAACGGACAAAATGACAAAGGCTGGGGGACTCACGCTAAGCTGGCTGAATATCGTCGAAGCCACCTCGGGGGGATAGGGGTACTTTCCTAGCGCGCACTCGATGACCGTCAACCCTAAACTCCAGATGTCGCTCTGCACACTGTAAGACCCGTCCGAGTTCCCCCCTGGCGCCATCTGGCCCCCCGATATACGCTCCGGCGCCATGTAGCTCTGGCACCCAATGTTTGTCTTCGCGATACTCGCCACAAGATTCCCGCTGACCCCGAAGTCGCAAATCTTCACCTGGCCCCTCTGGTTCACCAGTATGTTCGTCGGCTTTACATCCCTGTGGATAATGTTGTGCTCCTCCTTCAGCGTCTTCAACCCCCGGATGGTCGCGTGCGCGATCCGCCGCAGCACGTCCTCGGGCACGCCCCCGGCGTACAGCTTGTCCACGGACCCGCCGTCCATGTACTCGATGCACATGTACACAGCGCCCTCCTGGAAGAAGGCTCCGTAGAAGTCGATGATGTACGGTGACACGCACTCGTGAAGGATCACCAGCTCCTTAAGGATCGTTGTCAGCCGCGCCTCGTCCAGCTCTAGCCGGATCTGCTTCATCGCCATCACCTTCCCCGTGAAGTTGCCGCTCGCTCTCGTCGCGTCCGCGCCCTGCAGCGGCCGGCTGACCGTCGACGGTCCCTCCTTGAAGCGTATTGAGGGCACGTGTTGCACCTTGAAGACAGTCCCGTAGTTGCCCTTGCCCAACTCCTCCAGCTGGATCACGTCCTCCAGGCTCATCCGGAAGGATCGCCCGCCCTTGAAGTCCACACCGCGGTTCGTCAGTGTCGCGGCGCCCTCGAAAGTGAGCCACCCCTTCTCGGCGTCGATGTACTTCTTGAATTCGTCCATCTGCGAGATGTTGGCCGAGCCGTTCGCTTTGACGGGGTTCGCGGCTTGGCTCGCCTCCCCGTTGCTCTGTCCGGCGGGGCCCGATATGTCGTTTATGTTCAGGTTCATCTTGCGCCGCTGGCTAAGCCCAGGTTTGGATAACGACGGCGCGGACGCCGTGTTCTGGAGACCCGGCCGCCCGGTCACGGCACCAGGCGGCAGGCGCATCGCGCCCGCGAGCCCACCGCCCACAGGTGACGAGCGGCCCGGCGAGCGTCCGCCGGCGGGGTTGTTGGACGAGGCGGGCGACATGCCCATGCGGTTTGCGGCAAGGGCGCGGGCCTTGATCATGGCGTCGCTGTTGGAGAGGGCTCCTCCCGTGGCCACCGACGAGGACGAAACGGGCGGCATGGTGGGTGGCGGGCGACGGGCGTTGGAGAGGGTGCCGAGCGGGGTGGAGTTCGGGTTCATGTTCTGCGGGTCGGAGACGGAGCGGAGCGACGGGAGACGTTTGGGGTTGTTCTGATCTTCGGCGCCCTCGTGCGGGGTGCTGGCCTGCGACGAGTGCGAGCCGGGCGACCCGGGGTTGCTGTCAAGGCCGCGGTCCGACGCCTCTTCGGGGGTGTCGGGCACGCGATCCATCGTGAGGTTTTGGATTGGATATTCTTCCGGCGATGGGGGCCGGAGATGAGGGTGTGTCTGTTCCGCGCGGAGGGAGAGAGTTACGTTTGAGCGGGTGAGCACACGTTCGGGAAGGGTAGCGCGGGTGTATGCTGATGGTGGGGATTTCTGTGCTAGCACGCTGGATGCGGGAGCATGTAGTCCGGGCGGCGAGTGGTAATGCACGTGGGGGAGAGAACGGCAGCGGCGGAAGCTCGTGGTTCGTCAGTCTCGGTGAGGTGCCCCCCGTTTGCGGCTCTGCACTCTTGCCTGTCCGTGTACCTCTCCTTCGCACCTCAATGCGTTCGAATTGTCGCGATGCAAAAGGAGTAAAGTCAAACGATAACAACGCCAGAAGCTTCTGATGTGCGGCAAGGTGGGAGAAAGTTGATTGTTGAACCGACGTACTCGGGTAGTTTTTCGTCTGTCGGTCAAAGTTTGACTCTTTTGGCGGGGTGCCCTTCGAATGGGCAAAGTGTGGGGAAGGGGGAGGGGGTGGTGGGAGGCAGAGTCGGAGGAGGGGCTATTCTTTTAGTGGCTTGGGTTCTTGGGCTTTTGGTGGCTGCCGCTTCCAAGGCAAAATCTAGGACTTCTAGCGGGGAGCGGGTTAGCCCGGGCAAATGTACACAACTTTTCGTTTTAACCTTGCGACTGGCGACATGTACTCGCTCGTTATGGGTATTTTTCCAAGCTTAAGGGATCGCCGACTTTCTGCCTTTTCTTTCTTTGTTATTTTTGTTTCATGTGATAAAAGAAATTGCCGTGATAGGATGGCCCTGGGTGGCGAAGGGGTTTGTGAGCTGGCGGTGGCGACGGCGGGCGAGGAACTGCCAATACGGGAACGCGTGTGGCTTACTGGCGGGAGGGGGCGAGGACCCGCCAGCCATGGGGTTTGGGGAGGCCCCAAAAGGCCCCTGGAGAACAGGGCGGTTGGAGCCTAAGTGGCGGGGCATGAATTAGTGGGCTCGGGCGCTGGATACTCTGGGTAGGGGTACACGGACAACTCATCGGGCTGGGCGACGACGGCCTCACCGAGGGGCATCTGGGTCTCTTTTTTAATGTATGGGCCTACAGTATCTCCACAGCCGAGGTGGGAATCCCGTCATGGTTCATCATGTCCAGGTCTGCACGGCCGAGTGGCCGCCCCGGCTCGGACTCTCGGCGTTCGCCACAGCGTATTGGGGCTTCCTTCCAAGGCTGTATCCTTCGCCTGGGTGTTTCGTTCCATCATAGATCCTCGTTGCCCGCCAAGTTTGACATGGCTTTTGTCTCAAAGAGTATGTACGTAGGTATATCCGCGCGTATTCACCAGGATCCCTGAATAAACCAAACCAATGGCAACGTTGCCCCGTCTCCCCGCAGATGAGGCGATCAGAAAAAAGTGACTACGCCCACACAACGCATAGCACCCACCATCCCACCATCATATCACACCGAGGCCGTTCCCCACCCCTTCAGCTTCGCCGACGACAACCGTCGAAGAGAGACAACTTTGTTTCGTTCTACTCGGTTGTGGGGAAGGACGGGCCCAATCCAGCGTCTCTATCTAGGTGTGGTTTACGCCGCCCCGCGTCTTGGTGGCGAACGGGATCAGAAGCTCCGGAGCCAACGCGAACCGCCGCCTTGCCTCTCCCCGTCCGGGGTAGGCGCAAGCTTTGAGCCGGAGCGCGGAGGTTCTAACTTGGCTGTAGAGGGGATCATGATAGCTGGGGAGTATTGAAGGTTTTCTCATGATGTGCCTGCGCGGGGCTGATGTTGCCTTTGAAAAGAGTTCTCGGGGAAGGACAAACGAATTATTCCCCCGCTCAGGGGCCCTTGATTTTTATGGCAATTCTGACATTTCGGAGTCGTATTCACGGCAGGTACAAAGTATATTGGCTTTTGTCTGAATGAATCAGGATGGACCATTTCTGATCAAGGCGCAATCCTTGCTTCTCAGCGTATCGCCTGGTGCGGTTGACGGCGACAGTAGAATCTAGTCCCGTCTGAAGTCAAACCATTGAAGCTCTCCCGGTACCAAAGGCCCTGAAGCCAACATTGTCTCTTCTCACCAAAATCCCATGACACTAACACATTCCAACCGACCACCTGATGTCGTATAAAAGTGGGTTGAGCAGACTCCATATAACAGTGTATTTCGCCCCAGAGTACGGGCGATGGAAGATGACAGCCTGATGATGTGCGCACTATGCACAATGATATCGCAATGCGTCTTGAGCCCAGGAACGCATTGCGTCTTGCAACAGTCTATTTGTGTACTGGTGGAGCGATGAGGGCCGTCTCCAGCTGCTGGCGCGTGGCGACGAGCCGTGGCTGTGCAGTTACCCGGGGCGGCGATCCCAAAATACGTGGGCGCATCACGGCCTCTGATTGATGAGCTCTTATCATTCCATGGTGCGACTGGTCGAGTACTAATACAAGAACGTCAAAGCTCCACGACTTCTTCCCTGTACATAGGGATACAACTCCCAATGTCCAGCTGGGATGGAAGCCCCCTGCGTCTGGCACGCAGCACTCTACCGATACGACATTCCGGTAAAAATCCCAGCATCATGGCGCTTTCGCGAGAGCGCAACGGTGGCACAACGCCCACGCCCCAAAACACTCCCTGAGACGAACCTCTCCCAGAGAGCTCCACCCAACTCCCCTGCATTCGGCGAGGGGAACGGGGCGTTTCGACATGAGCGGGATATCAACATCGTCCTGGCGCGCTAAGACAAATTTAATATGGAGTTTCAACGCCCGAAGTTCTCGCCTCCGTCGTCGCACAAGCGTCATACCAAATAAATCCACCGCAAAATACGCTCGTCCCTGCCCTCCTCTCCCTTTCTAAAGCAACGATTATTATACCAAAGGAACACTTACTCTTTCCCTCAAAAGGGAGAAACGAGTTCCGGTCACCCCTGTATGGCTGAGGGAGCATCGGTGAGAGCTGCTCTGCACAGCCCACGAATTAAGCTTTTTTCCTCCACTGTGGCTTGCTGCGCTGTCTCCTCAAACGCCCGATGGAAATCAACCTAAAATGGAAGCAAGCTGTGTGTGCTGATATCAGCCAATTAGCTCCCGGGATGGAGCCACGCGCTCTGGGCGGCCCGCAGCCAAGCGACAGCAGCGCGCACCGTGACGTAAACCTTATTCGCTTGAGCTCCCTCCCTGAACAGCCACCTCCCCCTTCTGAACTGTATCAAACAAAAGTGTGAGAGTACAAGGGGATGAAGATCCCAAGTACAGCAGGCGTACCACATCACGCAATTCCGCGGGCGAGAGTTACATCCCCGCTACGCCAATTGCGATCCCCTTCCCCAGCTCCCGAACTAGTGGTGTATTTCAGCTCGTTCCCTCCTGCCCCTGCATTCGCCCAGTAAAGCGCCCTGGTGAAATAAGGCGCGGAATCGCCGCCACAACTACCCTCTTTCCCTCCCTTCTACTTCCCCCCTCTCCCTTCTTTCTCATAGGTGACTGAGACAAGCGTGTGATGGCGAATGGTCAGATACCGATGCCCGTCAGTGCCTCGGGTGCGCACGAGTCGCACCCGAGCGTGCCCAACCTCATGCTGCTCGTATTCTCCGCCATCCTCGAGGTCGTGTGCACAAGTCTGCCGGGCTACATCCTCGCGAGGATGGGCCTCTTCGGTCCCAAGTCGCAGAAGTTCCTGGCCGAGCTGAACATCATGCTCTTTACCCCGTGTCTGAGTACGTCCGTGCCTCCCGAATCACAGCTCTTCCCATTGCGGATTTCCCATAGAGACAACGCTAACACTAGGGCCTATTATCAGTCTTCAGCAAGCTCGCCTCCAAGCTGAGCTTCAACAAGCTGCGCGACCTAGCCATCATCCCCGCAATTTTCATCATTCAGACCCTCGTCTCCTGGCTCTGCGCCGTGATCATCTCCCGCGTCTGCCGCCTCAAACGCCGGCCTCAGAACTTCGTGACAGCTATGGCCGTCTTCGGCAACTCGAACTCTCTCCCGATCTCCCTCGTCCTCTCCCTTTCTCACACACTTAGTGGGCTTCACTGGGCCGCGCTCCCCAATGACAGCGACGGTGCGGTGGCCGGCCGCGGCATTCTCTACCTGCTGCTCTTCCAGCAGCTGGGTCAGGGCATCCGGTGGAGTTGGGGCTACCACTCGCTGCTGAAGCCGAAGAACAAGTACCCCGAGTATCGTGACGAGGTGACCGAGGAGGGCGGCCAGACAGGCGAGGCTTACACGGATCATGGAGGGGATAATATCCAGGAGAACAACGGCGGCGAAAGCGGGGAGACGACACCCGGGAGGAACACCCTCGGCGACGACTTGAACCAGTACTCGCCCGCTGGGCGGACACCTGTGGGCGGCTCTTCCCGTGGCTCCCCTGCCGACTCCGACGACGAGGCCGAGGGGCCTCACAAGCTCGCAAACAGCGCCCAGAACCCCGACCCTGGCGCAGACGGTGTGACCTTCCCGCACACCGCAAACCCGCATTCCAGTCCAGAGCACTTCATCGGCACCTTCAAGGCCGCCTGGATGCGCAAAGTGACCACCGCCAAGACCACGACCAGCCGCGCAGGCCACCGGCTCTACGACCGCCTCCCGTCCCCCCTGCAGCGGAGCGTGGACGCCGTCGAGAAGACTTTCACCAAGACCTACGCCTTCTTGCACAAGTTCATGAACCCACCCCTCTGGGCGATGCTGGCCGCCGTGCTGGTGGCCTCAATCCCCGCCCTGCAGAAGCTTTTTTTCAGCGAGGGCTTTGTCAAGAACAGCGTCACAACAGCAGTGAAGTCCATGGGTGGAGTGGCGGTGCCGCTCATCCTGGTCGTCCTGGGCGCAAACCTCGCGGGAAAGACACAGGACATGGAAAGCCACGACAGAGAGGAGGCAGAGCTGGGGACGAAGCTGCTGGTCGGGTCGCTAGTGGCGCGCATGGTGCTGCCGCCGCTGATCATGGGCCCCGTGCTCGCCGTGTTCGTCAAGTTCGTGCCTATTAGTATCCTTGGTGACCCGATCTTTGTGATTGTCAACTTCTTGCTCATGGGGGCGCCGAGCGCGCTGCAGCTGGCTCAGATATGCCAGCTGAATGAGGTGTACGAGGGGGTCATGGCTAAGATCTTGTTCCACAGCTATGTCATATGGTAGGTTTTTGCCGTCTTTCTGACCTTATTCCGCGCTACCCGAGGTTATCCGTTGCTGACAAAAGGGGGTTTTTCAGGATATTGCCTGTGACGATGGCGCTGGTTATGGGCGCACTCGAGGTGGTTGAGTGGGCGGCGAGGTGACGACTGCCTCGCTTTGCCCAATCTAACCAGGAGGGCTTTTTCTTATATTGTCTATAATGCATTGCAAGGAGCCGGGGCGTTTTAGGGCTTCTTTCCCCAGGCTTGCTTTAACAAGAATGGTTCCCTTATGTATTATTATCCTCGAACTCGAAACAACGGGGTGAAATCAAACGGATATAAATAGACAAAGGGGCATAGAGTAAGGAAAAGGAGTGAGTCAAAGGCGTTCGGGTCAGAAATTCAACTAGCTTTCTCCTCGTCGGCTGGGGAGGGCCGGGTGGATCGAGGATTATACTGACAAATTGTACGTCTTATGAGGGAGGCGAAGGAAAAGAGGTGCATAAATCGAAACACTATTATATTTTCTTGTTCCTTTCCTGCGTGTGAGCGGGATACATACCAGAGCAGGCATTTGAAGTCCTCGTGACTTTTGCCCCGTGACTGAAATGCGGACAGCTTGTTTTGGGGTTTGGGGGGGGTGGTTCTTTACTCAGCATGAGCTCCAAGGACTTCTATCTACCCGCAGAGGAAGACAATGTCGCCTTGAGACTGCCATGTCTCAAGTCGAACCCTGACAAACACGTTTATCAACAAATGCGTACAGTTATAAAACCTTTGAAAAAAATAGACGTGTAGTGAAAGGCGTCGGCAGCATCGTTACCACGAGATGCCTTCGGTTCATCGAGCAAAACCGCCAAGACTCGCCGACGATGCGGCCGTAGGATTCGAAGATCCCGCAACCCGATGGTGCGGTTCGGAAACACCCGAGAAAGATGGTGGGTACGGGGGAACAGCCGATTGTCCGAGTCTGACACCACATCTTATTCTCACGACTTGAGCCAGACATGCCTCTCTACTCGACTTCATGGCCAAATCGCTGGGTCTCGTGAGAACCGGTCCGAAAGACTGAGGCAATATTGGACGGTGCTTTTTTTTTTTTTTTTTTTTCAGGGGCCACAAGGGGAGCTTTTGGGACATTAAGAATTGGTGGTGGCGTTTGAGATCGTATCTGTGCGGATCGCGCTTGGCGCCGACACGGCTTGGCACGGGCTCCCCGTCTCATCACCGACCCATTGGCAAGACTTCCTTCAGATTAGACGAGCCAGAGCTCGGCAGCGAAGGAGACATGAACAACCCCCCGGAGAATTATAGCTCTGAGCCGGGACTCATCATGCAGATCCGCAGCTCACGGCGATCTCGACGCGAGCATCAGAATGCCGAGGGCCATCTCTCCCGCGTTCAATCGTATCGCCCAAAGAATACCGCCTGGCCCAAGCGTCCGGTGGACCCATACCCTTCTCTATTGGCATGGCCTCCCACATGCCGGCCTCCCATGGTCCCCTTCTGATTGGTTCTCCCAGGCACTTCATCCCGAAATTGGAAGCTGGCCGGGGTGAAAACGCTTGGCAGGGGCTGAACGACGCAAAAGATCTCTTGGCTCTGCGGTGAACCTCTGGGCGGGAACGGGCTCTGGAAATGAAGGGCAGATGGTCTATGGATGATGGTATCGTTAATTTAGCACTCGTGTCGGAGGGCGGAAACAGGGGTACTTCTGCCGGTGTGCCCAGCAATTTCTGCTTCTTGGCGTCTGTTGTCTCCGATACTTTGAGGGGGCAGCTTGTGATCGAGTGTCTCTCCTGATGGCTGGCGCTTTCATATCGTCCCTCATCTTCCTCTCCCTGATGGGGTTGCTTAGAAGCTAGTCAGTCCTTACTTTCGGCGTCTCCTCTCACGCCTGTCGCTCCTTACGATTTCGGTTGACACTACCGGTGATGAACGCTTGACGCATCGATTCGCACGATCTTTACTTGGCCGACCCCTGGATACCAACTCCGGAACTGTGCGATCTGTAAAGACTCTCACATCACCACGATCTTTCAGACAACACGGAGGCTCGACTGCAGACGCTCCGCTAGACGGAGCACACTTTTGCTTCCATAACACAACGCCCACCCACCCTCAAGATGGTGGCCTTCCTCTCACCATGGCTCCCGGCCATGCTTCTCGCCACCCTCCCCCTCGCAACCGCCCAGGTTACCACCGACTGCAATCCCATGAAGGAGGACTGCCCCGAAAACCCCGCCCTCGGCATCGAACACCACTTCCACTTCAACTCCTCCCCTCCCCTCGACACCTGGGAGAAGACCGCCTCAGGCGACATCACTTACGACCCGGAAAAGGGCGCCATCTTCACGCTCGCCAAGCAGGGCGAGTCCCCGACCCTGCGCACCAAGTTCTACTTCTTCGGCGGCCGCTCCGAGATGATGATGAAGTGCTCGCCCGGTCAGGGCATCATCAGCTCCATGATGTGGCTCAGTGACACGCTGGACGAGGTCGACTGGGAGTTCTTCGGAACCAACACCACCTACGCCGCCTCTAACTACTTCGGCAAAGGCGACGAGGACTTTACTAACGGCGAGTACCATGACACAGGCTTCAACGTGCAGGACGACTATCACAACTACACGACGCTGTGGACTGAGGACAAGCTCGAGTGGTGGATCGACGGGGACCTCGTGAGGACGCTGGCGAAGAACGACGCGAATGGCGGCAAGAACTTCCCGCAGACGCCAATGCGGCTGAGTCTAGGACTCTGGGCGGGCGGTGACCCACGGCTAGCGGAGGGCACGAGGCAGTGGGCTGGGGGCGACACGAAGTATGACGAGGGCCCGTTCAAGATGTACGTCAAGGACATCAAGATCACGGACTTCAGCGATGGGTCAAAGGAGTACGTTTACAAGGACCGTTCCGGCATGTGGGACAGCATCGAGATCGTCGAGTAAGTTCACAATACTTCCCCTCTACTTGCGTTCCCCACAAACAGAGAACTAATCCTACATACAGGGGCAACTCGACCGCCGTCGAAGCCATCTTCAAAGAGCCCGAAAAGTCCCTCTCCGAAAAGTGGAACGACCTCCCCCAAGCAGCCCGCATAGCCGTCTACGCCGGCGGCGCCGGCCTCGCCGCCGCCCTCATCATCGCTGGCCTCTTCTACTTCTTCCGGCAGCGGCGCCGCGGCGCGCGCGAGGCGAAAGCCGCCGCCTCTGCCCACGAGCTCGGCGGCCTGGACACCAAGTACGAGCCCTACTCCTCCGTCGCCCAGGTGCAGGATGACAGCAGCGTGAGGGAGAAGGCGTTCGCGGGGATGGGGCCTAGGCCTGATAACTCGTGGCCCGAGGATGGGGGCGGTGCGCATTCGGCGCTTTTGGGGGGCCGGCCGCAGAGCCCGGGGTTGAATGGGGGGTTCGGGGGTGGGTACGACGCGCCGCCTAGGAGCGCGAGTGCGGCGCCGGAGGGATATAATCGTGTGTATGACGCGCCGCAGAGTCCGCCGCGGAGCTGGAGCGCGGCACCTCAGGGGTATGCGTATGGGGGCCCAGGCTTCAGGTGATGGGGATAGGTTTGCGGGGCTTGAGTGGAGGGGTGAGTGTTGTTCGGGCCTGGATACACGGTAGACCTGTGGTAATGGTCATAGAGGCTGTGCGTACTTTCGAGCGTTGAGCATACGACATATAGAGAATTAATCATTTGGCTCCCGCGGACGGAGGGCGTGCTACATGTACCCACGGTTGGCGACGTTGAACTTGGAACAGCACTTCCCACCGTATCGTACGGGTCCTTCTTACTTGAGTCGTGGGTTTGTCCCTGGGTTGCTGAGCCCGCCGCAGCTCGGCCCACGCCTACCAGCTTTGATCTTAGGGCTACGGAGAGTCCTCGCCTTGGGATATCATAGGGTTTAGGGGCATGGGTAGAGGGTTCGAAACAGCCCGCCCATGTCGGTAAGAACTGAAAGCCGCAGACGTGGGATTTCCTCCCACACCACTCCGGCATCCGAAGTGCTCATTTTATTTCAGCAGAACACACTTTAGCCCACAAAAGTTCAGGCTTCCCTTCCGGAGCATCATATTAGATTCGCCTAGATGTAAAATAAGCCGACGCCAACTTCCCGTTTGGAATGTACACAATGCGCGCCTACGCCAAGTCAACCACCCGCACTCTTCAACTCGCATTCACCCATCCCAACCCACGTAGCAAAGAGCACTAGTCCTCATCCGCTCTCAACCCTCTCTTCCCTCTTCCCACCCTCTCCGCAAGCCCCAACTCATCCACCTTCCTCCTCACCCCGTTAATAAACTTCCTGTCCCCGCCAAACTTCTCCGCCTCTCTCCTTGCCCTATCATCATCCTCTCTCGCCTGCCTCTCCTGCTCCTCGATGGCGGTCAGACGCTGCTCCCTGTCCTTGTCGAGGTCCGACGCAGCCTGCTGCATCCCCGCGAGCTTCCGCGCGCGGTCGTCCTGGTCGGGGCCGTTGTGCCGGGAGGGGTTCGCTGGCCTTTCGTCATCTCGCCTGCGGTGGGGCTCCCTGTAGTCTCGCCCATTTCCGTTCGTGCGCCGAGGGCCATCGCGTGAGTCGCTCCTTCTCGGATGCCGGCGGTCATCGCTGGAAGCGCTAACCGACGGTCTCCGAGAGTGACGATCTCGGTGGGAGCGATCATCGTCTCGATACCGGTCTTCTCTTGAGCGACGCGGCGATCTCGATCTTGACGGAGACCGGCGCCGTCTCCGGTCTCGGTCGCGGTCCCGGCGGTCATCGTCGGGGGAGCGGCGCCGCCTCCTCCCAGGTGAGTCGCGCCGCCTCCGGTAGTCTCCATCTCCGTCCGTCCGTCTTCTTCGTGGACTTCTAGACCTCGAGTCTGACCTCCTCCTCCGCCTCCCCCCATCCTCCGAACGATCCCTATGCCTTCTATGCCGTTCCTCCCTCCTCCTCGACTTGTGCTTCCTGTCCTTCTCGCCCTCCTCAACCCCCATAGACGCCAACAGCCTCTTTCTCCTCACCGGATCCCCCATCACTGCATCATAAGCAGCCTGTTCCTGCTTCTTGATCGCCAGCAGCGGGTCCGCTGCGATCTTACTCGCCATGTCCCTCGCGGCATTCACGCTCGTCCCCGCACCCGCCCCAAAACTCTCCTGCACCGCATTCTTCTCAAGTTTCTGATGGTCCGTCCCCTTCAGTAGGCTGTCTATGCGCCGCTTGCCAAGCAGGTAGGCCTCGCGCTCCTCGGTGGTGCCGGACTGGCCGTCGGTGGGGCCTTGGTACATCCAGTCGACGCGGTCGATGCGCTTCTGGCCACCGGCGGCCTCCAGCTGGCGCTGTACATCTTCCTTCGCACGCTCTTCCTTGAGCTCGTTGATGCGCTGCTGCGTGCGCTTGCGTTCCTCAAGGGCTTTCTGTTCTTCTTCGTAGACGCGCTTCTGGTTGCGCATCAAGCCCGGGTGGAAGGACTTTTTGAGGTTGAGATCGCCACCCATTATTGCGGTGTATTTTGGGAGGCGCTATGGGTGATTGTTCCGGTCGTGGAGAGAAGATGGGTTGCGGTTTGTCGAGACGATGGAGTTCAGGTGCTAGGTGCCTTGTACATGTTTCTCCAAAGGCTGGTCTGTTCGCCACCATAATGATTACATAACACACCACTGATTGGCTGAAGCTTTGGTCCCCAATCGATAAGCTGCCGCCGCGACAGCCTAGGTTGGCGGGGTCAGTCTACCACAATCGCGTCGCCAGTCTCAATTGCCTTCTGATTATCGTCCTCAGTTGTCAATTTGCAGATGTTTCGAGCCTTTTTTTGATACCCATAATAGAATTTTTTTTTTCCTCAATCCTCGTTCTATTCCTCTTGATCCTGAGCCGCCACCATGTCTGACGACGATTTCATGCAAGAGTCTGACGAGGAGTAAGCTCCCCGGCCGCCTCAACCAGAGCCCGACTAACCGATTAGCTACGACTTCGAGTACGAGGACGACGATGACGAGGACTCTGGCGACGTCGACATCGAAAACAAGTACTACAACGCCAAACAGATGAAGCAGACCGACCCAGAAGACTCCATCTCCGAGTTCCTAGCCCTCCCCGGTCTAGAGGAGGAGAAGGGAGAATGGGGATTCAAGGGGCTCAAGCAAGCGATAAAGGTCGAATTCATGCTTGGGCAGTATTCAAAGGTAGAAGATCTCCGGAAAAAAATTGGCCGTAAGTCGCTAACAGCCTAGGTCGCCGAACACTATGAGGAACTCTTGACCTACGTCAAGTCGGCCGTGACGAGGAACTACTCTGAAAAGTCCATCAACAACATGCTCGACCACCTCGAGAAGGGATCCCAAGATGAGGCAGCGGCAAAGTGCGTTGAGCAAGTCTACTCCCTTACCCTCAAGAGCTTCCAGAACACCAACAACGAGCGCCTCTGGCTCAAGACCAACCTCAAGCTGGCTAAGCTTCTCCTCGACCACAAGGACTACAACTCGCTGCCCAAGAAGCTCAAGGAGCTGCACCAGCGCTGCCAACGGCCGGACGGCACTGACGACCCCAGCAAGGGCACTTACTCGCTGGAGATCTACGCGCTGGAGATCCAGATGTACGCGGCCACTAAGAACAACAAGCAGCTGAAGCGGCTTTACGAGCGCGCTCTCAAGGTGCGGTCGGCAGTGCCGCACCCGAAGGTCATGGGCATCATCCGCGAGTGTGGCGGCAAGATGCACATGAGCGAGGAGAACTGGGACGAGGCGCAGAAGGACTTCTTCGAGTCGTTCCGCAACTACGACGAGGCAGGCTCGCTGCAGCGGATCCAGGTACTGAAGTACCTGCTCCTGACTACCATGCTCATGAAGTCCAACATCAACCCCTTCGACTCGCAGGAGACGAAGCCCTACAAGTCAGACCCACGCATTGCCGCCATGACCGACCTCGTGGAGGCCTACCAGCGCGACGACCTGCACCGCTACCAGACGGTTCTCACCACGAACCAGGACCTCCTCGCGGACCCCTTTATCGCGGAGAACATCGACGAGGTGACGCGCACGATGCGCACCAAGGGCGTCGTGAAACTGATCGCGCCGTACACCAAGGTCACGCTCCAGTGGGTGGCCGACAAACTGAAGATCTCAGAGCCCGAGGTCGAGGACATACTCAGCTTCCTCATCGTGGACGGGCAGCTGAGCGCCAGGATCAACCAGCCGCTGCGCACGCTAGAGATCCGGCCCAACGGGGACGTGGCGCGGACGGAGGCGTTTACGGCGCTGACGGCGAGCGTGACGGGGCTGGTGGAAGGGGTGTTCAGGGAGGACGGGAGGGGCGCCGAGGGGATGGTGAGGGGCGTTGAGAGGGAGGGGTCCGTGGGCAAGGGACCGAATCATAGGAGGGACTACCTGCCATGGCGGAATAAGATCGCGCCAAAGCAGGAGAAGGTCGTCGTATAGCCTGCGGACTACGGTTCCAAGTGATGGGTTGAGGTCAGCATCATGGACGCTGACTCCCTCTAAGCCGAACGTGGCCGTCATTTGGGGTCCGTGGGAGTCAGCTGGGGCAGGTTCGGGCCCTTTCTCGGCGCATTGGGGGGAGACTTGGATGGGCAGGTGCAGATACTATGAACATGAGATTACGAATGAGGAATACCCGACGAAGGTTTTATTTTTACGGGGGACAACCTCCTTGGTTGGTTCGGCGATTCTCCTGAAGTGGATTTACTTTCATCGTTTATGACCGTCCACAAGGTCCTCCATACGAAGCCAAGTTGGATACGAGGAAAGCGTGTGTGACAAGCGCCTTGCTCTTGCGCTGACTTCTCGGTATAGAAGACACGGTAATAGCGAGCGTTTCCGGTTCTCCATCCCTACATAGGTTGCTACGAGAAAAAGGGTCAACGGCAAAGTCGTGGCCATCAAGATGTGGAACTCTTTGTCAGCTCCGACACGGAGCATAGCTAGAGGTTGGGGTCTCTGAGTTGGACACTAGAGGATAGGGCTACAGTAACTCCAGCGTTCTCTCCCGTTCCACTGTTCCCCACGGGCTATAGGGCCCCAACCTTCACATGTCTTCGGGGAACGACATCCGCCTTCCGCGAGACACCGATCCATCCCAACCCACCCCCAAGCACGGATAACCCACGGGCAAACGCATACACGGCATGAGGAGGAACATAAACCCGCGGACCGCCGCATCTCGCCGCACACAACCCTCATAAACCGAACTCATCTTTCCCTTTCACTTTAGCGTGTGTGCCCATATATTCCCTGCTCCCATGTACCACCCAAAACCCAGAGATGGTCGTGATGTTTGGAGCAGGAACACATTGTGTCAGGTATGGCGTAGGTATGATGGGCGATGTTTTACCCTGCTGCATCGGAAAGGGGATGTGTGTGTGGAGGGGCTCAAGTTGACAGGTCAGCAAGTCATATCGGGGCCGGTTCTGCATGCACTTTGCTTTTCTTCTGCCAGTGCTTTAGGCCCTTGGACGTCGCGGGTCTTGGCACATGGTAGTTTGCATGCGAAATGCTTCAAGGAGCGGGGAGTTTGGGGAGGGAACGGGAGGGCATGGAGGCGGGCCTTGCTTCTTGGGGGCGGGAGTGTACGGGATACGAGGTGCTGGTGTGTTACACCGGAGGCGATACAGGCGGCTTTGGAGAGGCAATGTCTCCTCTGTCTCCTCGCAGTCTTCGCCATACAGCCGACGGTAGAGAATCACGACACGGCTCTAGTCCCTCCGGACAAGAACCGCCCCAGAGCAGAGCCCCCATTTTGCCAACCCAAAACGCTAGGAGATTCACCTCCTTCACGACACGGAGCGAAATCCGGGATCCCCCATCACACAAAGGTCCCACGCGATATCAGAGCACCCGCCCCACCCGCCGGACGCCTTCCCGCGGCTGGGCACTCTACTCTTGACCTGTGCGAAATTTGTTTATATCTCCGAACTGCCGGGTTGCTGCGTCAGGTGAGAGGCGACATGGAGTTGGTGTCGCGAGATGCGAGTAGCCGTCGGCACAGCCAGCCGAGACAAGGATGTACTCTTCGCGAGATGCCAAAAAAAAAAAAAAAAGAAAAGCTTTTCTTGCTTGTACGTGGGCCTGATGTCTCCCTTCATATGATGGATTTGTGCTAGAGAGTAAGGAAAGGGGCTCCGGAAGTCATTACGGCCGTTGAGGTGCGCTGTCATTCGTTGTCTGACATGCCTCGATGGTTGGGGTTTCGGTGACAGGTTCCTCGGTGGAATATCCACAGTTTGGCAAAATTCGGAGGGCCACATCCTATTAGATGCACTGCTGGTTCGCGCTGGCGATCGAGGCGATGTTTACACCACCACCATGTCGCCAATACACCGCGGTCTCCACAACCCCCGTCCACAACCCTCTGCCTCCCTATCGCATCCCGCAGAGACAACTCCCACCGGCCGCCCCATGTGGCCCCAATGCAGTCCTCCTCCTGACGTCAATGGCCCCTCCCTGTGTCTCTCTCACGGCACACAGCCCTGGACCGGGACTCCCTGTGTTCCCCCCTTGACGCTGTCCTCTGTGCTGCTGCAGTCGCCTAATGCAAGCCCCCCTTTCGTGATAGCCCCCCCATCCCGCGCAAGTCTGTCGTATCTTGAGACACGCATCCTTCTCTCAGAGAGTATTATTACTGTTGCTACTCGCGTCTCTCGCGTCTCTGGAGGAATGCGCAGAGAGGGCAGAGCCAAGGAAGGAAACGCCCGCTAGATGCAGGTAATACGAACTAGTGCAGCGGTGCTTGCGTCCTACCGTCATCCCCGCGCCTACGCCCGTCCGGATTCATTCGTAGTGCCGAGCTTGTCTTAATGCAGGGAATATGCTCTGGCATTTGCGGGGTATCGTTGCAACCCGCTCCCCCCTTCTCTCCCCTCCCCCTTCACTCGGCGATGGCGTTGGTGTGGAAGGGACTGGGGCAGGGCGTGGAGAGCGGGCGACATGGAAAGACGTATGGGGTGGCCTTGAGTGCGGATCGGCCTCGCCGTGTGGGCTGAGGAGCAGGAGAGGAGGGCAGGCGATATGCGAGGACGGGAGACGCAGCTCCGGTGATGCATTTATGCATGCCTTTCATTAACATATGGGTGCTACATGTTCGTCTGTCACGCACAATCGCCCACCTAGTCTACTCGGATGCTAGGATTCCCGGGCTCGCGCCGATCCGCCTTGGACTCTTTCAGGGGCCAGAAGCAGAGGATCAGGAAAAAAAGATGCTGGGGAAGGCACAGGATGAAAGAAAAATAGCCACAGCGAGGAGGCACGTCAGCCCACGACACAGCTCGCGAAGCCCCCGCAACTCCCTCCAATCGAAACCCGCAGGAGGCGCCGGCAGTCTGCGTGCTGCTGGTGGGAACGGGCTGCAGCATTATTACATGCAGGTCGAGGTCTGATGGGAAGCCACGCCAGAACAGGGGTGGGGGGGGGGGGAGGAATGTGCTCCGGGGTGCTTGTGCTGCTGGGGAGACTGGGCAAGAGAGAGGGCATGGGTGTATGGAAGGAAGTGGTCTGTTCTGTCCGAGCCCCCCTTCTTTCATGGGGTTCCTGGATTCTGCTGGCACTGGGCATGCCTCAGAAGCCAGGTGTTTTAAGCTACCTTCCAGTGTGCCTCGGCCTTTATGACCAATGAACGAGCACCTGCTAGCCGGAGACGCGGGAGATGAACGCAAACTCGAGAGCAATCAATGTCAGCTTGGCTGCGGCTGCCAGCTCCACACTACCCAAACGAAAATCCACCCGCCTGTCGCTCCCCCCCTCCCCTGTTGTTTGATTTGTCCCGCAGGTTGATCTGCCCTCCACAGCCCCCAAACAGAAGCTGCCTCGTCCGTGCGTCCCTCCCAGGCCTGGACGTTCTTCGATCCGGGTTTTTTTTTCCTTCTTTTTTGTCCCTTCCCTCTCCCGTTTCACTGTCCTTGGACTCGGCGTACCATGCCTTGCTTTGTACCTGATATCGCTCCCGCTTTGGAACGGCAAGGGGGGCTTGCCATCGGTGAGGGAATCTGTTGAATGGCGCAGGCGATGCCCGTGTCACGTTGCACCCGAGATCGGTGCGCGTCCCGAGTGCGGAGACCTCTTTCCCCGCTCCGAGGAGCAGGGAGCAAGGGGATGCTTGTCTTGCCTGGTGAAAGGGGAGCGGCCCGGAGGCGGGCATCGCAATACGGTGGTTCTTTGGGAGAAGTAGCGAAGGCGGGGCCGTCTATAGACAATGCTTTTGGGACTGAAGCTCTCAAGACGGCAGGCCGGAGAGCCCGTGTCATGCAAACACGTATAATTCTGAGTGCAGGAAGACCTAGCTTACCATCTTTCGATCCTGATGTTTGGTTGCGTCTGCCCCGCGAAACTCCTTGCGTTCCTGGAACTGACAGACACCCCATTGGGTCCCCCAGTTCCCCCCTCCGGTGAAAGCTCGACGCTAGCCAAATCCGTGGGATATCGTAACTTTCCGACCCCAGTCACAGCATCGCATTAACCCTTTCTCGGTAGAGCTTAATCAGACCTCACGTTGCCTTTGGGCTAATCATGGCCCAGGGTCCCTCTCAAGACCTCCGCGGAGGCAGAGCAGGATCCTCATTCACCTTCTCCCAGACGGGGTTGGTCCATTCCTGATCGAACACCCTGGACTGAGTGTTGTGCGTGTGTCCCCATTTTTTTTTTTTTTTTTGCAAACTTCCTTCAGCAGCCCCAACGGAACAGGGAGAACCCCTGCTGGTACCGAAAGGGCCCGTGCGCCGCCGCCGTCAACCAAGAACTGAGGAAACGGGCCAAGCCGAGGGAACTGGAACCAGGGGAGATTTTTTTTTTTTCCCAGGTTTCTTTGAACCGGGAAAACACGAAAACTCGGGTCACCACTGAAACGGGAATGGGAAGTCTGATTGTGAGCGGCGGGAGGTTCTGTGGGGTCCCGGGACAAAGTTTCCGGGAGAGCAATGGGAAGGGGCCCGGCAGGGGTGTATAGGGTTGGGAGGAGAGGAGCTGCCGTTGGTGATTTCCTGTACCTCTGTGCGTGTGTGTGTGTGTATGTGGGAACGGCTTGTTGGGAGGATCGGCGGACAAGCCCGGGTTTTGGCGTCCGCCCAAATGTGCAGGGCCCATACAAAACACGCAGTGATGAGGATCCGTACAGGCGCCACAGCGGGGTCTGCTCTCCCGCCGTTTCCCTCACACCGGTGCGGATACGGGCAAAGAAAAGCGAAAAAAGAAAAGAAAGAGGAAAAGCGGGCTGGCATGGAGCAAGGCACCGAAGCCCCGCATGGCGTACGCCTCGCCATCCCATCGCAATCTCCCAGTATCGAGATCCGGGTCGCCAGGGCTCTGCCAAATTAGCGCGAGTTGGGCCAAGGGGAAAAGCCGCTCGGCCCCCCCCCTTCCCTTCCCTTGGCTTCGTCCCACATCCTTGGCTCAGCACCGACCTGGGGAAGGGAAAAAAAAAATCCAATTTTTGGGACCACGACGGACCATCCCGTTTCTCCCGTTTGATCAGCCCGTCCGTTCCCCACCGTATTAGCATCACTATTATACCTCACAATAACCCCGGAGACCTCAACTAGCCTCGGCTCATCCGTCCTCACAACGCTCACATTAGCGATGTAGTATTTACGGGGCGGGGACGGGAAAGCATGAAGATGTAGCATGCTTCAGCCCTCTGCAAAATGATGATTTTTTTCGGCATTTGGGAATTATTTTATTTACTGATCGTTGTGTGGCTATGCGAGAGCAGATCGAACGTTCAAGGTTTAGCGGAGTAACTGGGGTCAGAACTGGGGTCAGAGGGGATCTTTTAGTACCGAACGGGATGGGAATGGTTATCGAGAGTGGAGACAGGACGGAACGGGCGGGAGTGAGGGCGAGCGGAAGCCGTCCGTTAGCGGCCGCCTCCCCGTTCGGCTTTCATACCACCAATGTCGCGCCCCGTATTACCATGCACAAAGTCGAATTATACCAAACCTCAACATAATAGCATCCCGCCAGTCCTCATGTAATGGGCCAGACTCCTCAAAACGCAACCGGCGCAAAAGAGGGCCGGCTGGGGCCACTCCTCTCCCCCTCTCCTGGCGCAGCATGCACAAATGGCGACGGCGACCAGGAAACGCCCTGAGGACCAGGGCTCAGGAATCCGGCACCTTGCTGAGATTCGAGGTGGTATTAGTCCCGTGGCCTCCCGCTGATCATTACCCTATTACGTTTCGGCGCCGGGGGAGTGCGGTGTGGAGAAGAAGGAACAGCACGTTTTAATATGGCGACGCTACTGCGCGTGCCCGGCATTCGCGCGCCCCGCGGAAGACCTTGGCGGCCTCATCCTCTTTCCTCGACTTCCTCATTGTGTTCTACCTCTTATTGTTGCCGGCTTTGACAGGTCTACCGGCAGGAAAAAGGCGATATACTTGGAAATCTGGTACTCATACTGGCTATATGACAAACCTTACATAAAACTCGTGCGATATCCGGTGTAAAACATCCCATGGTGGAGAAAGGCAAAATCCCATATGTCCATTCCCATGGCCACACAAGAATAGCAACACCGTCGCACCTGGCAATAGAATCCCCGAATAATACCACGCACTCTATGTCTTCATGCCTGCTGCGCTCCACCACCACACCCCCGGCACATCGGCCAATCAGACCCCTCCCAGCGCTGCCGTTTTCTGGCCGTCATCCTGGGCCGCAACCCGTCCTCTTGGGTGGTATTCGACCGCTGGGCAACAGGTGGCGCCGCTCTCCCACCCCCCCTTGCGTGGCATCCACCAGTCTGTTCCATTCCATGTACGAGGTGACAAGGTTCTTTCCCGTCCGCCTTTCTCATTCTTCGCTCCGAGTTTTCGATTGTTGCAGCCTCAGCCGGGTTCCGTTTCCTCCCTCTCCCGCTTGTGCCTCTTGTGCTTGCTGTCCATCAAACTTTGTGTATGGGGCTTTTTTTCCCACCTGCAACGACAATCCGTTTCCTCCTGCCCCGGGGGCCATTCTGTTACTCTCTTCCAACGTACCACACCATCCCGAATCTTGAATCTGTTTTCCCTTCCCTTTCGCCCTTCTCCAATCCTGTGCTCTTCCTTCCCTTTTCCTCTCCTCCCTCTTCATCAGATTCTCTCTTCCCTTTTGTCCCTGTTGCTTGACCTCCCCCCTCCCCTGCGTTAGCCTCCGCCCCGCCGTACCTTTTTTCCCCCACACTTGGGGAAGAAACTTATTTTTGGCTATTGCTCGTTTCGTCTTGCCTTTTCCCCCCCTCGCTGTTGACATCGACGCTACTACTCGCACATGCATCCGTCGTGGGTCCTCGCTCGAGACGCCTAATACGGAAAGCCAGCCTCTCCCAGATCCTGGCTTACGCAACGAAGCTTTGCTGACACCAATTCCGCCCGCACGCCCTTCGCTATCACTTGACCAAGCTCCGTCAGATCTGAGGAAAGCGCAGCCTTTTCCTCTTTCCCTCATCAAAAAGTGGTCTGTATTGGCTTTTGTAGCTTGAGAACTGTATCGCACATCTCTCGCTGCGAGCTGCCACGCCGACGCAAGACCCCGCGACAACAGACGCCGACGACCGTTGCTTTTTCCAAGCCACACCGAGAAGCGTAACCTCGAAACGCCTGAGGACGAACCAGCACTTCCGGACGACGGATGAAGCTCGAGGCGGAGGATTGAGGGCCCCATCTTCCCCATATCTCCAGGATAGCGCGGACAGTAAAACGTCAAGGGTCTCTTTCTACCCTGGCCACTGTGGTGTGTTTCACCGGCCGCTCGACCAGGAACTCTCCCCCTTCGGTTCCACATATACTCCTGTCTCCCCTCCTCACATTTGTCTTGTTGACCCTTTCCTCGCCGCTCGCGGCTTGCACCCACCGGCTTTCTAATTCCAACACGCCAAGGCCGTTGTACCTTGCTCCACCTCAAGACTCGCAGACCTTTAACACCCGGTATCCGCAGTCAAAAGTGAACCAGAAAAAAAAAAGAGGAGCCAAGGAAAGAATTAAGAAGAAAAGAAGAGGAAGAAATTCCAAGGAGACGAAAACATGTTCCAACCGCAGCCGACCCCCTTCGCCGCGTCTTGCTTCAACTCGTATGGCGTGAGCGACCTCTCCTTCCCGCTCACCCTCCAGACTCTCCCCGGCGCGAGTACCTCGTCACACTCGGCCCACCACCACGCCAGCGACCCCTCCACGGCCGCCAGCCCGCACCAACAGCGCCCAGCTGGCGACCCATCAGCCCCCCCTCCGCAAGCACCCCGCCGTGCCAGCCAACACCACCCCCGACGCAGCTCGCAGCGCCAACACCCTCCATCCCTCCTCTACAACACCAGCGCTGCCTCGGCCTCCGTCTCGCCCGTTGCCTCATCGCACGGGCATTTCAGCCCCGCGCCGCCGTCGCACTCGCTGAGCTCGCCGTACAGCCACTCCACGCCGCCTAGGATGGAGCAACAGCACGATAATACCGCCGGCGGGCTGATACAAGAGGAGCTCGCCGCACAGGAGGCCGCGGCGAGGGACTACCAGCCGCGCTTAGAGGTGGGTTTCCCGTTGCCCATACCTTTTTTTTTTCATTTCTTTTTTTTATCATATTCTGTCTGTTGCTTCGTTATTTCTACTAGCAGCTAGATTGGTTTTGGGATTTTTTTTTGTCTTGGTTTTTGTCCTTGGGGTTCGCCGATCGCTGCGTTCTCTGTAGCTGGCGACGGAAGCTAAGCTAGCTCGCCGGGAAGCTTTCAATCGCGGGAGGACCACCGCACCTGCTAACCACGTTCACTACAGGGCCCGCTAGTCGGCGACAAAGTCTCTAGTAATGCCATCTCCGAAGAATACGCAAAGGCCGATCCGATCTACGTCGAGAAGACACTGGTACGCGAACCGTGGCCCCGGCTTGGACCCGGGCTAGAACGATGCTAACGGCGGGAACAGGCCCTCCCAAATGTCTACTCCCACTACCGGCCCATACAAGGCGACGGCAACTGCGGATGGCGGGGTGAGTGCAGGTCTAATTAATTCCTACTCCCTGCGATCCTACCCAGCTCGACCCCAGCTAACGGAACCTCACAGCCATCGGCTTCTCCTACTTCGAGACTCTCATCCAGCAGGGCGACCGCCACAAGGTCGAGGCCGAAGTCGCCCGCATCACGAGTCTCGACCAGGTCCTCCTCACCGTCGGCTACGACCGCTTCCTCTTCGAAGACATGACCGAGGAGACCGTGACCCTCTTGCGTGACATCGCCTCCCGCATAGACGACCCCGCCGCCGCCTCGGCCCTCCTCCTCGAGCGCTTCAACAACCGCGAGGTCTCCGCCGCCATAATCTACCACCTCCGTCTGCTCGCCGCCTCCTGGCTCAAGGGCGACCCGTCGCTCTACGAGCCCTTCATACCTAATGGCCTTGGCGTCACGGGCTACTGCACGGATGTCATTGAGAGGCCCGACTGCGAGATCGAGCAGCTGGGGGTCATGCTCCTCGTCAATGTGCTCCTCAAGCCGGTGGGCTTTGCGCTGGAGATAGCATACCTAGATTGCTCTCCCGGGTCCCAGGTCAACGTATATCGCTTCCCCGACGACGCGCCGCCTGGGTCCGCGCTGGATGGGGATCCCGTTATATATCTGCTCTTCCGGCCAGACCACTACGACATCCTATACCGCCCGCCGCCGGTCAACCTGCAGGTCCACCGCGCCACGTCGTTCACGCACAGCCACGACGTCGCGCCGCATCGCGAGCCAGAGACCTTCTCGTCACTGGACTACACGCCCCTGACGGCACTGCTTCCCAGCTTCACCTACGCTCCGGGGCCGATGGGCGCTGGACTCGGCTCTGAGACGCTGGCGACTCCCATGGGTGGCGGTTTCGTGCCCGCGGTGCAACAACAGCAACAGTGGATGCAGTTCCCCGATGGCGTAAACACCAGGCCGGCACAGACGCCGTCCGATCCGACCCTCTCCCGCGCGGCGCCGAGCCCTGCTCCGTCGTCAGCCGCAGGAGGGAGCGTGGCCAATGCGCCGCCGGCGAGCAAGAACACGTACCCCCTGCGCTTCAGCTCCCAGTACTACAAGCTTGACGGGTCGAGCTTCCCGGAGCCGAACTTTACCACTGCCATGTTTAAGAACAGTCACTACAACAAGGCGCACTACAGCAATCCGCACTTTCACCCCGAAGAGTGGACGCCCGACGAGGGGTGCGGGGGGAAGAGGCGGGGAAGAAAGAACGAGGGATAGTAGGGAGATGGGCATGAAGGAAGGAACTTAAGAGTGGAATGAAACTAAGTGGTGAGGCGGGAAAGTAGGATTATGGACCGGTACTTTGCATGGATGGCGGTGTTTTGGGCGGGCTTCTTTTACTTTTTCCTTTTTATTTCTCTCAATCGGCATTAGCTTGATACTTTCGGTCCCTTTACTGGTAGGTTCTGGTTATTTTTCAAAAACGAGGTGGGCCGACCGAGAAGTCTATTGCAAAGCTGGGGCAGAACAAAGGGTTTATCCGAGACTTGTGGTTTCAAGGATTTCCAGAGGATCTCATTTATACGATGGGCAGCATGATTATGATATTTTCCATATTTTTTTCTATTCCTCGCAGTTTCTTTTGTTGCCTGGTCTTATGGCATTCCTTGCGGTGTTGTGAGGGGCTTTCGCTCGGGATTTGTTGGCCTGGGAACATCGAAGCAGACTTCCGTGCAATCTTGCTAGGGAATGGTTGGTCCTGGAGGAGGGAATGTCCACAGCTTTTTTGTGGATATGGAGTGATACATGAAGGGAAGGGAAAAGACGACAAGAGGCATGTATACTGTCGTAATAAAGCTGTAGCTTTAGGAAACAATGATGACTCTGGTGTGGCTGCTTAAGACTGTTGTCCCGAGAGTGAAGAGGCAGAGGGTATTTTGGCATCGCAAACTACGAATAGACAAGTGCTGCCTTCGCCGGGCGCAACCCCCATGGGCCCCCAAATGGCCCCAGAGCAGGGCAGAAACGTGCCTTGTACGCCCCAGACCATGAAGCCGGTGGCCTGGGCACAAGCTGTAGGATATTGTCCGTTGTCCAGTCCATGCGCTATCGGCCTCGGAATCTTCCAGACCCTTTCCATGGAAGCCACGGGTCGTGCCCAAGTGCTCCTACTGGGAGAGGACAACCCCTCCCGCTGTCTGCTGCCGAAAAAAGAAGAAGGAAAATGATGTGAAGGATCTTGACAAACGTTACCTTATGCCGTACCTCGTACAGTCCCCTCTCATGCAAGCCCACACAATACCCGACACCCTCTCTCCATCGTACCCCCCTTTACCGCACCCCATTGACCATCTCCCCTTCCCTAACAATAACCCAATCCCTAACCGCCCCCTTCCAATCACTAATCCTCACATCCCTAATCTCCACAAGCACAACCCTGACATCCTCCCCCGCAACAAAACATTCCCTTCCGCCATCTTCCTCCTCCGCACCGCCACCAACCCCATCCCCCGGCGATGACCCGGCGAACGGCTGGTCGTCAAAGGTGTTGTTCTCAAGATGCTTGGACCTGTAGAAGCGCTCTTCGGGCGAGTCGGCGGGGAGGAGAGTTGCGGCGCCGTTGATGGTGGCGGAGATGGAGGACATGGCGGAGGAGTTTAGGTTCTGGAGGAGGGCGGCGAGGGACGAGGGCGGCGGGGCCGGGGAGCCGCCTGAGAGGCGGCGGGCTGGCCTGTGGGAGACCCCTGCTCAAGGTATTAGCGCGCTTGCTCCCCCCAGGCTCAACACCACGGGGCTACAGCAAGAAAGTTAGGGAGAGGGAATACGCACAGTCGTGGACTAGCAGCGAGACGTTGGGATTCGCAACGAGGTTGTTCGTCTTCTTGGACGAGACGTTCGTAGTCATGATTATCACGGGCGATTCTGCGTACGGCGACTCGGCGAGGTAGGTGTAGTTCATAAGCGACACGTTGGGCACGTTCTCATGACATGTCGCGAGGTGAAGCTGTAATCTCATTCATTAGCCGTCACTTTTACTTCCACACCTCCTACCTCAAAACTGGAGAAGACCAAGCGCCATCGGCCGGGTCGGAACTTACAAACCGGGCGTTCTCGAGACACTGCACCACCTCCTGTGGCAGCGTCGTCGTGACCTGCTTGTGCGTGTCCCCGGCCGAAGCCTCGTGGTTGAGCGGTATATTTTGCTCCATGGCGGTTGATTTCCTTGATGTCCGTTGGTGGAGTTTGACGATCGACGATCAATGCCGATGACCTGATGATGTTCGATGTGCAGAGAGGACCCTTGCGGGGCGCCGCTGACTAAGGCGGGGTAGGACGCCAGGAACGGCCGGCGGGGTGTTTGTGGGGGAGAGCTGAAGCCGGAGTGACGTAGCGGCGCGGGGCGGATAGCATCGGCTCACATGGCATCGTGACCCCAGATCTTCTTTCCCTCACCTCGGTCTCGGGGCTGCCTCTCTCAATCTTCTCCCCATTCTCCCTATTTATTCCCCTTAAAAACCTTTACTCGTATCAATTGGCCTCAACGCCGATATTAGCAATTATGAGGTCAATCGCAAAGAACCGCCTCCCCTTCTCCCCTCTGCCCCGGAGACCCCTCTCCACCTCCGCCTCCCCTTCGACCACCCAGTCCGCCAACGTCACACCCATAACCTCCCTCCTCATTGCCAACCGCGGCGAGATTGCCCTCCGCATCCACCGCACCGCCCACCGCCTCGGCATCCCCACAACAACACTCTACACCACCCCCGACGCCACCTCCCAACACGCCTCCTGCTCCCAACACTCCATCGCGCTCGGCCCCCCCTCTGCCTATCTCGACGGCGACCGCATAATATCCCTCGCCAAGCAGCACGGCATCCAGGCTCTGCACCCAGGCTACGGCTTCCTCTCCGAGAACTCATCCTTCGCCGAGAAATGCGAGCAGGCAGGCATCGTCTTTGTCGGGCCACCGGCCAAGGCCATGGCGGACATGGGTGACAAGGCGCGAAGCAAGGAGATCATGACCGCCGCGGGCGTCCCCTGCGTTCCGGGATACCACGGGCCCGAACAATCCGAGGAGCAACTCCTCGCGCACGCAAAGGAGATCAAGTTCCCCGTCCTCCTAAAGAGCGTCAAGGGCGGCGGCGGCAAGGGCATGCGCATCGTCATGACGGAGTCCGAATTCCCGCGCCAGCTCACCTCCGCGCGGGCGGAGGCTCGCGCGTCCTTCGGGGAGGGAGGTGAGGTGATGCTCGTCGAGAAGTACATCGTGCGCCCGCGCCACGTCGAGGTGCAGGTCTTCGCCGACAAGCGAGGCGGCTGTGTCGCCCTCGGCGAGCGTGACTGCAGCGTGCAGCGCCGCCACCAGAAGATCATCGAGGAATCGCCCGCGCCGAACCTCGATGAGGCGACCCGCCTCGACCTCTGGGAGAAGGCGCGCACGGCGGCGAGCGCGGTGGGTTACGTGGGCGCGGGGACGGTAGAGTTCATCCTTGACAAGGACACGGGGGAGTTCTACTTCATGGAGATGAACACGAGGCTGCAGGTCGAGCACCCTGTCAGCGAGATGGTCACGGGGACAGACCTAGTCGAGTGGCAGTTCCGCGTCGCCGCGGGCGAGGAGCTCCCCCTCACACAAGAACAAATCCATGAGCGCATCCACCAGCGCGGCGCCGCCATCGAGGCGCGAATCTACGCCGAGAACCCCGAACGGGGCTTCATGCCTGATTCGGGGAAGCTCGTCCACCTCTCCACCCCCCAGACTAGCCCTGACGTGCGCATCGACGCTGGCTTCGTGGAGGGCGACACCGTGACGGAGGCTTACGACGGGATGATCGCCAAGCTGATTGTGCGGGGACCGGACCGCGAGACGGCCATCCGGCGGATGGAGCTCGCGCTGAGGGACTACGAGGTCGTTGGCTTGAGCACGAACGTCGAGTTTCTGAAGAGGTTGTGCAGGGAGGAAGCGTTCGTGCAAGGGGATGTGGAGACGGGTTTCATTGAGAAGTGGAAGGAGACGCTTTTTAGGCCGGAGCCGCCGCGGGACGAGGTCTTCGTGCAGGCTGCGCTGGCAGTGCTTGGGAATTCTTTGCAGGCGCCACATGGCGGTGGGCTCGGCTTCGGGGAGGATGAGCCGACGGCGCAGCGGGAGTTCGCCTTCCGTCTCGCCGCCCCCAACGAGGAGCAGGAACCCGAGACTGTCCGAGTGTCGGTTTCCCGGTTGAACAACCAGGTCTACAACCTCCAAGTCCACCGTGGCACCTCTACAACCCCCTTCGAAAACGTCGTGTGCGACGTCACCTCTTCCCCCAAGAAGCGCACCCTAACGACATACCTCCCTGCTGAGCGCCTGCAGTCCACCGTCATCCTCGACACCGAAGCCGCGAACCCGCTGACACAGAAGGTCGCGGTCTTCCAGCAGGGGGCCAAGACCGAGATGGAGGTCCTCCCTCCTTCGTGGCTGGAGAAGGCGCTGGGGAGGAAGGAGGCGGCGGGGTCGGTCAGTGCGCCCATGCCGTGCAAGGTACTGAAGAATGAGGTTGAGGTTGGGGAGGAGGTCAAGAAAGGGGCGCCGCTTGTTGTGTAAGTGCCTTCCTCAGCGTCTTGGGTAGAATTTGTGGGTCTTAGGGGACTAACGCGAGGTAGGATCGAGTCGATGAAGATGGAGACAGTGATCCGGTCGCCGAAGGATGGCGTCGTTAAGAAGTTGGCGCACAAGGAGGGTGTAAGTAATCCGTACTCTAGGTTTCAGTGCACCTGCTAACCTCGGACAGGACATCTGCAAAGCTGGAACAGTCCTCGTGCTATTTGAGGAGCCCCCATCAGAAGAGTAGACCGTGCATAGTAATGATAAAATCAGCGTTTGAATTGTAGAATCGCTTAGAATTGCTCTGTATGTCAAAAAAAAAGCCATGCATGTCTAGTCTATCCAACCCTCACACCTCCCCAAACTCCAATCCTCTAAAACCTTCCTCGACAACCCACGCCTTGCCTTCACCGCCGCACAACGCCTCACACGCCTTCCCTACAACCAGCAGGCCCGGCGGCCTGCTCCCCTCCTGTTCAACCGCCTCAACCACACGCCCCAGCGTCGTCCGGATGACCCTCTGGTCAGGGCAACTCGCCCGCTCAACAACCGCGCATGGCGTGCCTGCCGGCCAGAGCGCCCTCTTTCCTTCCTCTCCCTCCAGGTACCCCGTCAGCTCTCCCACCAGCCCCTCAATGCGATGCAGCGCCATGAGGAAGACCACCGTCCTCGACGCCACGAACTCGGGCGGCACGGGCGCGACGCCCTTCTTTCCCGTCCCCGTGCAGACCAGTACCTGGTCCGCCACGTCCCTCTGTGTGCACGGAACCCCTGCAAATAGCGGGGCGCTCAGCGCGCTCGTCACTCCCGGTAACACCACAACCCTGTCGCCCAGCCCCTTCTCCTTGAAGAACGCCACCTCCTCGCCCCCGCGTCCGTAGATGAAGGGGTCGCCCTGCTTGAGCCTCACCACTAGCTTCCCCTCGCGCACGGCAGAGAGGGCGCGCTCGAGGAGTTCTGCCTGCGCGGCTTCGGCGTTGCCGGGGAACTTGCGCGCGATGTGCAGGGGGGTGCGCCGCGGGATGAGGTCGAGGACCTGCGATGGAACGAGCTTGTCGGCGAGGATGAGGTGGGCCGTCTGGATGGCCTTGTGGGTGGCTCTGGTGAGCAGGTCCGGGTGTCCCGGCCCGCTGCCCGCCAGTATCAACGTCCCGGGCTTGTTTGACGAGGGCGTCGGCGCGAAGGGCATCTGTTCGGACGAAGGAGACAACGAGGGTGTAGGGACAGGGGAGGACAGCACAGCCTCGATATCCTCGTCCGTAACCCCCGCCAACTTCCTCAGCGGCCAATACTCGCAAACCTGCCCCAACCATCTCATCCTCCTCTCTCTCCCCTCATCCACGCTCCCCTCATTAACAAGCCTATTAAATGACGCCCCCTGCCCCACACTCTCCTCCTCCTCCCCTTCCTTCCCGGCGACCTTATCCTCCGCCGCGATGCGCTTCCGTAGACGCCCCAGGCGCGCACAGGCGGGGCCGAGGTTGGGAGGGAGGGAGGCAGAGATCTCGCGGCGGATGCGCGAGGCGAGCTTGCAGCCATGTCCGTTGGTGGTCACGCCGATCTGGAGGGGCCCGTCGGTGTGGGTGGAGAGGAGGGTGAAGGTGCAGAGGTGGGGGGCGTCGACGACGTTGATGGGGATGCGATTGCGCTTGCAGATGGAGGCGATGTGTGAGCCTGCGAGCTGTGTTAATCCTACATTCCATTTCTCCTTCTGTAGTTCAGGTGGAATTGGGTGGACGAACTCAGCGGACTCCTGGGCCCGACGGTCACAAACACGGCATCTACCACGCGGTCCACCTCCTCCCTTCCCAACGTAAAGAGATCCTCATCCTGAAACTCCCGCTGTATCCACTTCACGTTACCCGCATCGACGTGTTTCTGCAGGCTGTAGTGCACATCGGCGGACGGCGGGGCGACGACTAGCGGGTGGGCGCCGGCGTAGAGGGACTGCGTGCAGCGGGTAGCAGCCAGCGGGTTCGAGCCGACGATGAGATGCGTGGCGGAGGAGCAGTTTAGCGCGGCGAGGAGGGAGGTGGGAGCAGGCTCCATGGTGGTGGGCGCCTCTGCGGAGGTTTCTGTTCTCGCGAATGACTCGTGTGTCGTGCGCCAGTTGTGGCCGGATGGTGGGGCAGATTGGCCAAAATTGAGAGGCAAGCCTGAATAGTAATCAAAAAGTATGAGGGAATAGGGAACAGCAGCACGGGGCTAGGGCGCTGTATATATTGATTATAAAACAGGAGGACTCTAAATCCCTCTTCGCATTAGCCTGGCACGCACCGCCGCCGTAGAAAAAATGTTCTCCGTGATCGCAATCGCTAGTGTACCTGACATCATCTCCAATTTTCACCCCTCCGTCGTCCGATTATTTTTCTTATCGGGCCAATGGGGGCCCCCGGAATGGCAATGGCCGCTTTGCCCCACGTTCGGGAGGGCAGGGGTCTGGCGCGGGGTGTAATCGGGGGAGGGTCTGGAGCCATCAACCCTCTCCAATCCATCCCAGGGCAGTTGGTGTGTCTTCTCAGACGGCCGGGCAGGTTCTAAAGTTACAATATGTGATCTTGATGATTCTGTCTGTGGACCAACCCTGTGAAACAATTGCTGATTGCGAGTTCATTGATACCTGCCTATCGGAACGAGAGATGTTATCAGCAACCGTCCTTTTCCGCGGAGGGGAGCTGTTATCTAGTAGTGGCAAAGGCCTCCGGTCGTCTATTTCCGCGGAACACAGCGGGCTCATGACCTGGATATCAAGATCTCGGTCGTTACTATCAGGGTGGAGAGAGAAGGAGCGACAGCCCATATCTCTCAGTAATTTTCGCCATCAAGAAGCGCGAGCACTTCGGCCTCCCGGCATATATGCGGGCGCATGCCGCTCTTCGCGAAGATCGTGAACCTCGACAGCCGGCTTCGATTCTCAGGTTCGGGTGCCACAAAATTCTGAAAGAAGTATAGGATGGGAAGCATCCCACGTGTGACGCTGGAAACAAACAGTCAACGCATGTTTGCTAAAGAGGTTAAAGGAGATAGAGAGACGTGGGGCGGGGTGGCCTGACCATGCAGACGCAGTGCTTACTATGGCTTCTGCAACGGGGGCGCCCGCGAGCTCACTGGTTTCCCAAATTCCACTCCTTGGACGAAGTGTCATTGTAGAGATATACCTCTGAGCCTGTTAAGCGGCCCCCGCGCTATCGTCGCGGGATGGGTTACCGTCCATGGCGTGTATTTCTCATCCGGTTGAGTCCCGTGGGTCCTGGGGTGTCGCTTACCTTGGAAAAGCTGCCTGCTATGAGAACATAGATTGAGAAAAAGACGAAAGAGCCAGGATACCCTTGAATGCTTGAGCGTTGAATGCCGGAGAAATTGAGCTCAATTAAGGGCGCCAGGTTCTCTTTACTTCTCGTAGCTCCTTTCCTCGTTCCCCCGAAGCGCAGTCCCAAAATTCTAATCCTGCTCAATATTGTAGGTGGAAATTCAAGGTATATCAGTGGCACAGGTAAAAAGGAACAAAAGGAATTTATTTATTTATTTTAAATAATAGAAGAAAGCAAAAGAGCTCTGCCCAAATTGCTCGGCTATTTCGCAGGTTCCACGTTGTCTCAGATCTGGAAAGAGCCGCCATCTCAAACGATGACATAGCATCACGTGCCCACCACCCATCGCGCCTGCAAAGAGCTCTCCTGCCATCGCGCTTCAACCGCGCACCTCCCAAGCAGCTACCATCACGCATCCCGATCAATTGCCCAACCACCACAGGGTAATTCCAGCATCACAATCGTCTCAGAACCACCATCCTTACAATCATCAAATTTGGACAGCACCCGACGACCGAGGATGCCGTCCCGTAGCCCGTCGCCCATGCGCGACTCCCGCTCACGCTCCTACTCCCCGCCACCGCGCCGCCGGTCCCCGACTCCGTCGCGCTCCGTCACCCGTTCTCCCACGCCCCCTCCCCGCCGGAATGGCCGCTCCAGAGGGCGGAGTCGCTCCTACAGCAGGAGCATTAGTCGGAGTCCTAGTAGGAGCTATCGCGACAGTCGGAGCCGTAGTGTCTCGCCTGTGAAGAGCACCAAGGTATCACATCCACCTTCTCAGCTCCCTCTTCCCTTGCAATAGCTGACAGATAGCTCTCAGATCGTTGTCGAAAGGCTGACAAAAAACATCACCGAGGACCACCTCTACGAAATTTTCGGCCAGTTCGGCCGCATCCGCGACCTTGACCTCCCCATGAACCGCCAATGTACGCACAGACCCCCTTCCCTCCGTTGAACCCCAACTAACCATTCCACCCAGTCAACACCAACCGCGGCACAGCCTACATCCTCTTCGCCCATGAGACCGACGCCGAAGCCGCCATAGCCCACATGCACGAGTCCCAAGTCGACGGCGCAACAATCAACGTCTCCATAGTCCTCGCCCGCCGCAAGATGTCGCCCCCTCCTCCACTCGCCCGCCGCGGCGCAAATATCAACCCCCTCAACCCTCCTCCCGGTTCCCGCCGCGCCGCAAATGGCGGGCCCCCTTTTGGACCCGGCGGCGGCAAGCGGGGACGGAGTGGACCCTACGGACCGCGCTCGGACACCTGGAGGCCTCGCTCGGTGTCGAGGTCTGTGAGTCGCTCGCTCAGCCCGGGCCCGCGGAGGCGCGGGAGGTCGCCGTCGTATTCGAGGTCGGTTTCGAGGTCAAGGTCGCCGCGGAGGAGGCGGAGTCCGAGCCGGGAGAGCTATGGGAGTTATCGCGAGAGGAGCGTAAGCAGGCCAGTGTCGCCGCCTAGGGGCCACGGCAGGAGGGGATACAGGTGATTTTGTTCATGAATGTTGAGGGGAGCATTATGAGTTTTATCTTTCGGTGTGCAATGGTTTCTACGTATATGGGTCTGGTTTCGGTACGGATGGCGCTGGAGGATGGGACGGCGGGCAGTCTGTACGATACCCAAAACAGCAATAGACAAAGTGTTGAGACGAGCTCTCGTGTGCGCGAAAGCTAATGATGTCTAGCCCCGCCTGAATATCACTGCGTATCTGCCCCCGACCGCGTCCGGCCTCCCATCGGGAGCGTCCTCAGCTTTGAACCCGTCGGGTGGCAGCCCATCACTGGGGTGTACTGCGTTCACATTGTGTCCCGGTAATCCAACTCAACGAGGCTGCCCCCAAATAGAAAACCGGGGTAGCGGGTGGATGATACGATGACGACAATCTGCTAAGCGATGGCATGCTCTGCGGGGTTGACAAATAACTATGTCCTTCATCCATTGCTCTCGTCGCATTCAGACATCCAGGTCCCTATAAAATTCCCTCTCTGCGTCTTGTATATCACACCAGCACATCAGCCGCCACAATGACAACCGGAAGCTGCGCCTGCACTCTCACCCGCTACAAGGCTACCTCCCCACCTCGAAGGCTCGTCAACTGCCACTGCACCCCCTGCCGCAAACAGTCCGGCGGTCCCTACACAACCTGGGCTCACTTCCACCCCTCTCAACTAACCTGGCTCTCCACCCCTCCTACCACCCGCGCTTCCAGCGCCATCGCGACCCGCGGGTTCTGTCCGCATTGCGGCTCGGGGATGACGATGGCTTACAAGAGTATCCCGGAGCTGGTCGGGGTTCCAGCGGGGACTATTAATCCGGCGAGCGACGGGGGGGATATACCTAAGCCGGACTGCCATATCTTCTTGGGAGAGAAGGCCGAGTGGTTTGAGGTTCCGGAGGATGGGCTGGAGAGGTTCGACGGGCATTTCATGTCATAGGTGTGGGTTAGTCAGCCACGGCTTGGCACGGATGCGACGATAGACGGGTACCGAGGTAACTTTTAAGTATGTTAATCTCCACGGCCGAGATATCGTATTCTGCGTCTTTGAAGTCTTCATCGCTCTCTAATGTAAATTCGATTGGACCATGAAGACTCCCTACCTCATTCTCTACAACACTCTCAGCGCTGCCCTCTGGGCCCGCATCCTCTTCTCCACCCTCACAACCCCGACGTCATCGCTTTACGCATCCATCGAGCCCTGGGCCCGGGCAACCCAAACCCTCGCTATCGCCGAAATCCTGCACGCGGCATTAGGTATTTACCAAGCACTCCTATTACAGAACCTCCTTTATTATAGGAAAAATAAATTAACAGGGCAAAGGAATAACACGCGCCCCCGTCTTCACGACTTTCACCCAAGTCTTCACCCGCTGCGTCCAAGTATGGGCCATAGATAGCGGCTATCCCCAACTTTTCTCTCCCTCTGGGCCTGGACCAAGCGTCTACTTCGCCATGCTCTTCGCTTGGTCCATAGCCGACGTCGTGCGGTACTGCTACTTTGTGATCCTGCTGGCGGGGTCTTCCGTGCCCGGGTGGCTAAAGTGGCTGCGGTACTCACTGTTTTTCGTGCTCTACCCCGTCGGCATCGGGGGCGAGTGGTTCCTGATGTACGGCGCTGCGAGGGTGGCTGACGCTACGCCGGCGGCGGTTTACTACTTCTGTCTGGCCCTTTATGTGCCCGGTGAGTCTCGTTCCTGTCCTGGACCGTCCTGGGTGAGAGATGCTAACAAGTTAGGCGCCATCATGATGTACTCATACATGGTCAAGCAGCGCCGAAAGACTCTGTACAGTCGTGTCCGGTGATTTTGAAGCATTTAATCACAGCTTCTCACGAAGACGCAGTCCGGCTCATCGGGAAAGTGAATGAGACCATACTCCGCCGTAGACTAAAAAAAAAATAATATCATGTCTTCCCTTTACTTTCAGTCCACTTCCTGTAGCCTCACTCAGGCCTGGTCATCTCCAGAACAGTCTTCCCTAGCCCGCCTTTCCCCCTATAAACAACCCCGCACGCCTCACGCACCCTCTCGATATCCCTCATGTCCACCTTCGCACCCACAACCGGCACCACCTTCCCTTCCTCCACATACCCTCGCAGCGTTTCCAGATCCTCACCGCTCGGCTCCAAGAAAAAATACAAGTACTCCACGCCCCAGAGCCACGCCCGCAGTCTGCGCAATCCGTCCACTGCATTGAGGTATACCCACCCGAGCAACGGGACCTGGGGGTTATCAGGGCGTTGCATGACGCTCGACTCCTGGAGGGTCGTACCAGAGGGTGTCGTGGATATGGACACAATCATACTCGTGGAGGGGACCATGAGCGAGAGGAGATCCATAGCTTGGCCTGTCGTGTCGAACAGAAAGTCCACAGAGCGCCGGGGGATGACTTTGGAAGGAGCCTGTTGAGTGTAGTCGATAACTAACAAAAACCCTTGGTTTAGCATGAGTTTGCAATATGGGAGATGTTGATAACTTACCCTGATCCACGACTCCCTCACCAAGTAGCTCGGGGACCTTTGGGATCTTGGACGTCGAAACCGTGGTGATGACCTTTCCAGCGTGGAAAATATTCTTGGCTAGTTGGCAAGCAAACGCCCCCGTGCCACTCACTTCGACATGGCCGTTCAGAAACTGTAGCGCATATGAAGAAATCCGTGAGTCTATACTTACAGCCAGCGGGCACGAATACAGTTTTGCCCTCAAGTGAGCCTCTATACTTCCTCAGTGCCTGCAGTGCCGTGAGGGCAGCAAGAGGCAAGGCGGCAGCATCGGTAAAGGACAGAATCTTCGGCTTGGCGGCAATGTATTGCTCTGGGCACTTGACATACTCACTCCATGCGCCTATTAACAATGTTAGTTGGGCTCTCATCACCTTGCTCATCATAATCGCGGGGAGTACCCAACATTACCTCGGTTAGCTTCTGGCAATCGCGTGTAGACTTCGTCGCCAACGTTTAGGCCTTTTACCCCTTCCCCAATCTCCGTAACCACACCCGCGGCATCGTATCTAATTTGGTATGGAAATCTTTCCATCGGTGGTATTAGCTTGAAAATTCCCCGCCTGGGAGGGGCGCTGCACCGGTTTATAAGCCAAACTCACACTTCCTTCATCGCCAGCTTGAAGACGCCATCCGCCTTTTTCACATCCACAGGATTGACACTCGCTGCTTGAACTTGTATCACCACGTCCATCTTGTCGGTGACCGAGGGCCGAGGCACTGTGGAGAATTCATACCGCGACGGGTCGGTATACGCCGGCGCCGTGATGGAGAGCATTTTCTCTGGCATTGTTGCGGCTACTCAGAAAATGGAAGGAAGCATGAGCGGGTTGATTAAAGGTTAGAAAATAAAGATTTGTTGCCCTGATCGAGCTGCGACATACCGAGGCTATAGGGGTACTTAGGCATGATCCTCCAAGAAGCTCTACGCTAATACGAAGTATAATTTACGGATATAGAAAGGAAGGGAAGTAGTAAAGATACCTAAGAATATGCGCAAACTCCGTTGTAAAATCATGTACCTGGTGGATCGGAAATTTGTTTCTTGCAGACATCCCGGGCCCGGCCCCACAGCCACGTCCGTCGGATAGTCTCTGTCCCCGTCCTGTAGCGAAATGGCGGAGTTGCGCCCGTCGGAAAGCCTTGATCCCGTCTCGTTGGGCGGGAAACGGAGTTAGTGGTGCGCTAGATGGGTCACTCCACAATACACGAAGCTCTACAAGATATCACCACTATATTAGGAGCTGAACATCGAACTAGCCGGCTAGATATCATTGAATATCAGAGTATGAGGGAGATCCTGGAGGAAAAAGATGAACTTCCTTCGCAGAGCTTGTTTCCTGGTGGACAACCTACATCGTAAAAGACTCTAGCAGTGATAGGTCTCACATCTCGCTACGTAGGAACGTCATGCGTCAACAATTCTTCTGAACTCGAGACCCCACCCGGTGGAGGCATTTGAATTGAATTGATGGGAGCTCTTTATTAGCCTTGCAATGCATTATTTCATATCGATCTGAGCGGGCATACCCTAGAGCTGTCCGCTTGGTCTCTGCTTCTTTAAGCTCGTTTCTTCGGGAGATAAGCACCTTCTGCTCACTGGTGCTGCTGGTCCCTGTACTCTCTTAAAATATTTCTCCTTCGCGAGCACTAACGGCCCATTTCTTGAACTCGTGCCTTAGAGACTTTTTAACTTATTATTTCTTACCTTCTACTACGCTTATATTAGGCGTATGGTCAGGCCAGCGATCTAGAAGTAGCGGGGCGTACGGCTCAACCGAGACGCGATAGTTGAAGGGCCGAAGAAAAGAGGCCTTATGAATGGCTTTTGAAATATCAGCCCTGATATGGCAGGTAAGACACTTGCTTCAAAGAGTACGGTGAGATACAATAACGCTTTTGAACTACAGCACTTATGAGTACCAGCTTCTACTAGTTACCTGTCCCAGAGTAGACTATTCCGGTCGCTAGATAAAGAAACTCACATCTCAGTACTTGGGGAAGTCTATTTTGAATATTCTATTCGAAGGAATTGACATGAGTGTAACTCCAGCCGCCCTGCCTCTTTACTAGCTCTCCTTCCTCGAAGACCTGTAGCAGCACTACAAGTGTAACACTCGAGCAGTGGAGGTCAGCACTCTGCCTCGCCACCTTTTATTGGTATGGGTGACGATTCGATTCAAGATAACTGTCGATCGCACGCCTACATTCTTTGTTGATACAGGGCTGGAGAGGAGGTGAGGGACATGGTTCGGCCACGGGATATACTTCGCTATTAGATCCTTCAACAGATAATCCTGCTCCACGCGTGAGTTATTCGACGGGCTATACTCGTGCTACTAGATTAACTAATAGGATTAGTAGAGATATAGGTGAAGTCAAGTCTGCATTATCGGAGTGGAAGCCCCAAGACTTGAATTTCGCAAGAGACAGGGACGGACAGGATACTGAGACACTGGAGGTGGGTGCAGGTGATGGAGACGATCATGACAATTCTCTGGAGGGACCGATTTTCTCTTAAAAAAAGGCAAATGCATATTGGCGTCGAGGTGTTGGTGTTGTGGCTGCGAGGAGAGACTGATGACTTAGATCTACGTGTTGCTGCAGTATATTCTCTTAGCAATCCTCGCATAGTTGGGGTCAAACTAGCGTCTATCCAAGCAGACTGCTACATAGATTAGGCCTCTCAAGCATACAAGTTTGGGATGAGTTGGCTGATCTCGGACGGCTGACGTAGTCAAAGGAGTCCTTGTATTGTATTTATTAACTGGAGACACTGGGAGTGATGTTCTAAGTGCCTCAGAATCCAGCCGGCAACTAATGGGGCCTGCTTCGAATGTTCGATTGGAAAGTCTGAAGCTAATGCTGTCTGTCCATCGAAGGACTTCTATGTCTATCTAAGAGTGCAGTGCTGTGGATGCCTTGGAAACAGATGTGCGGGAGCAACAGGAACCTAACCAGAACAATGGAGCAAGAAAGCCGAATACAGACAGTAAAACAGACAAAATAGAATCAAACACCACCCGATAATGCAATCACCAATGGGTCCCAAAGCCAAGGCCATATATACTCGTAGGCAAGCTGGGAGAGGCGCTCGTGTCTGTGTCGTCTCCCTCCCTGGGTGTTCCGAGACAGTAGCCTCTTCTTATGACAACCCGCATACTACGCAGAAATTGCGTTAGCAAAGATCTAACCTACAGGATAGCACCATGAGTCGAAGTCAATCATACCTCGTTAAAAGCAGGCTTCATACCCTAAATCCCGCGTTAAATAGGTACATTTATATGGAGGTGTAGGAGGTCGCGGACCGGGCGGTCGAGGTCCTGGCCGTGGGTTAGGCGGTGGGGTCGGCAGCGGGCGTGGGACGGGCATTTTGAATGACCGATGGATGACTCGGGCTTATTCGCGAGAAGGAAGGTCTTTGCGTGGAGGTCGTGTTTTGGTTTAGCAAGGTATGGAACAAGATCGTAGCCCGTCCGAAGTTATTCAATTGCGAGGGCCTAATTTTGTGACGAACTGGTTAGACTAGGTGATACTAAGACACGTAGAATAGAGGAAGAGTCTACGATTTATATGAGAACTCACCGGGTGAAAGACGGCCACCAAAGTTGGATGTGCCATGCCTTGGCCTTGCAGTTGGTCTGCTAGGGCGAGAAAATAGAAGAAAGGTGTTAGTCCTCCTGACGGGGTCGGCACCGCTTCACTGCCGTTTCCTCGGATTGGGGGCCTCAAACTCCGCCTCCCCGGAGATATGGCAAGTATAAGTTTCGCATATCTATGAGTGACGTTAGAGGAGGGCATTGGGGCATTGATACCGATAAACGGCAAGGTAACTCGGGGGGTTTCTCTATGATGCACAAGATGGTGTGACAATGAGGCATTTCAGAGGCGAAGGGCAGATCGGTGAGAATCACCCGAAATCGGACACCTGGTAAACTTATCGTTGCATACACGGTCTGTACCTAGGTAATGGCACATCTAGGGGGCCAGAGGTGCGCAGTCGCTAAGCTGAGGCCCAGCCACCAACTGGAAAAAGATGGGTCAACAATGGGCCTACCCAACAACGAAACGAAAGTTGCCAGTCAAGACTTCATACTACTCTATACGCCGTGTAGGATTCTCACAGCTCTATAGGTGAATACTTACTAGATCCCGGAGATATTTGCATAGAGCTGATGGGGTGAGCTCGAGTTGGATCTGCATGGTTGAGATTCCGGATGTTAATGTGCATGCTACAATATAGTATGAATTTCCGCACAGAACTACGAAATTACGTGCCTCTAATACGTATTCGCATTCTCTCTGGGGAGTAATGTTCCGTTTCGCAGCAACAGTGATTTTACGCCAACTGAAGCAGCACCCAAGCTGGGCGAGTGCCTTACGCCAGCGAAGGAAGAGTCAAATAGTTTGTAGAACATTGGAATATATAAGTCACTTTCCCGAATTAAACAATTCTGTCTCTAGAGCTGGAAGGATTGATCCACACTCAGGGCCGAGGCCGAATACATCACCATCGTTTCCTTAGCGCATAACGATACGAAGGGGTCCAGAGGCGCACAAGGACATGAGTATTACATGCAAGTCCAACTATCGGACGAAAATACTGCAAGACTGGTAGGGCTGCGCTACCACAATGGGTCCACCACTCTGTGGCGGAATGGCGTGGCTCTATCGGCCTGGACCTTACCTCCGGGAGAGGTCCAACGGAACTTTCTGCACGAGCATCCTTGGGGATAGGCAATGAATGTGCGGAAACTCGAGAATAAAAACTGAATGTGCAAACGCTGAGCCACTACGTTAGTACCTGTCAGGTTTTGCTCACCTCTCGTTAAGTGGGCCGATCGGTGCCCAAGCCAGAATGTGCAAGTGTCGGAGCGAGGCGAAGTTGAGTAAAGGCGCCCCGGGGCCAAGAGTGCCCCACAAGAACCCGGCCCCGGCCATCGGCCCCGAAAGGAAAATTCCCCAGGTTGCGCCAGGCATCATGTCGGTGCATGCAGCGGCAGTCACATGCGGCTCTCGATTGCGGAAGGAGCGGCCCAACATCGCGGTGGCCGGATGTAAAACGGTGTGGGGCGCGGGGCAGACCGGACCTTGCAGGAATCCTCACGTTGGACTGTCGGCAGGGTGACAGCCACCTCAACCGGACCACGCCTGGTTGTGCCTTTCCGAGGGAGTGGTAGAGGGGGGCTGCGGCTGGTGGAGGGGCACGAATATGCGCCCGACTCCCCCGATAAATTGGTTGCGTTTGGCCCGGTGTGGCCGTGTCTGCCTTTGCAGGCTCCCTCTGGTTTGTGGGGACTGTTGGGGCCAGTGATGAGGCCGGGGCGGAGGACAAGGAATTGTTTGCGGCGGGGCCGGGATGACCATGAAATGTTGGGTGCGGGGGGCCCCATGGGCCGGGTGTTGAGATGGTGCGGAGGGAGGCCGCCGGCACTTTCAAGGGCGGTCGTGACCATTATTGCTGGTTGGTTGCACTGCCCGCACAGCACGGATATCGACACATCGGACGAAGAAAACGTCTTTACATTTGATCGTCAACTGAATATTTCAGTTTGATGCGCCCGTGACAGTTGCGCGAGTACTGAGGTAATTGCTTGGGGGTGACATGTTTTACTGGGAGTATCGTGTATTCTTCTATTTTGGCAGCTGTCATTCGTGTACTCTATAACGACTGGGGACATATGGGGTGAGCATCGCCGCCCGTCCTCGCCGGTCGTATGGGATAGAATTAAACACTGAGACCAAGGCTCTTTATAGCTCAAAGCAATCAAACCCACTGTATATGCCCCGAAATTTATCTAACTACTCACTCTCGCTCTCCTCCCTCTCCTAGCCCACACACCCCTCACCAGGAGAATGTCATAAGCGCGGGATTCAACACGATGGGTAGCAAAAAGTGAGAAGCCGTAACCGTCCCCATGGGTAGGATAGCCACAAAATCCGTTATTCGCCAGTCATGCGGCACGAAGCTCCCGTGCGCCATGATGATCATCCCCGCGATGAAGATGCACGACAACACCATCGAGAACTTGAACTGTTTGCACATATTAGTTAGACATCCACAGCATTCGAACTAACCTGCCCCCTAGCCCCACTCAACTGCGGGTAGAGGAAGAGGGTTGAGGCGGGAAGTTGGGAGGGAAACAGGGGAGCACTCACTTTCTTCAGGATCTTTGGCAGCTCGATGAAGAAGTTGCTAAACTCCGCCTCCTTCGACGTCGCCCCCCACACCATGTTAACCTCAAACATGTGCGCCAAAATCGCCTGACTCAAATGCAGGCTCAGTCCCCCCAGGAACACCGCAAACATAAGCATCCACTTAAAGTTCTCCAGCAGACTCCCCAGCAACGACCTCTCACCAACACGGTATCTCATGGCCGCGAGCGCCACGTTGCCCAATCCACTGAATACCACCACGACGCTGAACCACACGCGCCACGAGTCGAGGTAGTACTTGTCCAGATATCCGTTGAACCACCCCATGAGGAAGTAGTTCACCGCTGAGAGAAGCCACGCCGCCGCGATTGCGTAGTACGTCCCAATGTACGACACCACGGTCACCTTGCTCGTGAAGCGGATTCCGCTGGTCAGGAACTGTCGAAACAGCGGCGTGAAGGGGCCGCGCCAGAGCCACGTCCGCACGGGGTGGAAGATCAGTTCGTTGCATCCGTACGCGTACTTTTCCCACCGCGCAAGCTCATCCATGACCGTCAAACTCACCCCCTCCTTGAATCCATCTCCCGCCCACGCCGCCATCCGGATGATGTACCCTGCGCACTGCAGCCTCAGCGACATGTCAAAGTCCTCACTAACATGGCTTTCGCTCCAGAACTTCTCATAACCATCCGAGTCCTCGTAGCTGACTTGTTGCAGGGCGCTCCAGCGGAGGACGGCGTTGTGGCCTACGAAGGGTGCAACGTCGCCGTTGGAGACGGTGTAGCGGATGGCGCTGTAGATGAGGTTTGTGAAGAAGGTGATGCCGTTTTCGAAGAAGTCGCCCACCACCTGCATGACGCCGCTGGAGAACTGCATGATGCCGACGTCTGGGGACTGCTCCATCTCCGAGACGGCGTCAAGAAGGCAGTCGCGGGGGACACGCGTGTCCGAATCGACTGCTCGGTTAGGTAGGGGTAACTATAAGAGGGGGGGGGGGTAGGGGCCTTACTGATGAGAATGTAGTCTCCGACGCGGATGTTGCCGTCCGCCCATGCGCGCCCATTCTCCTCGAGCACCTCTTTGAGCGCGTTCTCGTAGGCAACGGCCTCGTCGTGCTGGTTCCACTCCGCCCCGCGCTCAATATCCTCCAGCTTCTCCTCCACCTTGCACGAAATCATGAGCGCAAAGTTCATATTCGACGCCTTCTTGACTGCACTTCGTCAGCATCAATCCACACAGCACAGAGGCCTCAACTTACACTTTCCCCTTCTCAAAAATCCGTCCTCCCCGTGCCTCGGCCTCGCCACCCACCCAATCCCATGATCCGCGTAGAACTCAATTCTCGCGGCCCTCTCCTCTTCTCCTAGCAGCTGCAGACCATCGTCGTTCACAAACATGTTCGCCGAGCCACCCTGCAGCTCGTACGTCGACATGGCCTGCTTGATGGATCTCACCGTCGGTGCGATCACCCCCGCCAGGCCCTCCTTGTAGACGGGGCACTGCACCGTGACGTGCGGGAGGACCGCGCCCTCGAGGCGCCGCGGCGGCTTGGCTGAGTAGAACTTGGAGTTGACGGAGAGCTGGCGCACGGGGCCGAAGATCTGCGCGAGGCAGCCGGTTATGACCTGCGCGAAGAACAGGGTGAAGAAGATTTGTACGGGCGCTAGTGCCGCGAGGGCGAGACGGGTGTAGTTCTCGTCAACCATGACCTGGATCGCAAGCTGGCGCCAGGCTGCCCCGAGTGACACCGTCACCAGCGCAAGCGAGATCGCAACGAGAACCGCATTAATAAGATGAACAGGTCTCTTCTCGACTCCACTCTCCTCATCCACCACCTCCCCAGGAACATCCTCCTTCTCTTCCCCCTCCGGCTCAACCTTCCAGACCAGCTCCATGAGCTCCGATTCGATGGCCCTTGCGCGATCGACGAGGTGCATCGCGTCGTCATCCCACACTACAAGAAGAGCCTCTGATGCCACGAACGCAGCGAATTGGTTCTTGCGGGCGCGCGGGAGGTCCTCGGTTGTGGGAAGGATCTGAACACGGAGGCCATTGGCGAGAGGCACGTCGACGGCGTCGGGGGCCCATTGGAGGAAGGTCTTGATGACGCGCGAGTTGACCGTCATGGCGCACTGGAGAGTTAGTACGCGCTGTCAAGAATGAAGAACGTGCTAGTGGATGACCTCACCTGAACGTTTAGAGCAGCGCAAGAAGTAGCTAGAGGAGACGCCGCGAGCTGCGGCGGGCACGCCATGTAGTGCCCCCTTTGTTTCCTCAGAAGAACGCCCTCCACCTCACCCGCCAGCTCGCCGACCCACAGGTGCGAGCACTGCTGCTGGTAAAGATAGTTCACCATCACCTCGTGCTTAATCTCGTCGAAGAAGACGGAGCTTCCCGTAGAGCGCGCGGAGCGGGCCGAGAAGGAGTTCCGGCGGGGGTGCGGGTGCGTCGGACCCGGCTGGAGTAATCCCGCATCGTTCGGATTTGGGGCAGGGGCTTTTTCGGACGAGACATGCTGGCCGGTTGGGGGTTTGTCCTTTGGCTTTGGCGCCTTGAAGTAGCTTCCGAGGCCCATCGTGGTGTCGTAGGCGAGCTTTGAGGAGCCCTCGATTCTAGTTGGTGCTGGCACGGGGGGGATGCCCCAAGCCCATCCGTGTAAGTGATCGTATTCCGGCGTGAAGCGGAAACGTGGAGGTGCTGCAAGCGTGAGAGGTATCACAACGGGAGGCAGGCGCAGAACGGAAAGGGTAGCGATCGGCGGGGTAGGCCACAGAACGGGAGGAGAATCGCAGGGCCAGAAGCTCTTACACGATCTCGAACCAGTGCTGGAACGTTGGTACACTGGTTAGAGGGGGAAAAAGAGCAGAATGTGGAGGGATTAACCCTACGCAGTAATTTACTTGCTCCTTGGAGAGAGATTCTATCGAAGCAAGAGAGAGGGACAGAAGAATCTTGGCATTCCCGTAGATGAGGGAGAAGAAAAGAAGACTACACCTGCGCGGCTGAAGTCCAGACGCCCAAGCTTCACCGGAATGCAGCCCACTTCTGACAGCTGAAAGCTTCCAGAAACGCTTCCCTAACAACCCAAGTTATCGAAACGCTACGCTGAAGAGGGCCTGCGGTCAGACGATTCTTCAAGCTCACACTCCGTGGCGTCAGTCGTGCCCCCTCCCAGCGGATAGTCACACGGGCCTGGGCTCTTGATTCCCAGGGGCGTAACGGCCGCCCCCAAGGTGTCACCGGGGAAATGACACGAAGGCAATACCGCGGGTTAGCGGTTCAGCCCTGTATAGAGTAACGTATTACTCGGCGATGAATCTCGGAGGGTCCCGAACGTCAGAGCTTAAAAACTGGGACAAGCGGAAACACCGTAACGGAAGATGCAAATGGTGGATCGTCCGGGACTGGATCGCCAAGACGTACTCAATAGTCACTGGTGGTACAGGCAGCACCTTCCGGGGAATGCCAGCCAAGAAACCGAATCGGCATCCGAGCAAACCCATACTTCACAGGGGTTATCCACCCGTCAGATATCTAGCGTCGCACTGGACACCTATTCAAGGCCCGGCTCTCGTATTCACCTCCCGGCATTCACCGCCCAGAACGACGAAGCGCATCGCGGTCCGGAGACTTCGACCGGAGGGCGTCCCGGCGGGCGACGGCGCAGCGCCGTGAATAATCCTCAAGCCCTCTAGCGTTTCCCTAACTACCGTCAGAGACCGCCCTTTCCCATTTTCCGTGACTATTATCCAGGTTAAGCGGCACGCAGTGGCCGATTGGACTGTACGCACCCTCGAGTGTGATAGACTGAGGAGGAATACCAATCCCAGATCTGATCGATTGGAATATTCCCTAGCAGAAAATATTGCCCGCAGAAAATTGATGAAACGTGCCAAGGGGGGAAGGAAGGAGCGCCGAGTTGGGCATGTTTGGTGAGCGAGGTGGCAGTGGCGTGTCGTATTATGCAATGGCGCCCTCCGCGGGAAGGAGCACCCCTCACCAATTTCCTTCTTTTGTTTGTAGCGACCCAAGGATGGAGTGAGCAATAACCTTAGCAAGGGACTGATAAGCAAAGAACCGATATTGGATCTTTTTTAGGTCGGCTGCAACATCCGATGGTCAATAGCCATGCCAATCCCGCCTCGAAGCGGCGAAACGTGAAACTCTGCCTGCAACCTTATCGTTCCCCCAGCATAACGCGATGGCCCCTAACCGAGCCTCGTCGCATGCAGCTTACCCATCTGCAGAGCCACGCACGTCGACTTGCCCTCTCTATATCACCGCAAGCCAAGCCCTCGTATTCACCCTCTGCAAACGCACTTTGGGCACCCGCTTCACGCCGAACGGACCCCTCAACCACCCTGCAATGGGACTTGATTCCGTTTACTCTCCGCACTATTCCGATAGTCCAGGAATATTACGGAGCAAGTTAGCATTCCGTACCGTATCCACTAACACCAGACGGAATGTATAGTACGTCTGTATTAATGCTCCCTTGACTTTCACGACCAGCCTCCTCTTTGGTGGTACTTGTCTGGGATCAATATGGCGCTCTCCACGATGAATGCTGCAGAAGTGGGCAACCTGGAGGTCCTTCTCTGCTATTCCGGCGTTCAGTGGTTTTGCGCTGCGGGGATGCTCGATCCTCCTCCACGAACCAAGGAGAAGCCTCAGAATAAGCCAAGATCGGATCGTCCGCAGGGATAGCAATAAGCTCGGCGAGCTTAATTTTGACAGGCTCCATGATCGTCGCTGTGGGACCCACCATTACAGGGCTCAGTCTTACAGGTACCTCATCTCAATCAACTGGCGATCTGTCTCAGTGGAAACTCCTCATTTCGTCGTTTTCGTCGTGCCAAATATCGCCGCCAGTTCGCACAGGTTCAATTCTATTGGCTACCTTGCCAGATCTATATAACCAAAATGTCAGAAGGAACTAAAAGAGAAACCTGCTTTAGAACACCAAATTAAGCCTCGTCCGTTCCGATCCGCCCAATAAGGCAACGGCGATATGAAGCTGGACACCAACAACCTGTGAAAACATTAAACCCTTGTCTATCTAACCAACAAAGTGCTCAATCGCAGGCCACTCCGAATCCTCTCACAGCTCCTCATCCCCATTACACTGCTGCCAAATCGCTACCCGACTAACCTCCATCTGCGGCCTCGTCCACGTCTTTTCCCACCTCTCTCTCCCCTCCCAAAAGTCCTTCCTCGAATTCTCCGATCCGTCCCTCCACGGCTTATCCCCCACCCCGTCTTCAAACCACCCGTTTTCGCCCCCCACCGCCAAGTTCAGAATGAGATAGAATTCCTGGTCAAATGGCGTCTGCTGCCTCCCCGTCCCACTCCACGGGTCCTCGATCCTCTCCCCCTCGTCGTCATACGCGGGGAAGTCTCCCCTCTCCCAGAACGGCTTCTCGAAGCTCGTGTACATCACCTGCAGCAGCCGTGAGTTGACGTACGTGAAGAGGTACTTCTGCGACCACTCCACACCAAACGTATTGAAGCCGTCCCCGTAGGTACTGTGTAGCGCAGACCTCTTATTATTTGTCCGCCACCAACCGTCGTTCTCCGCGTTGGGGCCCCAGTGCAGCGCCGAAGACATGATGTTGTTCCCGCCCTGCGGGTACGTCCAATTATTCCCCCTGCTCTCCGCGATGTCGATCTCGCCGCTCGCGGGCCACTCGCCGTATGTCTCCTTTACGGGCATCATCCAGATGGCGGGCCACAGCCAGTCGCCGACCGGCATGCGGGCCGTCACCTCCACGCGCCCGTACTTGATGCGCGCCCCTGGGCGGGTGTTGATGCGCCCGGATTTGGCGGGCGGCACGATGGTTGAGTTGCCCACCGTCGCATTAGTGACGGCGATGCAGCGCGAGGGCTCATCCGAGGTGCAGGTGCCGTCTTCGAGAAGGTCGATCTTGCTGTCCTTTGTGATGAGAGACTCGTCCTGAAGGGTCGCGCGGATGATGAGGCGGCCGTCCTCTATGAAGACGTTCTCGTCGTTGGCGGTCGTCATCGCGAACTCTTGGTTTCTGGCCTGTGTTAGATGATTTGAAGGACAAGGAACGGAGGAGGGGGTGGCATACCCGAATCCGCCGAGCTCGACCTCCTTCATCCAGATATCATCCCTCAATCCCTTCGAAAAATCCTCAATAAGAACCTCGCAATACTGATGCCTCACAACACTTCTCACTCCATCCCACACTAGAAACCCCGCCACTCCAAGCCCGACCAGGATGCCCAGTAGTGGTAGGATGGTAACCCACTTCTCCCGCGGGTCCTTCTCCTTCAGCCATGGTTTCTCGATCTCCCCCTTCTTGATTCGGCGCGAGTGGAAGTAGCGTTGCGTGCGCTCCTCGTAACGCTGCGCCGCTAGGGAGCCGAATGAGGAGGCGGGGCGCGAGGGGTCGGGGGATGCGAAGGGGTTACTGGGGCGGGTTGTGGAGGGAGCGCGGGAGGCGGTGGGGTCTACAGGTGAGCCGGTGCGTATGGGAGTGTTGGTTGAGGTTGTTGAGTGGTGTTGGCGATTGTGGAGGCCAGATGGGCCCGGGTCGAAGTCCATGTTAGGAGAGGTGAGGTGACCCTCCAGATTAGAGACCGAAATGGAAGACAAGTATCTTAGGAGATCACAGACGAGAAATTGTAAGGTCTCCGATGTAATGGAAAGGTATTTTCTAGAAATACCCACCAAGGGAGATGGAAAGCAGGATTGTAGCTGGAAGGGAGCAGACAAGGAAGAGTCTGGGACGTCACGACCTTGGCCTCACCACTTACGCTAGCACCATTCCGCCGCCATGGAGCAGATAAGAAGGCAAACCCGCTCGCCTCCACATCATGCACAACTTCCAATTCATCACTTTGAGATGTAATATTGAACCAAATTAATAGTGCAGCCGAAGGGTCACCCTCCGGCCAAGCGGCCAGGAAAGAACGAGCGCCACATCGTTCCTCCATGCTGGACCTCGAAACGGTAGTCTTGGCTCTTCAGATGAAAACGGAGGACGTATCGGGGTGCGGGTGCGCCGGAAGCTTTCTAAGACCAGGAGCAAATGACTTGGCGCTGGGAGATGATATCAATGCGTGCCATCGAGCGTGGCACGTAGTATCGATTCACACGCGCGGCCGCGCTCATGCGGCTCCGGGAGGCAGTGGTAGCCGTCCCCACCCCGGTCTAGCGGGCCTCCCGTATCCATTATCAAAAGTACTGCATCCCCACGAGAAATAGGTCATGGTGGGGTGATTGGCACTTGAGTGGGCACCTCCATCTGGCAGGTCACGAAACAAAGGCACTCTAAGCGTGGTCCGCGCATCTCGTCCAACGTGGCATGCCAGGAACGGCCCATCCTATCAGTGAAACACTGCCAGGAACCAAGAATTTCTTTGTTAGTGACAGGGGGCGTGTGCGGGAAAGGGAAAGAAAGTTTGCCCTGTTTCCAAATTTAGCTTTGCCACCCTCCACGCCGTAACCGCGCGGGCCCCGCATCCCCAGCCGCAATAATACGGAACGTCGGAAAGCCGGGAAGCAATAAGCTCATCTTGGCGGGGCGCTAGCGGATGTTAGTGGGCGGGGCCCGCGGCCAACGGAGTCCTTCCGTCTTCCGGATTGGGGAGGTCCTTGGTAGTAATCATCACGGAACGCAAACCCGGCGCAAGGATCTAAGGACAGTGGCAAACAGGTCAGCGACATCCTGAACGTGATATCCTCCCTAATCTCGATTTCCATCCCGCTGGAATCCTAATTGATCCTAACTTCAGATCCAGCTCCACGTTCCAGTTGATAAATTCGAGGTTGGGCATATGCACATTCGCCTAATAAATTAAACCCGCGCCCTCTCGGACCCAGCCGTCAGAAATTCCAATATTTGCTGCAGACAGCCCTGCATTTATCACCACCCGCAGCTACGGACAGCCGAACCCCCGGCCACCAGTAAGCCCTCACCGGTTTCAGGCTAAGACCTCCCATATTAGTCAATATTCAGACCTTCTGCATATGATAGGTGCTTTCTTTCAAAGCGGGGATAGGTGATGGCAAAACATTCCGACATTTGGGCAACGCCTTGCGAGGAGCTCGCGAAGTGTGGAGAGGGAGTACGACAGCCCAGGAGTGCGGATAATATGTCAAGAAAGAGAAAACTATTGGGAGCGCTAAGTGCTACCAGGCCAACCTCTCCCCTCTGATCCGGCCATTTGCCGGTACAGACAGCAAGATTCCTCTTTCCTCAAGGGAGGGGCGTTCGTTGGATGGGGCTCCAAGGGCCCGGGCTCGTCCACTACAAATCGAGCGGGACTCCATCAGCGAGTTTCCGCCACCACCATGCCTGATTTACTTGTGCTTAATTCCCTGGAGCAATCATGCTGGATAACGAAACACCAAGCCTCTGTTGTAAGAATGTGAGATGCCCTTTGGCTTTGGTAACTGGAAGATGCCCTCCTGTTCACAGGCTAATGCCGAGAGACAGAGTCTTACTCAAGTCCGTCCGCGGTGCGAGCGTGGCGCTGGAGAAATGTCTCAGTCCTGAAAGGAACCGCCATAGCCTTCATGTCTTACTACGGCCCAGCGGACCCGCGCGCCGTCCTTCGAACATAATGCGCTCGCTTCGCCTGAGACGAATGTCAGTGGTGTTGAAACTCAGTAACCACGGCTACCCACATGGGCCACACATGTTCGTCCCCGCCCAAACAGAGCATGTTCTCGCCCGCCCTCCGGACCCCTCTTAGGTAGGTCTCCCCTCTACAAGGCGGGTTAAATTATGCAACACATGCCTCAGATGAGCCGGAACTAGTAATATTCAAGAAGTGACAATCCATAGGCCCTCCCATTCCACAAATCCCCATAGTTTCATAACAAACGAACCTCTATAACCTATGCCCTGCTCAATCCAGACTATCAACAAAACGGACGAACCGCAGGATTATCGTTTCGGGGGAGGTGGGCGTTTTTGTTGTAAGGGGGAGAGGGGGATAAGATAGACTAAATTTTCTTTTTGAACTTTCATTCCGAGAAGTTTGGGTTGTTTGAAGTGAATCTGCTTGACTCTGCGGTATGATCATGTGTATGTCTAGCGGCCCACGGACAAGAAGGGAAGTGGCTGGCTTAACTGGGAGATCACTCAGTTACTTAATAAAACCGATGACTTGTAGTGACCTAAAATCCAACAAGAACGGAGGAAAGGAAATAATATTAAATCTCAGTTTCACCGCTATCCTATTCTTGGGGCCAGTCTTATCCATCACAAGTCCAGTCATTCCAGTTTTCAACCATACCGCAAATTGACTTAGACGGCGCGAGGCCCCGACCTTGGACATGTAGTGTCCAGGTAGTTCTACATTTCTCTCAACCTACCCTGAACCTAGCTCGGTGGCCTTAGTATTGACCCATCCGTATGTAATAACCGTCTGTACCCCCCATCTACACAACCGCGTGAAGACGATTACACGGCTGTGATATGCTGGGGACCGGAAGCTACTCGGTACCAGCTATCCTTCCTTCCACTCGCGTTGCTTAGCGATTCGCGTTGACTAGCGATAACCTGATAGCTCATGCCTACATTCTAACCTGCTATATTCTAAGCTCGTTTCTCCTTACTTCTTACTTAGTATTATATAGTAGATCAGGTAAATCAAGGGTTAGACGAAGATACTATGCTCAATACGCTATAATAGACACGCTCCACGTCATAGATTTCTAGTGTCTCTGAGGATTATAGGCCAAGGAATGAAGTGAGAATCCCAATCTTGGAGTCGTATGGGGCTATAAAACTGTCCTCCGTGGCCTTGATTTGTTTCCACCTGCCCTCCAGCTTGTCGAGTTGTTTTTAGCTGATCCTCGATTCCGTATCTTGAATGAAGAGGCACAACCACAGCAGGGCATATTCACGACCCGACTTACCATATGCTCTGACAGAAAAAAAAAGAAAGACCCAGCAAGCTGCCCGTTCCGATGGGCAACGCTGGCGGGAAGGCAGTTCGCAGCCGTGATCCAGTGGCTGTGGCCCGTTAGCGACGGCATGTCCAGGAACCTGGAGTAAGAAACGGTCGCGTCTATAAGGAGTGAGTCCCGCACTTCTCTGTTTAGATGGTGGTATATGTCGTAAGCTTTCTGGAAGAGCCATATGCGCATATGCTCGGTGGGCCTCTTTAGCTTCATATTGATCGTCTGCCCTATGTGCATAGCCGCTGAGCTGACGTACATAAACAAGAGCGCCAAGATCTTTGGTGGACGCCGAGCGAACTCCTCGTCCCGGGTGGGGTATTCCTGCAGAGGTTGATAATCCTCATCAGCTTGTTACAGGACTCTGCGGTTTCGGCTGGGGGCTGTCATCGAAGTATTGGATGAGCGAGTCGTCCACCACTCTCTTAATTCGACAAGGGAAACGGCCAAGCTGGTGCATAAGGCCGCAAACTTAGTGATTTGGCTGTCCAACCTTCGACGCATCTTCCCACCCATGGACGTTATCAAGTCATCGTCGCTCTGTATACCAGAAAAGCGCACGATTGAGCCATATCTAGAGCTGGCGGTCGACTGTCCCCTGGGCCCCATGGTCTGACAGTCTGAGGATACGGAGACAAGCTTATATGGCCTGGAAAGTTTAATAGAACGACTAAATGAATCCATACTGGAGTCTTCCAAAGGATCTAGACGGGGCCAACGGCGGGTTTCTCCGTGTCTTCCGCGCGGATTATCTCCGACCCTGTCCAGAAAATCGATCACGTTGAACACCCATAACCACTGGGCTAAAAAACTAGACGAGGGACGGCTACTGGTCTTGGATGGATGGATGAGTATCGTAAGAAGTAGTAGATATTCCTCTTAAAGCAGGGTAGATCCGCAAAGACCTTGCTGCAAAGCCACGTTTAGGGAAAGCTAGGTGTGGGCGAGGCATATGTTGCTTAGATTTAGTATCCCACTGCGAGGGTACGCGTGCAGCACCTACGTACAATAGATGGTACTCAAGGCCTTCAAGCCTCAAATAACTAGCTTCTTCCCCTCAAGTCGCGCCTGGATCCATTCATGGACCAAGGGGTATGCTGATATCGAGGCGTCGTCAAAGTAGATAGGCGCCAGGGACCTCAAGAGGCCGAGCAGATGCTTAATAGACCCTGCGTTCTCCACGAATCTCAGGTCGCTGCTCCTACATGGACCGACACGCCCTTCAGCCACACAAGGACCACGCCGCCGTTGATGAGGAATCCCAAGAGGGTTAATAGGTTGGCCGCCCTAGGGTTGTCACACTCGACTCGTATGAAGGAGATCTCCCAGGTCGACATGATAGAATAGTTGTAATTGGTGAAAGCTTGTCAGTAGCTGAAGATTTGGGACCGGTTAGAGAAGTTGTTCATCTCTTTTGGGTAGTCATGGACCGTTACCTAGGGGTACTCCCGCAGGTACGCCGATGCTAGTATGATGGCTAGGGTTAGGTTAGCCAATCTCTGCACGAGAGATTTGACGTTGACTTCGCTCTAACCAGCGCTCTGGCGGCACCGGCAGCGCCCGCATCGAATAGGTCGATAGCTTCGTTTTGCTCCATAGGCCGATCTCCCGGACACTGAACACGTCATGCTTTGAGCTCGGAGAGTCTCCGCCTATGCTAAACATGAGCCAGAACCTAATGGCCGGATACAACAATGGCATTTGACTGGCAACTGTGGCAGTCGCCTTGGTGTCCATCTGTCCAGCGGGTAGGCATGCCATGGCGACATTGTTGGACCGGATGCTTCCGGTCACATAGACGTTGTCGTGAATCGTTGAGAATGGCCAGAGTTGCGGTGAACTCGAGGGGTAAGGGGCTGATCCACCCGACGCCATAGTCAGCGTACAATAATGGTGCGGTGTCCATCATTGATGGACCCGCGGCCATGTGTGGTTTCTTCGCATAGAGCCAGCTGACTATTAGATAGCCTGACAGGATGGGGGCTTGTTACTACACCGGTGCGCTACACGAACGCTGGCGCCCTGCCGATGCTACATCATTATGGCTCTTACGATATGCAAATATGGGAGAGCCTTTCTATATAGGAGGCGTGCTTATATTGACTTGCATTAGCCGAGCTGTGCTGCCAGGCCCCATCTGAAATCCAAGTGGTAGCAATAGAGGTGATGAGCACGGCTCCCGCCACCATGGGAGTAACGGCACAACATGAAAGTATATGAAGTGAGCTGTTGCAAATAAGAAGATAGTCCTGTGTGAACAATAGACGGAATGGCCCCTATGTTGGATACAGCCAATTAGAGGAGGGAGACTAAGGAAGGAGAGTGCCTATGATCAGGCTGGGCTTTGTAGGAAGGAGTAGCATCACTGATGTATAGAGCAAAACTGTGATATGGTAGTTATGAAAGGTAACTTTAAGGCCGTCAAGCCTTTATAAAGAGGATAAAAATTTATTGTGGAATGCTTGGAGAGTTGCAGAGAGTTCAACTTCTCCCTCCGCCTCCACCCGAATTCAGGCACCAGGCCGATCAGGGCCCTCGCCGAAGCGGATGTGTAATTGATTGGCTAGGAGTGATTGAGCCAGGGTGGGGCCCTTCGTAATCAAGCCCGCCACGCTTATCGATAGGAAAACACAGGGAGCCCAAATGAAAAAAAAAATCTGACGGAAAACTCATTCCTCACTCCCCTCACTCACCTGGAATTTCGCTCTCGGGTGTGAGCGTGCTTTGTTTGGCCTTCCTGTGTACTTGCGACGACTCAGCGAAACCCGGCTCCTGCGCGACTCCCGAACGATTTCCCCTCGAGTTCCTGAGCCCCGCGATCGCAGAAGTACCCCGCCAATCAAGCCAAGCAAAACATGACGGCACCCGTGGTCGTCCCCCAGAACGGGGCGCCGACGCCCTCGCAGGAGGACGTGTCCGCCTTCCTCGAGACCATATTCAACGCCAAGACTTCTGCCGCCTCGGTCGACGCCTCATACGGCCTCTGCGAGCTGCTCCTCAACTCGGTGGGCTGCGTCGGGTTGACACAGTTCGGCGTAATCGCCGAGGTCAAGAAGGCCGCCGCCGACAAGAAGAGCGGGCTCCGGAGGGAGAGCGCGCAGAATCTCCTCGGTGCCATCTTCGAGCGCTTCCCCCCGCGCCAGCCCATAAGCGAGACCGTCTTGCTCATCCAGGATGGCGGTCTCGTGTCCGTGGCGCTCGACGCCCTCTCCGACAAGGGCGCCGTCGTGCGCGAGGCTGCCCAGTACGGCCTCGACGCCCTATTCGGCAACCTCTCGTCCGAGGCCCTTGTGGTCGGTCTACTTCCCGTGCTGAGCCGCTACCTCTCGAAGAAATCTGGCAAGTGGCAGGGTACCGTCGCCGGCTACAAGCTGCTTCAGCGCATGGCCGACAAGTCGCAGATCGCCATCGGCACCACAAAGGAGGAGGCCGCCGAGAAGGACGTCCTCCGCGACGCCATGGGCACCAAGCTCGCGGGCCTGATCCCCATCGTTGAGGAAGGCATGCACGACCTCAAGTCTGAGGTCGAGAAGCAGGCCGTCGCCACAATGACCTCGCTCACCACCCTCCTCTCCAACGACGATGTCGCGCCCCGCATCCCGCTGCTTATTGACACCATGCAACACCCCTCCTCCGCGACCCTGCAGAAGGCCATCCACGCGCTGAGCCACACCACCTTCGTCGCCGTCGTCACCTCGCCCGTGCTCGCGCTGCTCACGCCCCTTCTGGAGAGGTCTCTCAACACCCCGACCACCGCCCAGGAAGTGCTCCGCCAGACAGTCGTCGTCGTGGAGAACCTGACCAAGCTGGTACACGACCCCATTGAGGCGCGCACTTTCCTGCCGAAACTGAAGCCAGGTGTCAAAGGCGTCTCGGACCGTGCGTCTCAGCCCGAGGTGCGTGAGCTTGCCGACCGCGCGCTCGCCGTTATCGACAAGGCGATGGGCGATGATAAGAACATTGTCGAGCATGTCACCGCCGAGAACGTCGGAGCGCGTGTTGAGGAGCAGATGAAGAAGAACGGTGGTCTCGCCACGCAGCAGGATCTGTGGAAGCTTGCGAAGCCGTACATCTGCGAGATGGTAGCCGAGGATGTCAACCACCGCCACGTCACGAGGATCGCGGGCAGGATCGGCCCCTACCTCAAGGGTCTCACCCAAGATCCCGCCGCTCACGAGACCGTCGCGAACGCGGTCCAAGAGTTCTACATTGCCGAGGACGCGCGGAAGTACGGCGAGCCGGAGAAGGAGGATGACGGCGAGATTGAGATAGTCAACGCTGACTTCTCCCTGGCCTACGGTGGCATGCTCCTACTCTCGCACACGAACCTCCGCCTTCTCAAGGGCCATCGGTATGGCCTGTGTGGCCGCAACGGCGCCGGAAAGTCCACTCTCATGAAGAGCATCGCATCGGGAAAGCTTGAGGGCTTCCCCTCGGCAGACGAGCTCAGGACCTTCTACGTCGAGCACAACCAGGGCGAGGACGCCGACATCAGCATCCTCGAGTACGTCTCCCGCGACCCGGATATTGCCAAGGAAGGCAAGGAGCGTATCTCCGAGGTTCTGGCTGAGTTCGGCTTCACCTCGGGCCCCGAGGGCCGCCAGAACCAGAAGGTGGGCTCCCTCTCTGGAGGTTGGAAGATGAAGCTCGCTCTGTCGAGGGCCATCCTCAAGCGCGTGGACGTCCTCCTGCTCGACGAGCCGACCAACCATTTGGACGTGGAGAACGTCAAGTGGCTCGAGAACTACCTCAAGACGCACACAGATATCACGAGTCTGATCGTGTCCCACGACTCGGGTTTCCTCGACGAGGTAACCACGGACATCTACCACTACGAGCCGGGCAAGAAGCTGGGCCATTACCGCGGGAATCTCGCGGCGTTCGTGCAGCAGCGGCCCGAAGCGAAGAGCTACTATTCGCTCTCGGAGACGCAGGTGCAATTCAAGTTCCCGCCGCCGGGTATTCTCACAGGCGTCAAGTCCATGACGCGAGCCATCCTTAAGATGACCAACGTCTCGTATACCTATCCGGGCGCCGCCAAGCCGTCCCTCGTAGACGCCTCGTGCCAGCTCACTCTTTCCTCACGCATCGCCATCATCGGCCCCAACGGAGCGGGTAAGTCCACGATGATCAAGCTCCTCACGGGCGAGCTGATCCCCACGGTGGGCCGTGTCGAGAAGCATCCCAACCTGCGGATCGGATACATCAAGCAGCACGCGCTGGAGCACGTGGAGATGCACCTGGAGAAGACACCGAACCAGTACCTGCAGTGGCGGTACGCGAACGGCGACGACCGCGAGGTGCACATGAAGAGTACGCGTATCCTTAGCGACAAGGACAAGGAACAGATGGACAGGTTTGTGGATATTGGAGATGGGAAGCCCGCTAGGCAGGTGGAGTCGCTGATCGGGAGGGCAAAGTACAACAAGAGCTTCCGGTACGAGGTCAAGTGGAGGAATCTGCTACCAAAGCACAACTCGATGGTGTCGAGGGAGACGCTTATTGAGCTGGGCTTTGAGAAGATGGTGCAGGAGTTTGACGACCACGAGGCGGCGAGGGAAGGTCTCGGGTACAGGGACCTGCAGCCGTCGGTCATCTCGAAGCATTTCGAGGACCTGGGGCTTGACCCTGAGATTGCAAACCACAACGAGATTGGGAGTTTGAGTGGTGGCCAAAAGGTCAAGGTTGTGCTCGCGGGCGCGATGTAAGTTTACCTCATTCCACTCCTTCTTTGAATTTCTAAGAAAAGCGGAGATGCTAACGGACTGAAGGTGGCAAAACCCCCACGTCCTCGTCCTCGACGAGCCTACCAACTTCTTGGACCGCGACTCCCTGGGTGGCCTCTCCGCCGCCGTGCAGACTTTCAAGGGCGGCGTGATCATGATTTCCCACAACGAGGAGTTCGTCGGCGCCGTCTGCTCCGAGCACTTCCACGTCAATGACGGCAAGGTCTCCTACAAGGGGCCCTCCGCCGACCGCCTTGGTGTCGAGGACGGCAGCAGCGTTCCCGGCAGCATGGCGACGACGGCGGCCAACAGCGCTGTTAGCAGCGCGGTGAACTCCGGGGCGGAGGACAGCCCTATGAAGTTCAAGGCCAAGAAGAAGAGGAAGATGACTAAGAAGGAGCTCAAGGAGAGGGAGGTGAGGAGGAGGTTGAGGCATATCGACTGGCTGAACAGCCCCAAGGGAACGCCGCATCCGCCGGATACGGATGACGAAGCATGATGGGGTTTGGTTTTCGAGGGGTTATCTGTTTGCTTTCGGGTTTTCGTGATGACTTGGGTTCTTCGGACGCTTTTCAGGGCATTTTTTTTTTAACACGCGGATAGATCTAGAGATCCTAGATTACGATCGTTCTTTCTGTTTATGGGCTGTATAGAGGGTTATAGAGATAGAGGGATTCGTTATGATCTTTGACGGGAATCTCGGGTAATGAAGAAGTTCTTTCGGATTGGTTGTCAGCTTTTGCGTTCCCCAAGTTCATCCCTGTAGCATTTCAGGGTCCGTTTGACCACGGCAAAGAGGCGGATACGAGAGGGTGGGCCCAGACCGATGTGGGGCTGCAGGGCCTTACGTGGGGTTTCACCGCCAGAGCGGGTGGGTGCGGGGCCGCTAACACCGCCGATCCTCAGCCCTGAACATCCCTGCTCGATCAGCAATCAGTGTCGTCAGAGGGGCTCTCGTTCCTGGGGCGTTTGTTTTGCATCTCCCAATCTTTCCGCCTCTTTTTCCCTACTTAAATTCACCCCAACCCCCATCTCCGGCACTCAATTCATCCTCCTTGCTCTCTCCTTGCCCCTTCAACTTTCTCTTCCTCTCTCCCCGGAACTTACGCCGATTTCTCCGCCCGGCGCGGAACCAGGAAGATTACGAGCTCTCGAAGACCCCTGACGACCGCATCACCAAACGGCGTCCCTTCGAACCCCGTCCACGATGGACCCCTCAAAGGAGGGCCTCCTCCGGCCCGAGTCACGAACCTCGCTCGACTCCGACGACCCGCAAGTTGCGCCTCCCGCTCCTTCCCTCGAAATCCCTCGGCCCCGCCGCCGCTACACCAAGACCTTCACGGTCCTCTCGACGACGTGCCTGCTCCTTCTCACCGTTATTGTGGGCCTCTATAAAGCGTACACCTACCCTCCCGCCGACGGCCAATCCCCCCCCTGGTACCCCTCACCCAAGGGTGGCACAGCCTCCACGTGGGCCGACAGCTACACCAAAGCTTCGTCCCTCGTCTCACGCATGACCCTGGCAGAGAAGGTCAATATAACCACCGGCACTGGCTGGCAGATGGGCCTCGCGGTCGGGAACACCGGCCCCGCCACGCACGTTGGCTTCCCCTCCCTCGCCCTTCAGGACGGGCCCCTTGGCATCCGCTTCGCCGACAACGCAACCGCCTTTCCCGCGGGTATCACCGTCGGCGCAACCTGGAACCGTTCGCTTATGCACGCCCGTGGCGCCGCCCACGGACTTGAAGCCCGGAAGAAGGGCATCAACGTCCTACTAGGTCCCTGCGTGGGGCCCCTAGGCCGCATGCCCGCCGGCGGACGCAACTGGGAGGGCTTTGGAAGCGACCCCTACCTTCAGGGGGTGGCGGCCGCGGAGACCATCCGCGGCATCCAGTCCCAGCACGTCATGGCTACGATAAAACACTTCGTCGCGAACGAGCAGGAGCACTTCCGGCAGGCGAGGGAGTGGGCCCTCCCCAACGCGCTCTCAAGTAACGTCGACGACAGGACGCTGCACGAGGTCTACGCCTGGCCATTCGCGGACGCAGTACGTGCGGGGGTAGCGAGCGTGATGTGCTCGTATAACATGGTCAACAACTCGTATGCCTGTGCGAATTCGAAGTTGCTGAACGGTGTGCTGAAGGACGAGATGGGGTTCCAAGGTTTCGTGATGTCCGATTGGCTTGCGCAGAGGTCTGGCGTCGCGAGCGCTCTCGCGGGCCTGGATATGACCATGCCCGGCGATGGGCTCGTGTGGCAGAATGGGGATAGCCTCTGGGGCCCGCACCTTTCAAGGGCGATCTTGAATGGTTCGGTGCCGGTGGAGAGGCTGGATGATATGGTGACGAGGGTTGTGGCGGCTTGGTACCAGCTCGGCCAGGACGACGAAGCGCTCTTTGACAACAAGGGGCCCAATTTCTCGTCGTGGACGGATGATGAGCTGGACGTTCCCTTCCCTGGGAGCCCGTCAGAGCAGAAGAAGGTCGTGGTAAATCAGTACGTTGACGTCCAGGCAGATCATAGGGATATTGCGAGGCAGGTTGCTGCGGAGGGGACAGTCCTGTTGAAGAACGAGGGCGTTCTACCCCTCGAGCGGGACGGATCCACAGCGTCGGTAAGAGCTAACGAGCAAGTTCGCATTGGAATATTCGGTGAGGACGCCGGCCCTGGAAAAGGACCAAACGCCTGCAAGGACCGAGGCTGCAACCAAGGGACCCTGGCCTCAGGATGGGGATCTGGTGCCGTGGAGTTTCCTTACCTCGTCACACCTGTCGAAGCCCTCCGCCAGAATTTTGACGACAACGTGGTCCTCACAGAACATCTCTCCAACACGGCAAAGAGCACTCACCTCGACCAAGACATTTGCATCGTCTTTGCAAACTCGGACGCCGGCGAGGGCTACATGTCCTGGTCTAACGTCCGGGGCGACCGAAATGACCTCCTCCTCCAAAAGGGAAGCGACGATCTTGTCCGCCAGGTCGCCACCACCTGTCCCGAGACGATCGTGGTCCTGCACACTGTCGGACCCGTAACCCTTGAAACCTGGATCGACATCCCCGGCGTCAAGGCTGTCATCCTCGCGAACCTCCCGGGCCAGGAGAGCGGTAACGCACTCGTAGACATCCTCTTCGGGGACGTGAATCCGAGTGGTAAGCTGCCGTACACGATGGGAAAGAGACTGGAGGACTATGGTCCCGGCGGGCAAGTTATGTACTACCCCAACGCGCCAGTCCCGCAGCAGGACTTTGAGGAGGGTGTGTTTGTTGATTACAGGCACTTTGACCGGGAGGACATTGAGCCGCGGTATGAATTTGGGTACGGGCTCTCGTACACAACATTCGAGATTCGGGATGTGGAGGTCACAGGCGTGAAGGAGCGGACCGAGTTTCCTTCTCCGCGACCTGAGCCGGGCGCGGAACCGCCAAAGTACGCGAGGGAGATTCCCGACAGGGACGAAGCTAAAGCCCCAGAGGGGTTCGAGAAGCTGAAGAAGTACATATACCCGTACATCGAAGGCGACGTTGGTGAGGGTGACTATCCCTACCCCGACGGCTACGAAACCCCCCAGCCCCTCTCCCAAGCAGGCGGCGCCGAAGGCGGCAACCCTGACCTCTGGGAGACCTACGTTACGGTCACCGCGTCCATCACCAATACGGGCCCGCGGCCCGGCAAGGTTGTCGCGCAACTATACATGCGCTACCCCTCAAACACGGAAGTTGAGGTGCCCCCGCGCGTGCTCCGCGGCTTTGAGAAGGTGTATCTCGAGAGTGGAGAGACGAAAGTGGTAGAGTTTCAGGTAACGAGGCGGGATTTGAGCTACTGGGATGTTGGGGCGCAGAATTGGAGGGTTGTGATTGGGGAGTATGGGTTCATTGTTGGCGAGAGCTCCAGAGGGGGTGTGGAGGCGGTGTGGCCTTTGGGGAGCGGGCTGTGAGGCATTCCTGAGGGTCTACAAGTGGAGGGTAGGAGTTGGTTTCCGTCTTGAATGGCTGCCTAAGGAGTGAGCCCGAGGCCACCCCAAATTGCAGAAGGGACAGCTGATTGGAAATGACATCATATTGTGGGTTAGCGGATTTTTCTGACAGCTGGTATTTTGTTGACATTAAGGTGTATGGGTCATGGGGCAGGGGTTTACTCTGGATATTGGATCTTTCGAATTTCAGACATCAGACAGGTAAAATGCAAATGGGAAATGAATTAGGAATGAAATGATTCCAGCCAAGGAAGAGCTTGTGCTTTGTTGCTTGGTTGTCCAATGAACATATTCATTTGACTCAATGTGGAAAGTACAGGGTAGTTTTATGTAGGAATGCTCTAGTGATTCATGAAGCTGCACTGGTTCTGGGGGCCTTAGGGCAGGAGTTACCCCAGATTCCCATCCTAGGAGTGATTGTCCCACAGTGCTCCTACTCTAATCCCCAGCACAGTCACTACTTGTAATGAAATTCCAACATGATTCACAAGCTTCCGAAATAGGAATATCATGACGCTGGGGCCGCAACACCACCAACTCTTTCCTAGTATGATTCACAAAGCTATGGAATAGGAAGCTACAGTTACATACTCCAGTTAAATTCCAAGAGCAATGATCCTCTCCAAAACCTCTCATTCCGTCTATTTAAACAACTTCACTTTTCCAGGTCCTTCCCTTCTTCTTTCACACGTGCGACCTGAACACACCGATATCTTGACTACCGGACCGTCACTTGTCTTCACTCTCTCACACAAACACCAAACTCGCACCGCATCAAACATCGAGCCAAAAATAATGAAGTTCACGGCTGTTCTCACTATGGCCCTTGCCACCATGGCCTCTGGGCAAGGGTTCGCCTTTTTTTGCGACCATGACTCCCTTCGTTTCGATGATGGACACAAGTTGAAGCTCAAGTGCAACACCAAGCACTCGTCAAAGAAGACTACTGTCCTGGACCTCGACAAGTGTTTCACGAATGATGGTGGCGGCCTACGCCGCCGCGATAAGTACGCCCTCCGCTCTATCTTCCCATCCTTCTTAGCCCTCGCTTCCTGCGCCTCACCACTGTCAAATTCTATCGTATTCTCATTGTATAAAATACTTTTCTGACAGCAGTTACTAATCTTCGGAAACAACAGCGGCAAGTACTCCGAGACCTGCAGCTTGTGCCAGATCTCGAAGTACAAGCCGACTGAACTTTACTGTCGCTGCAAGAACCAGAAGGGGGAGGCAAAAGGTACCAAAATTGATCTCCGTAAGTATACTCTTTCTTTCATTCGCTCTACGTCCATATTCCTTCGCACCTTCTCCAACTATCGCTACCTCCTTATTCGACATCCACTAACCCGTTCCACAGAGCGCTACATCTCCAATCAGGATGGTACCCTCTGTTGTGGGAAGAACTGCGGCAAAGAGGCTTTGGTCACGCACGTGGCCGATTCGGACGAGTATGATGTCTCCGAGATCCCCGAGGAGATCGACAACGAGCAGGAATACGCCGACCCTGCTGACCTCATCTTCGATGAGACTATCTTCGCCAACCACATTCAGGACGGGGACGCCGAGGATAACTAAGCCTCCAGCACTCGCGATGAGGCCCCCAAGTGATCGGGTCGGTTTCATCTCCAGCATCTTTTTTGTTGACGATTCTATCTGGTGTCGGGTAGGGGGTTTGGGTTTTGGCCGGCGCTGCGAGGCACGGGTGAGGTGGATCTCATTTTTTGCCCGCGGTATGTTTCGGTTTGTTTATGAGGGGATCTTGGACGGCGAATAAGGTACCTGGTCAGGTAAATATTGAATCCGTCGTCACATTTCATTTACATTCAAGCTTCTCTCATCATTTCCTGTAAGGTGGACACCTTGCACACAACCTGCAGTTTCACAAATTGAGAAGGGAAGAAGGGGAGCACCTTCCACTCTGTGAATTCTCCCTCAAACTTTTGAGGGCCTATGCCTCTTCCAAATTTCGTATCCGCACAAATCGGCGGCGCCACCAACAGAGAACTCCAATCCTCAAATTACCTCCGAATAAACCCCCAAAACGCCCGCCCCCACGCGACCCCAACAATCCCCCAGCTCCTCCAAATCCATCTGCCCCCGTCTCTGCTCCCGCCTCCGTGCAGCCCCCACCACCATCAACCATCCTTCGAAGAATCCCAGCTGGAAGGATCCCAAAAAGATATTGGGGTGCAGAAGGACCGATTAGACTTTACAGCCCTACGCGCCGAAATTTCCGCGCCCCAAAAACTAAGACTGAACGGTTTCCTTAGCATGTCTCATTCGAAAACTCTGTCAGAAGTCAACGTTACCGCGGCTGTCGCGCCTGCGGCTGCTCTATATGCACGGGCCACTCTCAGTATTGACCACTCACACCGAGTTACGGCCAGGAACAAACCTCGCAAAATCTCGGCGCTGAGCTGTTCTTCCGACATTATTGGCTGAGCAGCGCCACGGGCTAAGCGCGTGGCTTCGCACTTGGCCACAGCCCACATCCTTCCAGCGTGTCTATTCTTGTCTCGGCGAACTTCGCTTCCCGTCCCTTGCGCCTCGTCTCGACGGACGTCGAGAGAATTCCAGGAACACAGAAGTCTGCCTAGCGGTGCCACGTGCCGCCGTCTCATGTGTAAGTCCTTGTCCAACGTTGTGGTCTCGAAACGAGCCTGGCGGGTCCAGAGGACTCCCGCGCGGCAAATTCGTACGCCGAGAGCCAAGGCTATTCTCGTTAATCCGGCTGTCGGAGCCCATCTCCGTGGGCACTGCCGACCTCCCTCACGCACAAGGACCCCAAGGCCCAGGAGAGCTGAACCAAGCATATCATGGACCCCATATGACGCTGACCAAGGCCAAGCCGTCCCGACAACCAGGATTGGTCTCCAGTCTCTGAACTATAAACCCCGTTGTTTTAGTTTGGACCCCACTGGTCACGTTTGCCTTTCCGTCCTTTCTTCCTAGTCCAGTTCGTTAGCCCTATAATGCGAATCCAACGTAATACTCCGCCCCCCCCCCCCGCCACTACCGACGTGCATGAATCCCTACGCCCTGGAACCGGCTCCTCCCGTCGTTCCTCGAACACAGACCAAGCCCACCCACCATTACCCCGAGATGCCGCAGTTACTACGTGTCAAGCCTGTACCCTCCCCGAAAAGCCCTAGCCACATCCCTTCACCTACGACGTTGCTTCGTGTGACTTCGGAATCCCGGGTGGGGTCCATAAATGGCGAACTATTCCGCAGGGCTTGATTAAAAACTCAACCTTGGGGCACAAATTGTTTTAGATCCTGTTCCAACTCGAACCATGATTGTATTCGGTGTGCGGCTGGGTAGGCTTGCTACGCTCAACGCAAGGATATAAATCGCCGATATCTTGCAGGGATCATAAGAGAAGGTGTCTCTCACCTTTGTCTGCAAGGAAAACTCACTGTTACCTGCATTATCCCTCTTCTCGATATTACGACTACCTGTCACTTCTTACCACCATCTCTCGTCATGTCATCGTCTAAGTCTCATCGGGGAAGCCTCTCAGGCAAGCACGCCTCCGGATCCTCAACCTCCAAGAAGAGCAAAGGAGTGCATGTCAGTAACGGGCTCATTTTCGTATCTCTCCTCACGGGCTCCCCTTCCCACTCCTGTCAACACCTTCCACCCTCTTGCCTAGATATAGTCAAACTCAGCTGACCACCCCCAGAAATCCAACCGCCACCTCATCGAATCCCTCGAGAACCACCGCTACAGCACACTAACTGACCTCTGCCGTGTCGAACGCGTAGCGATGTCCTCCCCAGCCGACTTCCCGGCATTCCAGTCAGCCCTCATCGCTGCATGGGACCACTACGTCACCAGCAACCAGTTCCTCATTGAGTTGCGTGGCCTGACTAGGGGCTACCCTATCTGCAGCGACATCATCTACGACGCGCAAGCAAGGGTGCAGTCTGACCTGACATCGAGCCGGAGCTGGAATCTTGCCTGGTTGGTGCTAAGGAAAATGAAGGATGAGTAAGTGGTTCTAAAAGTTGCGTGAGAGCGGACACGTTGCTAACGGCCCTAGTGGTCTCATCGAGAGCTTTGCCGCGGCAGAGGCGCAGAAGCAAGAGATGTGGGGAGACACGGAGCCCAGTGCGGACGACGTTTCCCAGCTGGCGGCCTGCTTTGAGTTTGAGTGGACTGGCGCCGTCAACACCATGTTGAGGCACTGGCACGTGTCGCCCACCTGGTATTAGTCCAGGGGGCCGGAGGGTTCGTCCTTGTGTCGGGCCTATGTAGGATAGAATGTAATGAAGTAGAAGGGGGGATAATTGCAAGAAACTGATTGGATACGATAATGTTATAGACGTCAAAGAGAATAGACTTACCTGTTTTGTTGGTGTGAATTCTAAGGCCGTGTGCACAGTTGCAGGAGGAGCAGAATTAGCCAGTTGGGTAGTTGGGGGCTGAAGCTGTTATTGGATAATCAGACCTTTACCAGTTGCAATTTCTCCTACCCAACTTGAGTCTCATCGTGTCGCCGTCGAAAGTGGCGTCGGAGGACAGCGAGATTGCCCGGCATAATAGACGATCAGCACGTATAGTGAGCCGCTGTTGAAGGACCCCGTCGCCTAGTTATTCTCTCTATCAATATTTTTCTTGTTTCCTCCAACAATACAATGAAACGAACGCCCATACAGTCGTCCCGGTGCAACTCGCAGGTAAAAACAGCCCAGTATAGATAGACACACTCCGGGATCTAACTATCTCGGCACGTTCCGGGAAGCGTCCTTGAAAGCAATCACAGCAACGTTCAATCCAGTGCAAACCTACTCCGCTCCCTTAACCACTTCCCCCACTTCCAAAGCCCCACAAGCAACACACAACACACAACCGTCAACCCCCCAAGCAAACTAACCCCACCAGCCACCCCCATCCCCTCGAACATCGGTCGCGCAAACATCACGGCTGCAAATGCCAGCGCGCTCCGTACAAAACTATTAAGCGCAAAGATGCTGGCCGCGTAGCGTGGATAGATGCGTGGAATGTAGGCGAAGATGGCTTGCGTGACGAAGTACATGCCTATCCAGAGGAGGGAGAGACCGAAGGTTGGGGCGATCCAGTGGACTGACGGGCGGGATGTCCAGGCTAGGGGATGTTTAGCATCTGATGGAGTTTAACTTGTTCGTATAATGGATGGGGGAATACCCACCGTACAGGAATAGCCCGATGGGAATAATCCAACATGTTACTACACCAGGAAGAAGAAATCCCTCCAATTCTCCAAAAGTTCCGTCTTCAAGCTTTGGGAAGTCCCTTTTTTTCATGTAGGTTACATGAGCCCCAAAGGCCAGGAAACCGGCCGGGAGGGTACAGAGGAACACCAGTCCCGTTGTTTCTGGCGTGAAGCCATAATAAACCGGAAACACTAGTGGAAGAGACTGAAAAAGCGCTGCGTAAGCCGACTCTTCTTTTTTTTTTCTTTTTAACAAAATTTTGAAGGAAACTAGATCATGAGACAATGCTTACCTCGAAGAATGTGTAGTAGATAGCGTAAAGTAGGGCAAAGTAGAAGCTGGTGAACAGCAGCGCAGGATCCTTGACATTCATCTCCCAAGGCTTCAGTAAGGCATCCCATACAAGCGATCCCACTGTCACATGCTTCCGCTTCAATTCGGCCTCAGATCTGGCGTTAGCGTTCCCGGTCTCATCCCTGAGCCGCTTCACACGGTAGTGTAGGATAGTAAGACCAGATGTCTCTGGCATTGTCGTAATCAAGAGTAAATAAATAGGTCCTGACGCGATGAGCATCTCCCAGCTTGAAAAGCGCCAGCCAAGTCTCTTGACGGCGAAACTCGCAATTGTGGGACCGAGAGCCGGAGAGCAGCTCGTTACCGTAGCCCATAGGCCGATGGCAAAAGGAAACACAGACGGGCTCCAGATGTCGCCTAGTATTGCCCCTGAGGTAGCCATAGGAGGAGAGGCCATTAGACCGAGAATAAGCCTCAAGATCATGAGTCCTGGGTAGTTACCCACGAGGGCGGTTGGGATGCAGAGCACCACAAATATAAAGCCCGATATGGCGGTTGGCGGGTTTCGGCCTATAGCAGGGACCTCGGATAGGGGCGAGAAGAGGAGGCAGCCGAGGCCGTATCCGAAGACATAGAGTGCCAGGCCGAGGACTGCTTGATCGTAGTTGACGCCGAATTCCTCCATAATGCCAGCCTCAGCGGGAACGTAAATCGATGATCCGACGTAGAGCGCGAATGTGTACAAACTATGGCCCCAATGCTATTAGCATTAACGCAAGAATATGAGACGCCAGAGCGATTCGCATACTTTACAATGATGGTAATCCATACCTTCTGGTACACAGGCCAGTTCTGGGGGTTGTCGGGATCATCTACCTCTTATTAGCATTTAATTTCTCTGCAAACCCGCGATCAGTGATGCTTACTTGCACCAACCCAGCCCACAACGAACTTGCGTGTACCTTCTTTTCCATCCAAAGGCTGGGTTTCTTCGGTGGTCGCCCCAGTTGCGTTGTCATCGCTGCTCCTGAACGCCTCGATGTCTAATGTCATCCGCGCAAATGAAATCTTCCCTGACGAGCATAGCTGGAGAAGCAACCCGACTATTGAGTGTTTGAATAAATAGGCCATGGTGTTTCTGTAGCGTTGGTTTTAGCAGTGCCAGCTAAGGCGGGAATACCTTGGAAATGCTGGCGGAAGGTGCCGTTCCTTGCGGCATTCCGCTTGTAGCATCGCAGGTGCACTTTGTTTTATAGTTTTACCCATTTCTATCCGAGCAACGCAACCGCATCACCTGTAAATCGGTGATTGACAAAGTCCGCTTATAAGTCCGCCGTCTCTGATAATATTTTGCCTGGGGTTGATCTGCTTATATTTGCACTCGAAGGTCTCGATGTTTCGGGGACATGGCCGCGTAGAACCCGTTTCGGCGAACCTGCGGAGTCTAAACCGAATTTGGTTAGCGGGATCGTCATTGTCCCGCTCGAGGAGTAACGCCAATTGGGCGAGCTTGATGCGTCCCGGGCTTAACGCGGCAAAGTCCGATGTTGGAGGCGAGGCTCGTCGCTTCCGAAACCTTATATCGTTTAGTTCCCACGGGATAGCTAAAACGAGGCTTTATCTTCAACCCTGCCCTTGGTTTGCGGAAGAACCGCACCACCAATCATGGCGAGCCCCACAAACCCGTCCCTGCGCAGGGCGTGCCAGAACTGCACCAGGGCCAAGCGCCGATGCGTTGTCCGGCTCCCGAGCTGCGAGCGATGTTCGAAGAGGGGTCTCGAATGCTCCTACGAGCTGGAGCCCGTACTTCAGGATAGGAAACCACTGGGTGGGTATCACACGGAAGATCTAGACGGCGGATTATCCCACTGTATCATCCACGCGTTGGACGCCCTGGGTTCGCAGCGGCAGTATTACCGGGCGATCCGGATGGTTGGGGGCCGTACGAGCTTGGAGTACTTGATTTGGGGGCTAGCACGAATACCAGATCTCGTCCGGCGCGGCAGACCGTCCCCTTTTATACACCCCAAGCTGCGCTTCGACGAGTACCACACGCACCTCGCCGAGACCGTTGACAGCCTCTACCGCACTCCGAATCTGTCTATGGACCACCAGGAATTCAAGGACATTCTTGACGTCAATATTTTAAACATACCGTTCGACAAGGCCCTGTCGACAGTGCAGTCACTGATGCTATATCTCCTGACCTTCCTCTTCAGTGAGGACCCCAACATCCAAGCCGAAGCTCAATCTCACTTCGGTGCTGTCTCCGAAAAAGCCCAACACCTTGAGCACCAAGCCCGAGACCGCGTCCTTCGCGGCCTCTCTCCCTGGCAGGCCTGGCTCCAGGGCGAGTCCACCCGCCGTACCATCCTCACCTCCTACGTCCTCGTCTGCGCCTACACCAGCTGGCGGCACGGCTACTGCATGCACCGTCTCGACTTTGAGGCATTTCCCTTCGACGGTAGGGCAGGCCTGTGGATGGCCGAGTCGGCACAGGCGTGGATCGCCGCCGCGGGGGAGGTGCACGGTGAGATGGTGCAACCGAAGCTGGTGTCGTTTCATGAGTACGGGGGGGAGAACCCAAGGATGAGCTGGGATCCGGACGGAGATATCTTCTTGGATATGATGGTTGTGGCGCACAAGGGGAAGTTGAGGAAGCTTCCGAATGGGGAGTTTGGATGGGGGCACGAGGATGGTGATGCGTTTTGAGGCCCCGAAATTGCGGTCGTCGGTCCCGGGCAGCGTTCTCGCCTAGAGTTTTTCACCGCTACGGGGCTTATTCTAGGTAATGCTTGTCTGGGAAGACTTATTCTTTTCAACGGTAGACTCACAATGTTACCTTTCTGCAGGTTAGACCATCTTGTAGTTCAGTGCTGGAAAGGACAATGGGAAAGAGTTCTGCTTGGTTTTGCCGCGGTGTTGTAGTGTTTAGTGCTTCTAGCACCACCAGGAGGTTCCGTGATAGCCCTACAACGCCAGAGTTCAGTTCTCAAGAATCCTTCTCTGGGAGATAGGAATGAGTAAGTTTAGGCCCAGGTGGTGTAATCTGGCCCTTCAGAGGCGTTTATATAATAGGAATGGAAACGTTGAGCAAGCAGCCTATAAGGTGAGTCCCTTTGTGCGGAAACACTTTCACACGGGTTGCAATAAACAAACTCCGTCCAGGCTACGACATTCTATGTGGACTCTAAAATTGGCAACCCCCTAATCCGAAGGTTTCAAAAGTGAACAGTTTTGTTCTTCTGGCAATGGCAGCCTCGCACCATCTCTAACGGAAAGCTCAAGGCCTGCCCTCGTGTTCCGGGATACCCAGTGCCTGGTTAGAGCCGCCCCGTTTATTTTCAGGACGTAAGCTGTAAACTCGCAGCTCCCCCCTCCCCCCCTCCTTTTCGCTTGGAGGAGGTGTTTAAGGAAGAATAAGAAAATAAGTGTGAGCTCGCTTAAAACTCTTCCCGTTCAAAGGTTCAAATTTTACGAACCAATTTGTCACCTAGTGACTACGATTCCTGGCTGGCCACGCACTGTATAAGAATGTAGCACCTGAACAAGGCATTCATCTGTTGCAACGTAGTCAAATTACTGAGGACGCAGGCATTATAGTGCTATCTTCCATTGTTTTTCTCTACTATGTAATTGTATATTAATCGCATGACTCATAAAACTATAGAGTTTTGGGCGATTTAACCCCTGAGTGACCCCAACTTACACACTTGACCATACATCCGGAATGGTGAAGCATCCCCTCCTGCGACTCTAGGACGTCCGAGGCGCCAGCTACAGTATATGGGAGCTCAGATTTTCTATCGCGGCGTTGGAGGTGGCATAGCACGACTGAGTCTGTACCTAAAGTCATAAATTTTAGATCACCTTCATTCTACAAATAGCTGGTTCAATCGAATCACAGTAGACTATACATGTTACAGACGCTACATCCGAAGTAGCAATGACGAAACGATTCCATTCCATCTCATAATTATTAACAGAACTACAAGACCTTCTTGGCGATACAGATCCATGCAACCATGTCTATAGATCCGGTCTCCCTCTGCTGAGGGGTCAATTGCCCTCTCAGGGCGTCTTGCCATCTCGACGCAGAATCCGCAGTGCCGTCATACGGTGGGTTCCAGAACGGGGTGGACAGGGCTGCCACAATGCCTTCCTCACTTCCCCCTTCCCACTTCGTTTTCTCCACCACCACGTAGACGTCGTCAGGCGAAAATCCTCCATCCCGCACTGCAGAGAGAAGTTTCTCTTTCGAGTCCCACCCGTCATCCGTTGGCGAAGGACGTTGAACTCCAAGAGTAGCGGCGGCGCGTGATACCACCTGTGGCACGCCAGCTTCCTTCCACGTCGTGAAGATAGCGTAGCCTCCAGGTTTGACTACCCGATAGACCTCCCTGGTGCACCGAGGGGCATCAGGCACAAACATGATCCCGAAGCTCATAAATACCAGATCGAAATAATCGTCATCAATGCCTTCGAGGTGTTGTGCGTCTTGGACTTTGGAGGTTACCGTGGTCCATGAGCTCGACTCTGCCCTGTCCCGGTAGTACTTTATCATTCCTTCTGCGACATCGAGGCCAACTATGGCCGGTGGTGGCTGCTGGCCTTGCGACTTGGCTTTTTGTAGGATGAAATTGGTGACCTCGCCGCTGCCACATGCCAAGTCAAGCACACGGCTTTGGGAATCAAGGGGTGAGGTATGCTTTAACGCTGCCGAGGCAATGCTCTGGGTGACGTCTCGGGCGAGTTTGGCGTAATCGGCGGCGCCGTCTCCGAAGTTCATATGAGACATGGTGTGGTAATACTGCCCGAGTCTAGCTCTGAGAATGTGGTTTCGAATTGCTCGTGGTTGTTTCGACAATAGGGTGCAGGTAAAAAGCTTGAGCGGCGAGGCCTGACGAATTCTAAAACGTCCGACAGTACCTTCTGAATTTAAGGTACACCTTGCCTAAATACATTGCCCCGGCAACTTTTAGAGGGAAGGCTTCCTATTATTGATGGGAAGCCCATGGGAAATGTCCCCGGGCAATGTCTCCGTAAATGCTCCGAGCAGATGACGTCGACCGCTACAGTATTAAACTATTGCTAGCATATACTTTTCAGTAGAGAATAAATGTGCTCAGGGACCGTACTTATCATAACGAAATAACTGTCGCGAACTCCGAAACTTGGTAGACATGCGTATTGTATCACTCCTCCATTTCCTCATCTTCGTCACCCCGTCGTGTCTCATTCTCTCCATTGCTTTTCTCCCTCCCCAGAGAGTGCCAGCTCTTCCATCGTCCTGCCACACGATGCCACTAAGCTCTCATTGTCCGAACCGCTACCGTTTAGTCTTAAGTTCCAAGGATCGTATGCCGATTGAAGGATTGCGTCGGATTACAGACAGCAGTTTCTGAACCTGTATAGTACTCTATGTAAATCTGTCAATAGGCTCCGTCAGGAACGTGTGGATGTCCTTGGTCAAGGTGTCACTGACTGAGCCAGGAGAGACGGTTTGTGGACATCGAATCCCTGCCTGTACATGTAGCCTCGTCAAGAGCGTCAAAAGCAGCAACGATAAATCTTCTAGACATTATATCCAAGCATCACTGAATGAGTTACACAGACCGTCTTCTCAGAGAAATCGGAAGCTAATGTCTTATAGACCTCTTCGGATTGAGGCTCTTCCAGCACCTCCATAAATAACGCCCGGTAGCTTATCGTGGATAGTTGAAAGCAAGTCATTTCAAACAAGAGCAATGAACAGTCCCTCTTTTGTCACTGGGAAATTGTTGTCCTCCGTCACTAGGGCATCCCCGTTAGTCGTGGTGGCGAAGGAGAAACTGCTCATAAGCCATTAGCAAGGTCTCCGCGATAGCGTTAGGGGAGAATTCGAAATGTAGTTATTCAGGCTTCCAGAACTCTCTTTACTACCGCTTCGTTGGACAGTTTTACCTATGTGGGAGTTATCCTATCAGCCACGATCTTGTAGAGGGCCTTGATCTGGGTGCTGTTGTCTGTTAGCCAGGTTGGCGCGGACAACGGCGACGACGCAAGGGCTCCGGGCCTTTTGGGAACCTTATCTAGTCTAGCATCCTTACTTCCAGACATATGATGAGATGAACATTTCATAGAGCTTTACTGCGTATATAGGCGAGTGTGGTGTAATTGTGATGGACAAGGATAGAGCGTAATGGTTACCCACAAAGTATTTAAACAGCCTGTGGCTGCTTGTAAGAGCGAGATAGGAAGAACAAAGCCAGTCTGTTCGGGGCTCATGATATGTACTGATTCCCGGTAGAAATTGTGGCATTCTCATCTGAGTGTTGCCGATCGACGTTAATATGGCCACAGGTTGGGAGGACACATAAGTCTATAATAGCACCGGAACATTTTCAGGCAATACACAAACACGCTGGAGGCGGCATGCCTCACCGACTAGGGCGCGACATCGCTCTCTTCAATTTTGCGCGGCTATAGGATTGAGGCTTATCGGTTCGCCTCTCCGGGTCGGCCTCTCATGCGTCTCCGGGCAGGGGAGCTAGTGAAAGCTCAGTTTCGGTTCCGAGCCTCCACGGGAGTGACAGATGCCTCGTAGACAGCGAGATTCCTACACTGGGCAGGGAATTCGCAGGGATGCCCCGAGGAAGTGGTGATCTTAGCATGCAACTCTCGCTGTAGTGTCTTTTCTGTACTTCTTTCCTACTCTATTGTACTATGAGATCATGAGCCACGTTAGTGGAATGCTCCACCCGACTCCCCACTACCGGACGTCACGTCTCTTTTCTGCCCTGTGTGGTCCTGTACCTGGGCTGCGCGGGCCTCGAAGGACGTGGATACTGCTCGGCATTAAACACGTGTACTACCCTTAGTCCCATGCGGTACCTACGACCTTCTATATGATGTTTCCCGGTTGCTTCCAGTCGAAGCCTTTTTCCATGAAGGCCGGGAATCGGGTGAGTTCTCCGCATTTTGACCCGAGACCCCGAACTCAGTCCCCGCCGTCTTGGCGCGCTAACACACGTACCCCACACATCGTCGCCGAATCCCTCCCGAGGCCTCGAATCAATGCCGGGTCTCATTTCCCCATCGGGCCCACCTCCACGGTCCAAGAACGTGGTTTGCCAGGATCGACAGCCGACGTCCCCTGCCTTCCCCACATTTGCCGACGACACCCCACGATGACCTCTGCCGCCGCGGCCATCAGGCCTTTTATTCGGTCCTTTTACGGGTGGGGGCCCCGTTGAATGCCCACAAAAATATGTCGTGGCGGTCGCATTCCGGCCTCGGCCCAGCTTCCCGTGGTATTACTATAAATCCGGATCTCCGCTGGGGCCGAATAGTAAATCATCATGTTGGAAGCGTACTTCGCATGGCCTTGAGGTCTCTTTTCACACCTTCACATCCAAGATGCGTCCCGTACTGATCTCCTTCCTTCTCTCCGCATCAGGAGCCACCTCATCGGCACTCCATCGGCCGCGATCAAATACGACCACCTCGCCGACTGTAGAACTCACCGACGGCGCCTATTACGGCCTCTACAAGCCAGCCTTCGATCAGGATGAGTTCCTCGGCATCCCCTACGCCCAGCCTCCGGTGGGCGAGCTCCGCTTGTCGCCGCCCCAACCACTAGATGAAACCTGGGACTCGCCCCGCAACGCGACCGAGTACTCCCCACAATGCTTCGGTTACGGAAGCGACACCTGGGTCCTTGGAAACTATGTCTCCGAGGACTGCCTCACCATCAACGTCGTCCGCCCCCACGGCGTCTCCCCAGACGCCCAACTGCCAGTGGCGGTCTGGATCCACGGCGGGGGTCTCCGCAACGGCGGCTCCTCCGATCCCCGCTACAACCTCACTTTCATAGTAGACCAGTCCGTCAAGATGGGCAGCCCTATCGTCGCGGCGAGCGTCAACTATCGTATGGCGGGCTGGGGCTTCCTCTGGAGCGAGGAGGTTAAGGAGGCGGGCGTCGGAAACCTCGGCTTCAGGGACCAGCGGCTTGCGCTTGAGTGGGTGCAGGAGAATATCGGGGCCTTCGGCGGGGACCCAGAGAAGGTGACGATCTGGGGAGAGAGCGGAGGTGCTAGGAGCGTGGCGAGGCAGCTGATTGCATATGGAGGCCGGGATGATGGCCTCTTCCGCGCGGCGATCCTCCAGAGCGGGACGGGTCTCGAAACCGAGTTTGAAGAGGTGGAGGCGGATGAGGACGTTGACCAGGCATACTACGACACTGTTGTGGAGCAAGCGGGCTGTGCCGACAGCGAGGATTCTCTGCAGTGCCTTAGAGGTCTCGATGCCTGGGAATTAAGCGACATCTTCAATGCGACAGAGATGCCCAGCTTCGGACGGGCAGTCGATGGCGTGTTCCTGACGGAGCCGGCCTCAGACCTCATCAGAGCCGGCAGCCTCGTCCCCGTGCCTGTCCTCCTCGGCGCCAACTTTGATGAAGGCGCGCAGTACGCCGAGCGGGGAATCAATACGACAGAGGAATGGGTTGACCTCCTTGCATCAGCCGGCGCCGACAACGTCACCACCGAAGTCCTCTCGGCGCTATACCCCGACATCCCCGGTGTCGGTCTCCCAGCGGGATTGGAGGGGAGGCCCTCGGGTGACAAGGCCTCGTACGGCAAGCAGTGGAAGCGCGTCGTGGCCTACTCAGGTGACAGGGAGCAGCACGCTCCGAGGCGGTGGTTCGCCCGCCAGTGGGCAGAGCAGAACCTGACCGCCTACTCGTACCACTTCAACGTCATTGTCAACGGCATCGACGCAGAGCAGGGTGCGTCTCATTTTCAAGAGGTGGCCTTCGTTTTTAATAATGTAGATGGACTGGGGTACGACAATGCCGTGGCGGAGAATCCGTTTGAGGGCATGCCGGAGACTTTCAATGAGCTGGCTGATATGATGTCGAGGATGTGGGTGAGCTTTGTCACGACGACTGATCCTAACAACGACGGTGTGTATTGGATGCTCTGTCCGCGTGGAAATTGATATACTGACTGCGTATAGCGAGCCGCGTAAACTGGCCTGTGTATTCGCTTGAGGATCCCCAGAACGTGGTCTTCGACGTCAACGCATCGTCTCTCGCGTACCTAGAGGAGGACACCTACCGGACGGAGCAGATCGAGTACTTCATCAGCAAGTTATGGGAGACGGAGGAGGCGTGAGTGCAAGAGGATCCCGGGAATTACTGCTGGATCGCGCGGGATAGGCTTCAATGAAATTAATATCGGTAGGAGAGAGAAACCGAATCGGTATCGGTGGTGTGCTCCATCGGATCGATGAGGCGCTGGTTACTTCCAGACTATGAATACAAACACCCTAGGGCGAAACCATCTCGTTTTCCCTGCCCATAACTCCCAACGCCTGAGGCCGCACTCGCAGGACATCTCGTAGCTATGCTATCTCACGTTTCTCCATGGCCAGTTAAGTTGACTAGGGCCAGCCCGATGCATCGGAAAGAATTTCATAAAACACGCAAAAATTTATGATCGCGAGGGATGTAGCTCAATGGGATATTAGCTGCAACCAGAAACCAACGGAACTCAACATACGATACAGCGTGTTCGAGGCCAATTATACACTCAAACCCTCCAGTAATGTTGGTTGTCAAAGCTAATTGCCCTTTCGCTCATTGATACTTCTTTGCTTCCTCCAAGAACTTTCGAGTCGGGACGCGGTTTGCAAACAGGTGATCAAGGGTCGCAGATGTAAGTCCCTTCGTTTCAGGAAGTCGGAAAAAAGCCCAAATCCACATGAGGACAGTTAGTCCCGCGGGAAGGAACGCAGTCTTCCCCTTCAAGTTGGCATTGGCTGGGTTGAGCATATACGGACCAACAATGACATTGATGATGTTGAGAAGATAGTACGTGCCTCGGCCAAGTGTAATCGTCTTCGTCCGCAATCGTACTGCTCCAACTTCCGCGCCTATCGCAAATGGGACGGGTCCGATGGTGAGACTGTAGCAGAAGAACCAAATGAGGATGATAGCTGCCTGTGCCCATCGGGCGGTCTCTTCATTTTTGGCAAAATCAAGGGCAGCGACGATCCACATCAGAGGAAGCATTGCGGTAAGACCAGCAATGTAGATGGTACGGCGACCCAGGCGTGAGATCAAGAACCATGACAGAACGGTGCCGACAAAGGCGATGGAGTAGTTGCCTACGGAGACTCATTAGGGACCAATCCTCTGACTCCAAGGAAGTGAACGGAACAGGAATGTTTACCCAAGGTCATCTTCAAAGCATTGCCGGTCGGTAGGCCAGCCAGCGTAAAAAAGTAGGTGCTATAATTCTGAATGATGAATCCTGGCAGAATCTGGCCGCCCCAGCTAACGATAGCGATCTCGGTGCGACGGAAGTTGGTTCCCTTGAAGCAGTCAAGGTAACTCCCCTGAATACTCATAGTCTCCTTCTCCAGCCGTAAAGTCTCATTAATCATGGCCAGAGTCTGTCGAGGATTAATAACATTATCTGGAGCCGAACACAGCCGCCGCAACGACGCTTCGGCTTCGGCGTGGCGGTCTTTTCGAGCAAGCCACCACGGGGATTCGGGAGCGAGTAAACATGCCACAGCGAGCGGAAGTGGCCATGCCCACTGGATGGCGAACGGAATGCGATACGACCACTCTGTGGGGATGTTTACCATGCCTGCAAGGACACCAGCCGCAATCATATGCCCGATGACCCAGCAAAGATTAATGTATGTCGTCAGATATGCTCTGAGGGCGATCGGACAGACTTCTGCGGCGTATGTCGAGGTACAGGTGACAAAGAAACCACAAGGGATAGACCTGAATTGATTCGGTGTCAGTAAAGGGCATTCAGCGACTGCAGAAATTTGATAGTCACCCACAGAAGCAACAGGCCAACCAAGAGAACTTCAACACTACGGGCAAAGAAGGTAATGAAGATGAAGCCAGTAATCGAGACGTGACAACCCGCCATAACCCAACGGGGGGAGAATTTGTCCGAGATCCATCCATTCATGATGCCGCCGATGATCAACCCGACGTTAGTGCTCATGGCCAGCCCAACCTGCCACCTGGACGTGACCTGCCAAGAACCATCAGGAAGCTGTTCTCCGTACGCCCGTTGGAACGCCGGGTAGGCATAAAAGTTCTTGAGAAGGATAAGGTCGTACGACTCCATGATGGTGGCGTTGGAGATCACAAGCGACCAAATAATGGCCTTCTTGTAGTGTCGGAAAGCATCCTTGAGGCTAAGGTGCGCTTCGACCTGGTTGCCGATGACAGTGTCGGAGAGTTCTTTGCTTTCGCTGAAGTTGTCCTCTTGATGACCCGTCTCGGGTGCGTCGCGTTTCTCAGGATCCATAAAGACAAACTCCGCTAGTATGATCTTAGAGATATTGGGACGATCAGGTAGACGAGAAGGGAATGATCAATATATCTGTCGTAGCGACATTGGCTAATGTTTATATAACAACAGAGATTCTGTTTCTCAGGTTCATGGGAAGTCAAGGATTCCTTAAGGATCTTTCAGAATATTGCATTTACCTAATCCCCACCTTTAGCCCCTCCCCCATGGGGTTCGCATAACATGTCAACCGCCCCACGGGGCGCGGGGAAATAAAAGTCCCCCGGACTCAACAGGAGTTGTGGATCCCGGCAGTCGAGGGTCAGTTGGTAGAGGAGATGACCGTCGCGGTTTGTGCCTCCTTGCTGCATTGCATGTCAAGCGCCGTCAACACCCCGCCATGACGACAGGGTTCCGAGCATCTGCCGATAGGTCGTGCTGGCGTGCTAGCGCGCTAAAAATTTCCAGCGAGGAGGGGCAACCCTGATTTCTCAGTGACTCTAACCTGTAAGCCGATCCAGCCGCTACTCCCCGAATGGTACCCTTGCATTGGTTTCCGCTATTCCCCGACGCGGCATGCATGATCCAGATCCAGACATCTACACTATATCCGCACTGGGAGCCGGCCGCTTGGCCGCTGTTCAGTCTCAGAATGAGGAGCATTTGTCTTGGAAAGAAAAGGCACGGTTATCCCTTTCAGTGACAAGAGCATAGATTTTATCTTTACTATAAGTCTTTTTTTCATCCGCCCTTCCTGATTTTCCGCTCTTCCCTCGGTTTCTTTGTCTGTAGGCCTGCCACTATCAAGATGACACCTCAACGCCCGAACATCCTCTTCATCATGGCTGATGACCACGCCTCCAAGTCAATATCCTGTTATGGTCACGGAATCAACTCAACACCCAACATCGACCGGATAGCCAATGAGGGCATGCGTTTCAACCATTGCTACGTGACCAACAGTATCTGCACCCCGTCCCGAGCAGCTATCCTCACGGGTACCCATAACCACGTCAACGGTGTGATGACCTTAGAGTCCAAAATGAATAACCGATTGCCGAATGTGGCTAAGCAGCTGGGGTGCCACGGAGACTACCAGACTGCCATGATTGGAAAATGGCATCTTGGCGACGGACCGACCAATCGCCCCACGGGATTCGATCACTGGAGCGTGATTCCGGGGCAAGGAGAATATTGGGATCCCCAGTTCATTGAACCGCACGGCATGGAACGCGTCGACGGATACGTGACAGATATTATCACCAACAAGTCCCTCGATTGGATGAAGATGAGGGACCCTAACCGCCCGTTTTTCCTCATGTGTCATCACAAGGCCCCCCACCGCTCTTGGGAATACCATTACAGGCATGCCGATCTTTACAAAGAAAAGGTCAAGCTTCCTGATACTTTCACGGACGACTACAAGAACAGAGCCCGAGCTGCTGCGAAAGCTAAGATGAGAGTTGCGGAGGACTTAACATATTTTGACCTCGGGCTGGTGGAGCCGGAGGGACCTCGTGATATCGTTGGAGAAAAGCTCTTTGACACTTGGCAATGGAGAGGCCGCAAAATACCCCAGCCAGACGACGTTAGCAAGATGGTGCTAAGAGATCTGGCGACTGGAGAGACTTTTACGTTCAAAACGAAGGAAGACCTTGCTGAGTTCAAGTTCCAGCGCTATATGCAACGATATTTGCGAACCATCCAGAGCATTGACGAGAATGTTGGCCGTATGCTGGATTGGCTAGACGCAGAAAATCTGTCAGAGAATACCGTAGTGGTTTATACTTCAGACCAGGGCTTCTTTCTGGGAGAACACGGTTGGTGCGACAAGCGCTTCATGTATGAGGAGAGCTTCCAGATGCCTTTCCTCATCCGGTACCCTAAGGAAATCGCCGCCTCGTCGACTAACAACGACATAATCTGCAATGTTGACTTTGCGAGCACATTTTGCGACCTCTCTGGGATAGAGATTCCAAGTTATATGCAGGGAGTATCGTTCAGGAAGCTCTTGCAGGGACAAACTCCTGAAGATTGGGAACAAGTTGCGTTTCACCGGTACTGGATGCATAACGACGCGATACATAATTGCCGCGCCCACTACGGAATTCGGGACCAGCGATATAAGCTGATATATTGGTACAATGACGCTCTTGGAATTGAAGGTGCGAGGCCAGGGGCGGAAGATGAAAGGGAGTGGGAGCTGTTTGACTGCGAAGAAGATTCGTTGGAGCTGTTTAATGTTTATCATGACGCGCGATACCAAGTGGTTGTCAAGAGAATGACAGTCTTACTAGAGAAGAAGATGGAGCAGATTGGTGACTTGCCGCTGCATGCTCGCATGACGGTGTAGCTACGCTTTTAGCTAGACAGCATGGTACCTGGAACATTCCATGAAATCAACCTAGCCTTCCCTGCCAGCACCTTCCTTGATGCTTACACGGTTAAATAACACCCCTGAGATGCGTTTCCCTAGACGATACTTCTGTCCGCGTTTCTTCCACCGCCAGGATTCCCGACACCTCTTCGTCACTTAGCAATTATTAAGGCTAGGGGCTGACTAGCTTAACGGGTGGATTAAGCCGCAATCCCGCACGGGGAAGGTCAAGTGTGGATTGTTTGTGTCATCATGGATGACGGATAACACGTAAGGACCAGGATGCCGCGACGATCTTGCTTGCTCACCTCATCTGCGTTCCGTTCTTCCGCCACCCCCTTGCATAAACATTCAGTTAATAATGAATCAATATACCGAAGACGGCGTTTATTTAAAAGTATGTGTATCTACCTTGGCCGGTATGCTAGCTCTCTGCGTACCTGGTGCCGACTAAACTGTGGGCTGGTATGTGGACTCCGTGCAGCGAGGCTATTGCCTGCAACAGCAACCCAGCCGAAGAAACCGGCCCGTATTTCTACTTAGGAGTGCTCTCCACCTCGTAACCGACTGTACAAATCCTTCTGGAGGAGCCAGTCAAGAACTTAGAGTGGATGTAAAACTTTAGTAATAGCAATGACAATGTCCAAGAGCCCGGCTCTTAGCCTTCTTGAACGGTATAGGGTTTAGGGACATGGTCATATGGTTCAGATTAGCGTAGTCAGTTTCTATGATCAAATAGTCTTAGGAAGCATATCGGTCTTGCGATGTAATGGCTGCCCTGCATCCTACGCACCTGCCGCTTCCTCCGCGACAGATTCAGCTCTGTATGTTTCAGCGCCTGCCCTTAAAATCATCTGGAATAATTCAACATCCTTCCTTGCGTCCATTGCGCTCGTCTTCGGCGTCTTGTTATTGACAACACAATCGTACAGATGATGAAATTCCAGCGCGTAAGGATCCTCGTATGTCTTTCTAATCGTTCTCTCTTGGAATCCGGCTTCGCCGACTCTCTCGCGGACGGTCATGGTAACAGGCAGACCTTTGACGTAAGGCGTATCGTAGTTTACTCGGACTATCTTATCGGACGAGTATACCTCGATGTGGGCGTCGAATTGCGGAACTTCCGTAAGTCCAGACTCGTAAGTCACCGGGAAGCCGTCATATTTGAAGAGGACGCTAAAGATTCCAGGGAAGGTAAGGACAGCCCCAGCCACGGATCGAGGCATTCCAATAATCTCACGCATCGCTGATAAGTCGTGGGTACCAAGGCTACATCCCGCCATTAGTAAGTATCAAGAGTCGGTCCTCGTAGTATACTACTTACCCGCCAAGCAACCTCAGCATCCGCCTTGACCTGGGAGTAATTGGGATGTCAAACTCGTTCCCGAGAGCCTGCTCCTCGATATCTTCATCCCGCTTTACCCGGTCTTGTATATCCGCCTGATCAATATCGTTGAACTTCAACGGAAACGTGCCAGACTGCTCGACAAAAGTTGAATTTGGTCCAATGATGTCTCGGATACGGGCGTACAGAATTTTCTCAAAGCCTCCGACTTCCTCAACGGCGTCGATAAACGATGCTGCGTAGCGACGCATTGTCCCTACGAATACCCTCCCTTTGGACGTCTTCTCTGCCTCGATAAGGCGGTCTACATCCCGGAAACAAACGGAGAGGGGCTTCTCGATGAGGCAGTGCTTGTCATGCTTGAGGGCGACGAGTCCATGTTCGACGTGGTACGCGTCTGCATTAGCAATAAGAACAACATCCACATCGGGCGAAGAGCAGAGCTCTTCGGGGTCGGTAGTAAGGGATAAAACGTGTCCCGGGATCTTCCTATAGCAGTGGTCGAGGGACTGGCGAGAGATGTCGCAGAGGTATGTGATCTTGAAGCGGTGGGAAAGGAAGTTGAGGGTGGGAATGTGGACGACCTGGGCGATTTCTCCGCAGCCGATGATCCCGACTCGAAGGATGCGAACATTTGAGCTCGTACGTACACCGTTTGTGGCAGAGCCATCGTTGATTGCGGATGGAGCGCTCGACATGATAAATTCTTATTTGGAGACTAGGTAGTTCAGCGTTGAGCCAACGCGGATTCCGGTCACGAGTAGCGTCTAAGAGACCTCCTTTATAGAGGCCTCGATGCAGTTAAGCGTAACAGCTGGGTCGAACCCTGGCGTTATTGAGCTCTGGAAGAAAACAATGGATGCTCGTATTGCATGGGATGTGCATGTATGTGGGTGGGGAGTGTCGGAGTGGAGTCCTTAGCCAATAATGCTGCTTACCGCCACTCCCCGACGCTCTCTGTCGCTGCTGCTGACCTACTTGAGGCTCCACCTAGCTAGGGTCAGGCACTGTAATGCAGCGGGGCTCCAGTTTCCATCCCCCAGGGCTGCGTCTAGATATCGGATGAAGTGATAGCATGCTCGAGTTGACAGGTTTCCCCTTGGCTGTCACGAATCGTGTTAATTATAAAATCACCGTTCTTCCTCTCCTTTCTCACTCGAACGGAGCCTAGCTGATCGCTTACAACAAATGCTGAAGCCTATTGTCCTCTGACGGGGAAGAGGAGGTCCAACGTCTTGCTAGGTAGCAGTGAATGGCTCATGCGGTATTCAGGTTCTCAATGCTACGGTTTGAGCAAGGGAGTTTAAGCTGTCCCATATTCCAAGAGCTCAAGTTCAGGCTTAGAATACCCACTTACGATGTTCCACTATAAAACCAACCCCGGTATTGAACTAGGGCAGTCTTGTCTTATAAAACTCTGTGCCGTAGTATTGGACGAAGCGTAATGTTTTCACGTTGCGAACGCCGTAACATCTTGGTGCGATGATAAAGGATTTCGGCCGAAATCAGCCCAAGTTCTGAGGGATCTGTTCTGGCTTTCAAGCTCCATTGACCCGGGGTCTACCATGGCCGTGACACCACTCAGCGTTATCCTACAGGCCAAATAGCCCAAATACGTATCCCAGTACCACTGCGGGTGATGGGTACGGGATAGCCCCCAGAGTCTTCAGGGGCATCATCCGGATCTCAGATGCAGCCCTGGGGACTTCACTAGACGAGATCGTGAACGGATGCCGTAGCGGTGGATATCAAGGCGGTGCGGAAGCAGAGCGGCGTGATGCCGCGGGTGGAGACGAATAGGGTCCAGGAAATATTAGACGAGGCGAGGAGGCAGGGAGGGGCGTGGCGCCCCCACAGAAAGCATGAATAACACGCCATGAGCAAACAAGGTAGGTGAGCGGACACTGGTACTGAAGTCATGAAGCGGAAATTTTAGCAGTAGTGATGCAAGTCAACAAGCTTCGGAGGGGTGGAGTTAGAACTTTTGGACCGGACCAACCTGGCTTGTATTACTTGCTTCACAAGTCACGTGTCAACCAAGCAACACCGGGGTTTGCGCAGCATTTCCGACACTCCCCGACGGGCACTCCCGACACAGTGGCTCCACAACTACTTGCTGGGTGAGACTGCGGAGGGGGTACACGGGCCAAAAGAACGACGTTGTCTCCACTGAGTCCAACTCAGGCCCGCTACTCCCCGACGCTTCACCTTGTCTATACCAACTACGAACTCTCACTACCAGCCACGTGGGACCCGCTAATAACCATGCTTGGAGCAGGGTACGGCGAAAACTTGAACTCAGGATCCAGTCAACGCCGAACCTCGCGTATGTATCAGCGCAGACGAGCGGTAACCGCCTGTGTAGCATGCCGTTCTCGGAAGACCAAGTGCGACAACGTGAGGCCTGTCTGCGGGTTCTGCAGCAGAAATAAAGCCAAGTGCATCTATTCGGACTCCAAGGATTACTCTACGTATGTGGCCGGGAAACAGGAATTGTTTGTATGCGTCTTGCCGTGCTCACTCTGGCTAGGTTCGACCCGGCAAGCCTGGCGATTTTGGATCGCGTCAATTATGCCATATCTCTTCTCGAGGCGCCACCTGCTGGTGCTTCGAATCCCGAACCCGCGTCCAATGTGCAAAATTCCGAGCCCGCTTCACTCGTCACATTTCAGTCAAGTGGTCAGGATGCCAACTTGTCTCCGTGGAACGCTGCCGCCAATGTGGCGACATGCATTACGTCCGACGACTACTTATTCAGTACCCCGGAGTATCCAGCCAGAATAATGAACTGTGAAGCAATATTGCGGTGGCCCATCTTTGAAGGATCCGTTCCGAACGTCCAGTCGTTCATCCTTGAACTTAACGATGACAGGCCAAGCATAAGCAGCATCGGAGCAGGCGGGAGCATCCGGGAAGAGGATTTCATCCCACTATCGAAAAGGTTCCTTGCTTATGTCCACATCAAGAACCCTATACTTGACTTAGACGAATATAGATCGTACGTCAGGGAGGCAGCGAGTAATGGTATAGGTTGGGACGGCCCGTCTTGCCTCGTCGTACGATACACCTCCGCCCCTAACGTCGAGAATATCACTGATAGTTGTGCAGCTCATCACTTGTGCCGTTGCTTGTATCTCTTCGCGCTATCAAGCTGAACCCGGCCTCCAAAACTCAACGTCAGAAGCAGACCGGAGCCAAGCCTCGGCTTACTATCTTGCCGCTAAGAAACGTCAGGGCCTCATCGAGCCTTCCTTACTCTCAGTTCAATGCTTCTTCCTTTGTGGCGTGCTAGAAATGTACCTCCTAAACCCGGTCAAGGCATGGTACTACTTTAGCCAGGCCTGCGGACAGCTTCGGAATCAGCTTTGGCGGACGCAGAAGATACTGGGCCAGTCGATGTGTCCCCAGAAGAGGAGGTTGGAGCAGCGGTTGTACTGGTCTTGCATGAAGTCGGAATGGTACGTGTATACCAATACATTATCAAGCGTAGAGTACAACTGATGGACCCTCTAGCGAACTCCGATGCGAGATTCCTCTGCCCGCGAGCGGCATCACTCAATTTGGCTACCCAGACCCATTTCCATCCCCACCCACACAAGTATCGTTTCCACCGGCAGAACAACATGAAAGCCCCGACGAGCCGAGTTACCAGCATGATCTCCAGCCAGATGAGGAGAGAAGCTGGTTATACTACCTCGCCGAGATATCGTTTCGAAGACTAATGGACCGGGCTATTGCTGCGTTCAGTCGCGATGGAGAGCAGGGCTGGATCACAAATATCCGCGCGAACGTCAAACGCTGCGAGGCCTTTGAAGACGAGATAAGTGCATGGTGAGGAATGCCTATCTACCGCCGGACCTTTAGAAAGTGCTTTGATATTCTGACTGATCGGATAACGTTTAGGTGCTCACACATTCCCCCGCAACTCAGCATCCACAACGATGAAACAGCCCCGAACGAGCTCGCCCACTACATTCAGGGGCGACCCTTCAGCTACCGCGAGTGGATACATCGCCCCTTCCTCTACTATGTCATCCACCAGCCCTCCGACGATCCATACCTTCCCCTAGCTCTCCCTCTCGCACAGACGAGCCTCCACTTATGTATTAAGGGACAAGAACGTACGTCTTCGCATCATAGGCACCACGGGACCTGGTATATCGGGAGGATGATGCTTATGAGGGCGTTGATGATCTTGGCTGCCGCGAGGAGCGGGAGGGTTGAATTACCCGGAGGCTGGAAGGAGGCAGTGGAGGCAGCGCGGAAGACGTTGAGGTTGTGGGAGGGAGAGGCGCCTGATTTTAGATTGGCGGCTGAGGTATTGGAGAGTGTTGCGGTGGAGACGTATGCCCGGCTGAGCACCAGGTCTAAAATGGCCTTGTAGATAGATGAAGGGTTGTTAACACAGAATGTTACCGCCTGTCAGATGATGCATACAAACCCGCCCCCGCAAGTCACATGATGCAGCATGTTGTTGCTTATGGAGCTTTCAAAGGGATGGCTGTCTGGTGGGTAGCTCAGCATCAACAGGGTCACAGTTAAGCTGCCTGAGACCACACAGGTTTCTCAATTCGGCACTCCCCTCCAATAGGGTAGAAGTGTGGTTAATTACGGTGTATTTCTGCTTCGTCCCCAGCTGCTATGTACAGTTTTCCAGTGCGGGAGTCCGAAGAAGCATGCAACACAAAAACGACTGTGTGCAACCACGCGCTCCACCGTATCCACCTCTCCCCGTCGGCGTCGGCCACGAGATATTTAAGGCCGAGGAGCTAATCTAAGGAGGATACACCTTAGCAGAAGTGGAAATGAGGAAATATCTTGGCCATACAATGCAGGGATCCGTTGCCGCGAACCCCCGACCTCGATATTCATTGTTCCACGACAGATGCAGAAGGCACAGATAGGAAGCTGAAGAACTTGGCCTGTTGTGATTGTTGGACTGCTGCCTAGTCCTCTGGTTGCCTTAATGTTGCCTTACTCTTCCTTTTCGATGAGAGATTTAAGAGCCGTTACGTTTCTTGTTGTCATTTTCTTTCGCCCACGAGCTTTCGTCTCTCATCTTCTCCACCAGGATCACTCGCATTAGTAGGTCCTTGTTGGCCCACTACTGTACGCGATGACGGCCACTAACCCCTGGCAGAACCAATGGAACTTCCCCGCCCACGTGTGATGCACAAGAACTTGACGTAACTGCCGACCCTTCTCCTTCAGGTAAAGTCCTCAGACCAGATACCTACCTTTTGGCGCTTGCTAGAAGTAGCAGAAATGAAGTCCAAGGACTCAAAAGTACCACTATAACAACCACACGGATGCGCTAAAATATGGAAGGTGTAGGACAGAGAGCTACCTCGAACTGCTTAGCACTTTAAAGGCTATTGAAAATAGCGGGCACTGTGTACACAGCGAAAACTAGCTTATGAGGGCCGACGCAAGACCCGCCGCATTGACAGGCCCCCAGCCACGCTGAGCCAGCAGCTGCAGTGTCTATCTGCCAAACTGGCATCAGAACAACTGCTCGACTAACTTCATTCTGTAATCTTGAGCGCCTCTGGAAGCCAGAATCTCCCAATTGACCATTATTTTCTAACACAATGGATAAAGACGATGACGATAAGGACCTATCGCTCCAGGCAATCACAATACGTCACCAGGCATCTATCGTCTCACAGCTGGCCGATATAGGCAGTGAGCACAACAAACAACAGCATATCAAGTTTCTCTCCTTTATTACCAGCCTCCAGTGCCTTCAGCCACAAGGCTCACAGCTTCACCGCACATCGATTAATGCCTCCTGCGAGCAGCAATATGTTGCGCTATCCTATACATGCGAGCCTTCAGAGTACGAGACGGATCTGGAAGTTGGGCGGTACCATGTCAAGGGCTGGGATGACAATCATCTTAAGCCTTCGAAAGTCCGGAACTGCGTCTTTGACCGCATCCTCAACTATATGCACCATGCTAACGTCCGGTTCTTATGGATCGACGCCCACTGCATCCGCCAAGACGTGTGCAACGTTGCTTGCATCCGCCACACCCACTGCACTCAGCAGCGTGATGCTATCCAGGCTATGGACCTGGTCTACCAGCTCAGCAAGCACCCAGTTGCACTACTGAGCCGTCCCCTACAGAACGAGTCCGAGCTGTCTCTCCTATCACACATTCTTTTGGGGAACCTCGTCGAAGGCAACACCAAGTTTCGACTCTCGAGAACGACTACCGTTCACGATGCGAGAAAGGCACTGTGGCTACTCCGCGAGATCACCCAGGAACGCTGGTGGGGCCGAGCCTGGATTTTTCAGGAGAACTACCGTGGCGGAAAGCGAATGAAGCTTCTGATCCGCCATGTTCCGTCACTAGAGTCCCAGAAGCCGCTCTATCGGGAATTTGGTACAATACCAGGGGAGCTCTGCATAGAGTCTGTAGCCTTCTCCACTGAGGCGACACGTCTGTGCTTAGCGCTCCGTAGAGCGACGGAAGAGCTGCCGCCTGAAGGCATCCGCTGGACCAATGACGTGCTCCAAGCGGCTGGCAGATATTCCCTGATGCTGCATGAGTCGAGCGCAATGACATCCACAGTAGTGGCTGACGTCGAGGGGCGCCAGTTATCAAAATCGTGGGACCGGCTCGCCATCATCGCGAACTGCTGTCAATTCTCAGTACGGCTAGACATCGGAGCGCTCAGACAGAAGCGTCACAGTCTGAGTTTGTCGGTACTTGCTATGTGTTTACTCAACGGCGAGATCCTTGATAATAGCTACAACGGCCAGAAGCCGGTGGCCCAGCTAACAACATCACAATTCCTTGAAGAACAGATGTTCAAGGCATTCAGTGCACCCGGGAACGATGCCCGGCGGCTAACATTTTATAAGGGCTGCCGATTGACCGACGTAAAGTTAACAAAGGAGGGAGTCTTAACAAAGGGCCATCTGTGGAAACTAGGCCGCGTCGTTGACCCCTTGGAGTTCCCGCCGAAGTTACCGTGGATCGACAATCCGAATGGCCGACTTGAATTATACGAGCGAAGGCACCTTCTGCAACTCGTTCTGTTCCTACGCGATCGAAGATACCCTCTTGCCGACCGGATCGATGAGTATCTTGCCGCCGATGCAGACTCCCAGGAAGGCTACGCCTCCTTTACGGACGAACATCTTCATAGCATGGCCTCTGAATTAGCAAGAGCGATCCAGGCACGCCAGAAGTTGAGACTAGGAAGTATCTGGAACCCGACAGGAAAGTGGGAGCCTTATCGCTCCATTTTTGTGTGGTCTAACAAGGATGATAACGACAACAACGGCGACTTATCTCCGCCGGCAGCACATGTCTTTACATCGGCGTGGTTTCGCAATCCAGGCTCGGAGGCTCACGACGCTAACGATGTCGACCGCTGTGTCTCACTTGAGGTCGACATTGAGGAACGTCACAGTAACGATATACCGTGCCTTCGCGTCCGTAGTTGGCTTCTCGGCATGTGCTTCTTTGACAGGTGTCCGCGCACCGAAGTAAAGTTTCCCTGGCCACCAGCGCTACAAGATGATACGTAGCTAGGAGGGTAGGGAACCTTGCATTCGCCCTAGTTCAAATGCTATGTATTAATCCCTGGCAGGGTCATTCCCAGCCCAATCGAGGCCGTCAATCGCACGAAGGCTCGTAAGGCTAAGGAGGCTTTCCGACAAACGTCCTGAGCGGCTTCGCAGGTAGTATCGAATGCCGTGTCTAAATATCCGGAACTGAACGGCGTTGGGATATAAGCTCCAGAGCTAGGGGAGGCAACTCTCACTTTTTCAGGTGATAGGAGTGATAGGCCGGGTGTGATAGGCCGGGTTTATACGAACTAGACTCACTAGACTCTTAAACGATATGCGATTGAGGAAGAACCTCGTTGTGGAGGGAGATATCATATTGATGATAGTCGCTTATAATCTACGTTCGGAAGCAACGGATAATCAGATGGAGACCGAACAGAGCTCAAGAATGCCGGGGGTGAGCAACAGTGATAGCAAGAATGTAGAGCAGAGTAGACAGCAGGCTGTGAATATTACGCCCCTTAGGGGTGCACATTACGGCGTATATGTAGACGAACGACCAAAAGAATATAGGCGACATAGGAAATTCCCTATAGTGAAGCCGTCCTGTAAGGACCAAAAAAATCGACACCCGCCTGAAAGTTTTCGATGCCGCCTACTTAATCCCTCGGTCAGACGCCACGCGCGTCAGCGAGACGGACTTGGGCCTTTTCAGTCTTGCGACGTCCTCTATAGGGCAGGCAAAGTCTGAGGTGTCGGCTATAGACAATAATACCCCTATGAGTGTGTCGTCCCTGATCGCTGCACTGGTGCGGATGGTGAATCCGAGGATCTTCGCCTCGGGGCCCTCTTCGGCGGGAGAAACGGACCGGCGGAGTGTTGTGAAATATGTGCTTTCAAAACTGCCCTGTGCGGGATAATGAGGCGCTCCTTGCTACATTCCGTAACTAGTTTGGTGACTCGATGAGCATCCTCTCCAGGTCTAAGAAAACTCTAGGTTCTGGTAATTGTATTTAGGTCGAAGTTTAGAAGACGTACCTAGGTACGTCTCGTCCTTTTCTCCACATGCATGAAAGGGCGTGCCGTGACGTTAGGTGTCCTGATCACTTCAGGATTTGCAATAGTCACGAGGCCAAGGCCCTTTGTACATAGAGTAATTCGATAGCTATGATCCCACCCTTGACTCTTTTGACGGGCTGATTGCCTTGTTTCCGTCGAACCCGGTGTCGACGATCTCCCTGCTACAGTAAACTATCTGGAGCCGGTGACCCCCTAGTCATGCTAAGTGTTGGTGACGACTCGTGGCAAGGGCTGGCATTCGGTTAGGCAAGAGCAAGATGGGGCAAAGAACTCAACAGAAGAGCAAGTCATATCTCATAATCTATGCGCAGCCTAAACTTACACAACCTCCCCTTCTCGGACCTCTCCATTCGTTCCATTGCCATTATACGGCTCCTCCTCGCTCACATCGTCCTCACTCTCCAGATTCTTCCCGTCAATCGCCCACGACATGAAATACCCCACGATCGTCACCCCGCCGAATAGTCCCCATGCAAATAACTCGCCCCTGTGCCCCAGTCTCATGGAGAGCGTGAACAGGCCGCCGGAAAGGAAGGGCCCTACGCTGCGGCCGGCGGCGGAGATAGTCTGTGCGATGCCGTTTAGGGTTCCGAGCGTCTTGTCTGACTCGGCCGAATTTGTGATCTAAGGCTGTTGTTAGTGTCGGTCGTGGTACTTTACGTATGCGAAGGGGCTTTAGGGTTGAGGGGAGCGAGACTTTAAAAAAAAAAAAAAAGCACTGAAGCAAAAAAAAGCACTGAAGCAACTTACTAGAAGCATAACACACGACAACCCTCCGACGGAGGCAATATTCTTCAAAATGAGGACAACCCCGAGCTCAAGATAAAGCCACAGCGCCCCACTCCCCGTTCCAAACAGCGGTCTGCTGTCCTTGTACCCAACCCATGGCATCGCCGCCATACTAACCCCCATCCCCAAAAGCGCAACCCGGTACAGTCCCAGATTCCCCAGCCGGGTCTTAATCGGCCTGAACAAGAACGCTTGGAACACGATAGTGAACCACCCAGAGACGCTTAGCGTAATGCCTATGGTCGCTGGGTCGAGGTCCCGCCCCGTCGGGGTCGGCGCGGCGGCGAAGATAGGGTACAGGCTGGAGAAGGAGATGTTGGAGAGCTGGTAGATGAGGTAGGTGGCCAGAACGAAGAGGGTAGAGCGGTCGAGAATCTCGCGCCAGGTCTTGGCGCTGAGGGAGCTGTAGCTGGCCGAGTCGTCTTCGGCGGGAGCGTCAGCAAGGGGTCTGTCCTGTGCCTGTGTGTCGCTGGAACCGTTGGCTTGGTTTTTGTTAGGGCGAAGCAACGGCTGGCGAACCGCCTCGCGGATGGCGCCCAGGTGCCCCCTCACCTTGTCGAGGTCCTGCTTTAGGTCCCCGTCGTGAGGGTGCGTTTCCTCGAACCAAAAACCCACGATGAGCGTGCAAACCGCGAGTATCACCGCCACAACAATATTCGGCATGGCGAATGGGTATTTATCCCCCATCATTCCGACGAGAAGCCCTCCCAGCGCGGGACCCGACAGCCCGCCGAGCGAGTAGATTATGGGGAGCCAGGTGAACACGGTGCTCTGGTTCGTCCTGTCCGTCACGTCGCCCAGCGCAGAGGGCAACACCGCAGCGTTCCCATTCAAGAGCCCCATCCCCATATGCACCAATAACGCCTGCCAATACCTCGCACAAAACCCAAACAGCGCAAAACACCCCGTTAGCAGCACGGCACCCGTCATCAGCACGGGCTTTCTCCCAACCCTATCACTAAGATAACCCCAAAAGAAGTTCGTCGAAAGTTGCGCCAGGGCAAACGCCGAGGCCAATATCCCCACGTACAGCCCCACATGCTCCTCCGGAATCTCCTCGTAGCTCCCGATCATGGAGGGGATGTACGGTGATATCGAGTTCAGCGCCGTCTGCTCTGCGAAGGAGAGCACGGCGAGGAGGACGAGCTGTCGGACGGGCAACGGGGAACCGACGCGCTCGTTGGGGCCACCTTCAGTAGACTCGCGGGACGTGGAGAGGGAGGGGGCAGGGAACGTGTGGTAGTGGGAGGAGCCGCGGCGGGACTCCAAGAGGGAGGTCGGGATGGGCGAGCCGGCGTGGAACGAGTGCGACGAGCGGGTACGTGCGCCCGAGGAGGGCGGTTGGAGGGGCGGGCGAACCATTTCGGCGGTGGTCTCCGTTGACTGAAGGCTGAATCGTTCAGAGGGTGCGCGAGGCCATAGCGCGCGGGTTGAGGGAGGAACTGCTGCCAATGGTGGATGGGAAAAGTTGGCGTCGTCTGCTGCGGTTTGTACGACGGGCGACGATTACATCAGTGCTGGATTGCTCCCTGTGACGTAGGAGATGGGCCGGTGCGAAAGCTCCGGGTGGGCCGCTGGGGACGAATTGCATCACGTAATCCACAATCGCCGAAGTCCGAAACCCGACGCTCTCCCTGTGTGCGCTCCACAGACGTCAGCTTTCCTCTTTTCCCATCTTTCGTGTCAACATCTTGGAATTAACTCCTTCCAAAATAATTTTTCTTATTCCCCGCTTCTTTTTCATTTTCAGGATTCTTATTTCAATACGAGGGCCGCAGTCCAACGAAAGTCCGTATTCATCTTCGTATCAAATCGTACTCGAGGGACAGAGACCCACCCCGACTACAAGTACGAATGAAACCCCCAAAACCACACATCATCGTTTCAAGGTAGTACATCCAAATCATACATGAAGCCTCCCACATTCATATCCCTATGCGTTGCCCAATCCTCCATCTATCGTGTGCGCCATACATATTCATAACATCGCTGCCAAACAAAAGAAAAATACATACAATGAGGGAATATACATGTCTAGAACAGTATGGAAAGCAAGTCTAATATCGCTTGACAAAGGAAACAAAATGCACAGGGAGGAACGAAAACCGTTCCTCAACTTTTGATACCACAAATGCCATGAGCCATACGCCACGCTCTAAACAGGAAGCGTACAATAGATTAGTCGTCGACGTCGGACGACTGCGCGGAGGCAGAGGAGCTGAGCAGCTTGACCTCCGACTTTCTCATCACCTGCCTTCACACAGTTAGCTTTCTTGTCCATCATATGATCCAGTCTATGTTTGGAGGAAATGGGGGACTTACAAGGATGAACGGTCGTGGGGGTTCCGAACAATAACCAGCTCCTCCGCCTTCTTCTTCTTCGGACTCTTGCTCCTCGAATTAACCCTCGTAAGCCTCTGTATCTGCACTTTTAGAGACGCCAGTTCGGCCTGGTGCGCGGCCCTAAGCTCGTTCACCTGCGCCGTCGCAGCATTAAGCTTCTCCTGGAGCTCTTCATTTCTCTGGTGCAGCTCCGTTACCTTAGCCTGCCCCTCGCTGCTCGCATCGCCCTCGAGCTTCTTAGACTCTTCCTCGAGTTTCTTGAATTCCTCTTCCATTTTCTTCGACTCGTCCTCTAGGCGCTTGGACTCCTCCTCCAGCTTGGTGGTTGCGGCGGAGGCCTTAGAGGACTGCTCTTCGAGCTCGGCTGTTACCTTAGTGACTTTCTCCTGGAGGTCCTCATTCTTTTGCTTCAGCTCGGAGATTTCCTTCTTAAGGTCTTCTAATGCAGGGGCGTCGGCCGAGGGCTCGGCGGAGGGTGCGTCGAAGGCTGATCGAGCGGCGGTAATATCGTTTTTCAGGGTTGTGTTTTCCTCGCGGAGATTCTCAAGGTCGGCCTTGAGCGATTCCTCGTTCTCCTTGAGCTTGTCAAGGTCGGACTTAGCGGCCGCCTCGCTCTCTCGCAGTGTGTCAAGATCAGACTGCGTCGCTGCACCACCGTCCCGCAGCTCCTTGAGCTGGTCTTCCTGCTCGGAGCTAGTCGTCCTGAGTGCGTCGCATTCGGAGGTCAGCGCGGTAATTTGTTCCTGTTGCGCCTTAATCTCGCCGTCGAGTTCTTCAATCGTGGTCTTGAGCTCGGTTATTTTGCCCTCCAGCTCGCCGACGCGGTCTTCAAGTGTCGTCCTCTCCTGCTCGAGTGCAACCTTGTCGGCCTCCAGACCACCCTTTGCAGTTTCCAATTTCGCGTTGGAGCTCTCGAGCGCAATTTTTTCGTCCTCGAGGACCTTGACCTTCTCCTCGAACCCCGCGTTCTCCTCTTCCAGCGCCTTATACCTGGCGACCTCCTTCTCTAAGTCCCCTTCCAAGCCACTCTTGACCTTCTCCAGTCCCTCGATCTCGACCTTGCCCTCGGCGACCTGGGATGTAAGCCTCTCGACCTGCCCGTCTAGGCTCTCCTTGATGATCTCCAGCGCAGCGACACGCTCGATGAGCATATTCTCCTGGTCGCTCCGGACAGCTAGGCGGGTCCCTATCTCCTTTATGAGCTCATCGACCTTGGCCTCGAGCTCGGTCTTATTGTCCTTGAGGGATTCGACTTCTAAGGAGAGCTTCTCTCTCTCCATGATCCAGATTTCCTTCTCTTTGACGAGCTCATCCTTCTGCTTCTCTGTTTCCTCCTTTTGCTGCAGAAGCTCTTCCTGGTGTCGTGAGAGCTCATCGTAGCTGTGGGCCCTCTCAAGTAGGTCTTCGTTGGCCTTGAGCGCCCCATCCCTCTCCTTCGCCGCCATGTCCTTCTCACGGCGCAGATCAACTATAATATCCTCCCGGTTCGCGAGTATAGCCTTGACCTCGTCCAAATTCCTCCCTACCGCCTCCCGCTCCGCCCTCTCTCCATCCAACTCCTTCGTCCTCGCATCAAACTTCCCCACCAACCCGTCCAGTGTCCTCTCCCGATCCTCCAACCTCGCCTTCAGTCCCGAGATGGTTTTGCATCGCTGCTCAACCTCCTTCTGCAGGCCCTCGAGCGACTGCCTCTCGCGGTCGCTCGCCTTCCGCACCTCTTCGCGCTCGAGAGTGACGAGGGAGAGCCTGTCGAGTGCATCTTCGAGGCCGCGGTCGGAGCTGGCCTGTGAGTCGCGGAGCTCCATGACCTCTTTCTTGAGGCGCTTGATCTCCTCCTTGTACTCCGTCACAGCCGTCTCCGTCAGGTCCTCGGAGGATGACTTCTGGGACTTCTGCGGCTGGACCTGGATGTGGATCGTCCGCTGGGCAGGCGGCGCGGCGGCCACCGGTCGCGTGGGCCGGGAGGGCACCATACTCTTTTTTGCCGTCGTGGGACGCCGTACGACGCGGCGGTCCATTTCGGTCGGTGCGGGCGTGGGGGTTGCGTCGCTCTCGAGGACAGAGGTTACCTGCGTATTGGTGGAGAGATTGGAGCTGTAGTCGGACTCGGTGTCCTGGGCAAAGTCCTGGTACCGGGACACCGGAAACGAACTTCGTTGCCCAATATTCGGCTTCCTGTCGCGGCTAGGCACAGGAGGGCGCGTGCGAGGAGCGGATGTCGTAGACTGCCTCCTCGCTAACGATCCCGGGGGAAGTTGTGGCGCCGGGGGCATTGCCCCAAAAGCAGGGCGAGTCTGGTTCTGGAGGCTCGGCCGGCGGGCGATGCGGTCTCGCAGAGATGGCCTCTTCGGTGCCACGGGCGGTGATTGCTTGCGCTGCGGGACGTCCGTGATCTCCGTTATTTCCGTGACGCTCGAGAGAGGCCCCTTTACGGTACGTGAGAGGCGGCTGCGCATGCGGTCGGTATTTGACGCGACATCGTCGCTGGCCCTAGGGCCCATTCTGTCTCTCCTGTCCATCGGTATGTCGTTCGTATGCAAAGTTCTCGATAATCATGCAAAGTATACAGTTGTTGCTTTTTATTTCTCGTCGTGGTACCGTGGCCGTTGTACCCGGTCTGGAGGGTTTTTCTTAAAAAGGTGCGAAAGAAAGGAAGAAGGTTGAGAGGTCGTGGAGAACATTGAGTGCGAGATTGGTTTTGTATAAGTGTTGAGTGATACCGCTTGCTTTCGGTGGTGGACGTGTAAGTGAGGGCTCCATGCCTGCAGCCAGCCACACAGGGCAACAACGCGCGTATTAAAGGCCAGCCCCGGTACGAAGTGACTCATGTTCCACAGCCCTGCTTACTGGCGCTCAATTTTCCGTACAAGCCCTGTGGCCCGGGCGCTGGGCGCTTTGCCCTGCCTCCCGGTGCGTTGGCCCCGTTGGGCACCGCTGGCAGCGCCCGATTGGATGAGCCTGCCCCAGGCGACTTTTTGACTGGTTAGAACTGAGGAATCACACGAGAAACGTGAGACCTTGTGGGCAAGGAGGCCAATGGTCTCCGTGATTAAGAAGTTGGGCATCAGTCGGCCGTGTTCCTGGGCGATCTGATGACGACGGAGGGCGCCTAGAGGGGCGGCTAGCGCACCGGACTGGATGGGTATTTCGGGAGGCAGGACGTCGGCCATGGAATTGTAACTTTATTTTTTTTCAAGTGTGTCTTATTTGCCACTGAAAAAAATTTAGGTCTTTGCCTCTAAGCTGCTCTTCAGAGGCGATCTAGTCCGACTTGTGGGAGCTGGAGGCTCGTGTGGGACCATCGAGACGAAGGGAGCCTGTCTCCCAGATTGCCACGTCTGCTCGTCTGTGTTTTTGTGTCAATGGACTTTTCTAGCGGTCGCGTCTCGACGTAAGAGCCAATCGGGTTTAGTGGAAATAAAACGACATCTCAATACGGAGTAGTCACATTTAGTAACCTGGGGAACGGAGCACAGCGGGGGAATGTGCACCAGCACCGGTGCGTAACAAGGCAAGGATGGTACTCATCGCTCCTTGCTCGAACGGGCATAAGGCGAACGCAAACACCAGCATAAAAGTGGACTCTGGGACATCCGGACGCGAAAGCCCCAGTAGACCTGCACTCGGCCCTGTGAACAGCCAAACATTGTCTGGGGGTTGATTACCTTCGGCAGCCGCAGCTGCGGGTGCTGGGCGGTGCAGCGGTGCGCTGGCCACCTTCGGACCCAACCGTAGTTGTCTGGGGCAGGGACGCGCCACGCGATTGGGCGAAGGTTACACAGGCGTTGAGGCATGAAGAAGACGGGTGAGCTGATGACGACTTTTGCGGCGGAAATTTGCAGGTTAGGCAGACGGTTTTGGGCAACTACGCCCGTGATATATTACCCGGAGGTTTGATGCCTTGGTTCTTGTGTTGTGTTTGCCCGAGACCTGGGGCACCAAGACTAGCACCACTTAGGTCGAAGGCCCCACCCTGTGTTCTTGAGCGACAGCCGGATCCCCCGCCTGTGGTGTTCTGCGTTAGGAGGCCTAACTTACTCGCCTAGTTTCTCCATACGTGGTCCTTGCTTGATCTGAACCAACAACATACGTCATAGTAGTCAGTTCCTGGTCGTCAGGGAAGCGGGCGTTACCCTCGACGCCAACTGCCTATGTTGAGCCGAAACGATAGTATCGGGGATGCTTGGATGACTCTCGATGAAGCATGTTTGAGACAAAAGAAGAGCTCCCAGACCCACAAACACCCGGTTGCTTTACCAGCGGAGTGGACTCTCACATCCCTCCAGTCCCAATGGCCGGGCCAGAGGCCTTATGCGGACCTCCTCGTGACATCGTGCCTGCATACAGCCCTGGAGATCAGAGGTGGTTTTCCTGTGGGGAGCAGCATCAGCTCACGGCACGAGTCTGTTAGTTTGTGGTCAAAATCTAATTATATGATTCTTATGTTTGTTGTCGGCACTGTTTCCCATCTCCAATCAACTGCGCTGTGTCGTATACAGGTCTCTGCACACTTGATACTCCTTGCACGACAGGTACCTAAACCCGCATTTCCTATCCCCTAGGATCCTTGTCCTGCTTCCGCCGGCCGAGCCCCAGGTAACCAGGCCTCAACCCTACTACACTTCAATGCCAAGCCCACCTGCTCCGATATCTGCCCCGATGTCTGCCCCGATTCATTCATCACACCACTGTCCGGTTTGGACAACTCTGATCCGCCCAGGAATAAGCCAATGCCCCCCGCTTGAACTTCCACTTCGAGGACGGCTTCAAGCGCATAGCAGCATCGAGGGAGAGTCCACCCGTGCTCTCAGAGCCGTGAGGTTCAGGAAAACGATCGAGGCCCTTGATCACCTGCAGCTCCTCATGGACGCGACGGTGAAAAGCCTCTCGCATCTCCGGACATACACAATCGCGACATGATTATTGCAAGTCTCCTCCCACGTGCTCGAGGAGCCGCGGTACGCGAACTTGTCGGATGCCTTCATCTGGGTGTGGCAGGTAGCGGATGACTTCATGCCGCTACTGCAGGCACCGATGCAGGAGACCGTGGCGGTGCTGGCGCACTTTCGCGTACAGGTCGAGGAGCTGGAGACTCTGCGGTGGTTCAGGGGCTGGGCGGACCATCTGATTTCAAGGGCGTAGGAGCTATTGGATGAGGGACATCGGCTGTGGATTCGGTGGCTAATTGAAGAGATAGGGTGGGTGGCGCCGTGAGGAGCGTCTGTATGGTTGTACGGAGGATCTAAGTTACTGTTGATGTGAATGGTATGAAGAAGGGATGGGCGTAGTTCAACCCATCCCTCCGTGATATCCGATCGTCAAGACGGCCACGATGACGAAAGTGAAAAACATGAAGGCAAGACTCATGAAAAGGATGAATACATTGAGAACCAGAAACTGAAAATGGGAATCATCGAATACAAGGAGCGGCTAACCCGTGGGGGAGACATATTTTCAGCGCGGAAGCGTAAAGATAAGAAGAAGGTCACGGCCCTGTAATTTGCGGAAGGAGGTCAGCGATTTGTGAATCAAACCGGTGATACCTGACTGCCAGCCGTTGGCACGCCACTGAGATCTTGGATCCCCGTGACCCTGATCCCGTCACACCAACGTCGCTGCGTGCCGCGATTGCACTTGCCTTACACCCTCTGCTGCACTCCTTCACTCTACATCAGTGGCTTCTCTCTGTCGTTGACTCTTGTCAACACTAGCGCTGACAAGAGTAACAAGATCACTGTTTAAAGGGCCTCTCAATAAGAGGCTGGAGCAAGTGGCACAGCACGCTACTAGGCTTATAAAGCTCGAGAAAGAGATAGCTTAGGTAGTGCCAAATACTCTAATTCAAGCGTTTCCGGCTGAAAATTCGTGAAACTATGTTGTAGCCTTGTATGTCAATGCAGTTACTGGAGCACTTAGAAATCGGTAATCGAGATACATAACAAAAGGGGAATTTTTTTTCGATGCCCCTTTTTTTAGTTCTGGATAACAATACATTGGTGCTGACCAGCACTTCCTATCATTTATGAGCCAAGATACAGCTTCGATTAAGTGATTCGGCGTGGGCTGGAACTATTTTTCTGGAGGGCTATAATTAGGTGAGTCGATAGGTGTTAATTATATACACTAACTTATTAGAAAACATCCGAATTAACCGATTAGCCGCACTATACACCACCCTCCTCGCATGCACTGGTGAATAGGCTGCTGAGTTTCCCCTGAGCTTTCATACTTGGATCTACTCGCCTAAATGACGCGAAGTCGAGTGACCAGGGATCGAGTGACCTGTGAACCAATTGGCGCGAAGCTACGATACAACTTGCAATCTAAGCCCCTCATCGGGGTGGAAAAGCGAAGGATAAAAGATAAGTCCTCTCCCCATTCACTTGTTTTCCAGGGGCAGCAGGGTCTTTGGATTAAACAATTACCGCTTCTTTCATACGCATTTCACCATGATCACCATCATCAAGACTCTTCTCTTCACCGCGGCTCTCGCGGCCGCCATTCCTTTGGACGAAGAGCTGTTCGGAAGGTCATTCGACCTAGGCAGCAAGATCGATCTTTCGGCTCGCCAGGCAGGCGATCCTGAGGGCAACGGCTTCCATAGCGGCTATTTCTACTCCTTCTGGTCTAACGGTCAGGGCTCGGTTACCTACAACAACCTCGTGAACGGAACCTACAGCAGTGAATGGAACAACGTGGGTAACTGGGTCGGTGGCAAGGGGTGGAAACCCGGCGGACCCAAGACGGTGGAGTACAACGGCACATGGAACGGCGCCAACGTCAACTCGTACCTCGCGCTCTACGGGTGGACCACGGACCCCCTCATCGAATACTACGTCGTCGAAAGCTACGGGACGTACAACCCCAGCAGCGGGGCACAGAGGAGGGGTACGGTCGAGAGCGATGGCGGTACTTACGACATCTACCAGACCCAGCGTGTCAACCAACCCTCGATTGTCGGAACGGCTACATTTTATCAGTTCTGGTCCGTTCGCCAGGCTAAACGTGTCGGAGGCCAGATCACCACGGGCAACCACTTTGATGCTTGGACAGCGAGTGGTTTGGAGCTGGGATCGCACGATTATATGATTCTTGCCACTGAGGGATACCAGAGCAGTGGGTCGTCACACATTACGGTTGGCGAGGTTGGAAAGACGGAAGTTCCGTACCCGGATGAGCCAGACTCAGTAAACCCAAATAACTAAAGCTATATATCAAAGGACTGTCATGCTAGCCTTTACGTTAATGCAGATAGTCACTCAGCAACCGGTGAGGAAGGCGTTGAAAGTCGTATGGGAGTGAGTGTTATGGCCAAGCCGCGCCTAAATATCAAAGAAGATTCTCAAAAATGTATGAACCAAGTATTTAACGAAGCTGAAGTATCCCCACGCATGTACAGCCAACTCTGAGTCTCTGGTCTGACTTGTTTTGAGATGCTTCGTGCGACGAGTGCAGATCCTCACGGCTTCGTTCACCCTTTTCAGCCACGAATCACTATTTGCTCCCTTTAGTCACCAGATGACAGGGCTTTGCCTCAACGGAGTTTTACCAGCCATGGGGTTTTTTCTTGGAGAGAGGACGCTATTGGCCGGGGAGTCGTGACAGCATCGTAGACTTGCTTCCAGATAACGGCATCGTTCATATAGTGGTTATGGCGGGCACGAGGAGAAGTCGATGCGGTTGAGGTAGAGGGCGTCGGGATGACGGCGGAATTCATTCTTTGACAGATCACTGAAGAGCCTATGCCGCGGCCTCTAGAACGAAGCAGACGGAAGGTACGGAGACTTTCAATGTTGAGGGAAGGTTAAGGGCGAGATTCTGGAGATCTGTGGGATGGTCATACGCTACGCTAGAACGAGGCTTCGCTGTCTTTCCTCACCTTCTTGGCCAAGCTGCTTTAACGCATCTGGGGTGCAGGAGACGCTCTTGCCTTCGCAGATAGAAGAGAGCTGTGAGATTCGGGCGAAAGGAATGAAATTGGCTACTTCTCGTGAAATTCTAGAAACAGTCTAATTAATTCACAACCCGAATCTCGACTCGGCTTATTTCCTTTTTCGTGCATGACCCTGAGCTGCATCTAACCTGAGTGGTGGGTGAGCAAAGTAGGCCGCAGCCATAGAGGTTTGTGCTAATAATTACACGCCCCCTCCTTCCCACTTGTTGTACTCCATCCTTAAGCGCAGGACCAGGTAGCGTTAGCTCACCCCTCAACCGCCTACCTTAAAATGCCTCACCGGCACTTCCACCCACCCATTTTACACTACAATATCTTTACCAACTTATATCTAATTCCCACCAGACTTTAGATTATATTTCTATGGGAAATAATAACCGACTATACCGAAGACGAGATCAACCAGGCCTTAGAATCAATTGCAAATAGCCAATTTGTTCAGGAGGCAGCTGCCCACTGGGGGTTTCCAAGGTTAACCCTTCCAGACCGCATCTAAGGTTCTTTCAATTAAAAGCTACTTCTACATCCAGCCATCAAAAACTATCAACGACCCAAGAAAGCCACTTGGTCCAATAGATACAGTGTGAGGTGGACCGAACGGCCTGAGGAAGCTCGATAGGCAGGGATCCCGCAGGATCCACGAAAGCAGATTCAGATCGTCAGGAGCACATGCTCTCAGAACATGTACGATAATCATGGTCGGAGACGGGGCGGAGCCCAGGGGTTATAAGTGTCTTCGTTCCCCGAATGAGGAAAACGACAAGTTGAAGTTTCACAATCAACCACACGATCGAAATTCGGTGCATACGTGATTCTTACTCGCATCAGCCTGACGACGGCATCTTGGATACCCTTCCCCCTTATAGTAACATCTAGCAGTAGGATATAGCTGTATCTACATTCATATAGTTAATCCCTAGAGAGGTTATTAACCTATATAGCCAGTCAGCCCTATACAGCTAACTAGATTAACCTACTAGTTAGTATATAATAGCTTCTATTCTAGAAGGTGATACCCGCTAATATAGAGGTGCCTTGTAGGCATCAAAGTCGTACTTCCAAGTATCGATAGACTCCTGATCGTAAACACAGCTGAGCGAGGTGCCATTGCCAGACCATAGCGGCCGCAGGGGCCACCGACAAATAGTATCGATCCCATCCGTCCCATCCAGTGTCTCCGGCGCAGTCCCGCTCTCCACCCACTCAATAACCGTCTGCAAGGTCGTCTGCGGCCAACCACCGCCCGGCTGGTTCGAGTTGCTCCCGCAGTGAGCCCCGCCCGGAACCAGGTACAACCGGTAGAATTCGTCGAGGGCAGAGACACTCTCGTTGTAGCCCATATCCGGGAACATGACGCTGCGGACGGAATCGTAGTAGTGCACCGAGGAGCCGGCGGGTATCGAGTCGTCCGACTCTCCGTGTACATGGATCACCTTACCCCCAGCCGCCTGGAAGTCGCTGAGGTCGGGATTCGTGGTCTGCAGGGAGTCGGCGTACTTGTTCATTCCGTAGACCATCCACTCCTTCAGCGTGTCGTACGTGACGTTATCGAGGGTCTCCAGGGTATCCGCGTCCCGAAGCTGGAGGAAGCGCGCCACCCACTCGCCGCCAAGGCTGCTGATACTCAAGCCCCAGGTGTCAGTCTCTTCGTCATATGAGGTGGTAGCGTCTGAGAAGGATGCGCCGGGCCGGTAGTTGAGGTAGACGCGGCGGCCATCGGAGTCATAAAGCCCGTCCAGGAAGGTCTTGATGACTGCGATACCCTCTTCCGTGATTGTCCCTTCTTGGGCTGGTGTGCTCTCCTGAGGGAACTGACGAGCGCGCAGACCACCACCGGGACCATCGGAGCTGGACGCCTCGCACGAATACTCCTCTCCCACCGTGCTGTCAAGGTCGAAGTGCAGCATGCAGAGGTCTGAGCGCGACACGACACCATCCTCCCTGCCGTCCAATGCGTCACAGGCGGCAATGGTCAGGTTGAGGATCTTGTCCAGCTCGCAGGAGGGCGGGTAGTAATCCAGCGTCTGCTCGACGACGTTGCCGAATAGGTGATTGACCTGCTGCTGCCCGTACCGGAAGGCTGGGGCGCCGATGGCCGCGCCGTCGAACTGGTCCGCGAATCGCTGCACCTGACTCCACCCCTCGCGACCGCCCTCGGAGCAACCCTGATAGTACGAGTAGACTTTTTCGTCATCCGGGACGTCGTACAGCTTCCTTGCGAGCTCCTTCCCTAGGACTGCGAGCTCGTGATGCGCCTGGTAACCGAACATGTACACAGCCTGCCAGTTGATAGTACCATTGGCGAGGAGGAACACATCATCCACCTGAGCATCAAACGAGCCGAAGCCCCCGTCAGTTATTCCCGACACGGCGCCGACGATCAGGCCCGTGGGGATATACTGGCTTCCCGAGTTGATGGCGAGGCCACCGCCGCCTGTGGAGACATAGCGGTTCTGGAAATCGTCGGGGGCTGGAAGCCAATACGAAACGTGTACGACGTCGTCAGCAATTCCATCGTGGGAGTAGGCTAGAGTGAGGTTGCAGTAGGAGGCAGTGGCTGACGGGTACCACTCGGACTCAAAGGAGGCGTTGGAGACGAGATTCGTCTGGACGGAGGACGCGTCGACGGTGATACCTTGGATGAAGTCGTCGGCGGGGAGGGAGGACTTCGCGTAGGTGTCTGAGCAGATATCGCTCAGGGAGGCGCCTTGGACGACTGCTGCGGAGGCAGCGGCGCACAGGAGGTGCCAGGTAGAACGCATAGTGGCCCGTTGAGCCGTCAAGTGAACGATAGGAGGGTCTTGCAAGGAAGGTATGGCCCTGAGCCGTTTCAAAGATGAAGTTAGTTTCTAACAAAGCGAACGTAAGGGGAAGGCGTGCTTCCTAACTCAATTGGCATATGAATATTGCATCGACTGGGAAGGGCACGCTTTTTAAACTATTCAATGATGGCCACATCTCGAATAACAAACGCCCGCGTCGGCTCCAAGCTTTGATCCGTGGCGACAATAGCATACAGCCCTCGTGGTTGCGTCTCCAGGGCGCGCTCATTCTCGGGACAGACCCACATAACTGGATAGCCGGTATTCTTATGTGGTAATTTTATCAGATCGGGCGAGGTATGGAGATCCAGGAGCAACTGCCCGCAATGTGGAGACTCCTGAGCGGCAACAGCAATGGAGCCCCCGGTTCTATATACGCCCAGGAAAATCGTAACCACCCCGTAGCTGAGGACTAGAACCGGCGAGCGCCGCGTCCCGGGCGCATTAAGTATTTAGCGCACCTCGACAGACCGATCTAGAGGCGACACCGTCGCCGAGTAACTTTGGATGGCAAAGATCAGCCGGACGCTGAATAAGAGGCTTCGCTCTGCATTGGCAAGCTCTGAGCAGGGTTACATTGGCTCGGGACAGCCCCACAGGATCGACATAAAAAGTTAAAACTATCCCGGACTGTCAAGGTGGTCTCGCAAAGTAAGCAACGATTGTGATTCTGATTCCTTCTATGATTATTATTCTCTAGCTAGCCTGCCTGGTCCCAGTGATAACATGATGCCCTGATCACGTAACGCTCTACTGCCTTAGCCACATGATGTGGCGGAAATTAGCCACATGATGTGGCGTTTCCGCCACACGGACAGCAGCGTACACAATGCTTCGGGCCGTTGCCACGCGTCCTGTGACTAAGCCACGTCCATCCCGATTCGCCGAAAACGCCAAGAGAGACCCTGGATAAGGGGACGAAAACATAAACCCTGAAAACGTCCCTTCCGCCTGGACGAGTCACATAATTATATCACTCTGGCCTCGGGACAGCCCCGCCCCAACCCCCCCATGCAGGACAGTTGAGCGCAGAGATATGGGTCAATGTTCCAACCGAGCGCACGCCGCCATGTGAGGACTGGCTGCCGGACCTGCAAGTATGTCACCTCGATGCACGTCACAAGCCCCTGCCAAGTTTTTAATTCCTGACATGCTGTTTATCTAGGGCCCGAAAAGTCAAATGTGACGAAGCAAGGCCGTCATGTAGAAGATGCACCACCACCCGGCGCGTATGCGGCGGCTACGAACCCGCCGGCGCCTCCCAGAGCCTCTCGTGGTACCGCCCCAACCAGCTCACTGCAGGCAGCCACAAGGAGGGCAGGGCGTTCCAGTTCTTCACCAGGATGGTGGGCCCCGTCCTTGGTGGCCCTACCGACGCCTACTTCTGGACGCACCTCGCGCTGCAGTTCAGCCACTTCGAGCCTGCGGTGCGGCATGCCGTCCTAGCCATCAGCTCGCTCTACGAGGACTTTTCCCGGGGGTCTAGGATTACGCGCCAGATATGTGCGAGTAGCTTCGCTATTGGGCATTATAATGCTGCCGTTAGCCGGGCGAGGGCGGCAGGAAGTGAGCAGGTGGTACTGCTGCTCTGTGTCCTGTTCGTCTGCATCGAGTATCTGCAGGGTGATATTGACGCCGCGCTCAAGCATAGCCGGTATGGGATCATGATCCTCAACCATTCCGCCTGTCCCGATTGGGCGCGCGACCACCTCGTGCCCATCTTCCGCCGGCTAGCCCTCATTCCAGTGTGGTTCGGCGGCGCCAGACACATGCGCCTCCCCGCGCTGGCCGGGTTCCATGTGCCGGACGTCCCAAGCTTCGATAACGTTTCCGACGCACAGGCTTCCATAGACTGCATCATGTCGCGGACCATGGGGTGTGTTGTTGAAGACAACGATGCTGATAGGCGCGGCCTGACAACACTGCTGCAAGAGTGGGACCTAATGATCAGCGGGCTGGAGGCGAGAATTCCGGAGGACGCGGCGGCGGATAGATATGCCCTATGCAGCATGAGGATCAAGCGCCAAGTCGTGGGAATTCACATCATTATGCCCGCCGAGCACGCCGAGGTCTGGTTCGACCAACACCTAGACGCCTTCCGTTGCATTGTAAACCTAGCCGGTGAAGCGTCACTGCTCTGGGCTACAGCTCAGAAACAAGAGCACGCACCACACTCGGTCTTCTCTTTTGAGATGGGTGTCATGCCCCTGCTCTTCTTCGCCGTCATCAAGTGCAGGTGTCTTCGGACACGTCTGGAGGGGCTGGCACTATTGCCATTGGTAGGGCCGGCGAAGGAAGGCTTATTCGACGTCGGTACCCTCTATAGAGCCGGCCGCCGGCACATCGAGCTTGAGCACAATATCTCTCTTGATGATTACGAGGATGAGAAGTACGATGTTTTCCAGAGAGCAGGGGTAGCTGGTTGCGCTGGTGAGATGCCACCGGAAGGGAAGCGCATCTTTGACGCACCAGTAAATCACGAGCTGGAGATTGTTCCTCACCAGGACGGCAGGATGCGTTATAGGAGACAGGTCCGTTTCATGAGGCGGGATGACCAAGGTCGGGTGGTGACCAGAGAAGAATACATCTACGATGACGAACCGCCACAATGCCGGGTGCAAGTCCCGCCAATGCGGGGTGCGTGGTGTCTATAGACTATACACATCAAGGCTTCATTCTGGCGAACTTGAAATACTCCTCCTGTCTTGTGTGCCCTTTTCATAGAGGCTTTACCTAATTTCCTGGAATCTTGATCAACACCTTTGCGAAATGCTTATTTTCATCCAGCCTCTGTAACGCCTCCTTATACTGCTCCAGACCAAACACCTTCTTATCAAACGCCATCTTAACCCCGTTCTGTTCAATAAAAGCAATCATATCCCGCATCATCTTCCGTGTCCCGAGAAGAACCCCCCTCACGGTGCAGATATTCCCTAGCACGTTCATGATATCTGGCGACTTCTTGCTGGACCCTAGCAGCCCCGCAGACACAATGATGCCGTCGGTCCGGATCGATGCGAAGGACTCGCCCATGGTTGACTGGCCGCCGACATCGACGACCATGTCGAATCCCTGCTTTGAAGGCGTTAGGTCTCGGGCTGCGCTCCCCCAGTTAGGGACTTCCTTATAGTTAATGACGTGATGGGCCCCGAGGGCGCGGAGCTTCTCGGCTTTTGCTTCGCTACTTGTGGTGGCTACCACGGTAGCCCCGATGGCAAGGGCAAACTGCGTCCGTAAGCACTTCGTGTGATTACGGCTAACAGATAGTGGCACCACTTACCTGCATGGAGGCGACGCTCACGCCGCCCGTACCCTGGACAAGGAGCCAATCGCCTCGCTTGACCTCCCGACCCCTCAACCCCCATAAGCGAATTCCACGCCGTGATTCCGCTGCAGGATAGGGTGGCCGCTTCTTCGAAACTGATGCCGTCTCCAATCTTGGTCAGGTAGCTCTTGGGGAAAACGCCTTGTGTGGTCATGGTGCCGTTGACGCCTTGCCCCAAGCCAGCGCTGATATGGTGCATTCTTGGAAATGTAGTGTCATCTACCTCGAAGAGTGAAGTGTCTGCGAACTTTTCGGGACAAAGGAAGGTCACGACGCGGTCGCCTGGCGCAAAAGGTGCGTTGGCTCCCGCATGAACGACGACGCCAGCGCCGTCCGATCCGGGGATAGTTTCTGGCTTTGCAAACTGGTTGAGCTTGCCCTGTGGGTGATGTTAGTAAATTCCATCAACAAAGCTTGGGCATATTGGGGAGGAGCGGGTGGGAAGGTTACTTTGCCAATCACCAGATCACGGTAGTTGATCGAACCAACTCGTATCTCAACCAGGACGTCTTCTGGACCGACGGTAGTTTCCAGATACCCATTGACATACTTCAAGCCGGAAAGATCTTCTTCTTGAGAGGCGATGATCCATCGCTTGACGGGTACAGGGGCCATAGTTGGCATATTAGAGCACAATCGCGGCACATGTCCTCATTACTCATCTTTCATAGACAGCTGTAGCAAGGGTCTTTATTTCTCTGGTCTCAAAAACTTCTCCATGGCCTAGCTTAGAAATCACCGGCTAAGACATAATTAGTTCCGATACAGTTCAGTAGGGTTCAAAATGACGACCCGCCATACCTCGACAGTTGCCCCCTTACATAAGAACTGAGCGATCTTACCGGAGATAGGATCCAAAAAGCTTAAATCCTGCGTGATTTCCCGGTCAACACTTGCTGTTACCACTGGAGTCCTTCTGTAGTTGAGTGCTCCAATCGGAGATCGGTGTCAAATTGCTACAGATCCACGTTCCCCACGTCATTATTCTTCAGCCACTTGCCTGCATGCTCCTGAATGCGGTATTCAGGGAGTTGGGTGATATCGTTCTCACCCATTCAGATACACCATGCAGACTGCAAATTCCTCTGGTACATACATGGTAGGGATTTGGGTGGAAAATACTCTACAGCAAAGTCGTCTAATACTTCACAGCAACTTTAACATCGTCGAAGGGATGGGCTTTTGGGCTTCAATGCACTGTCCAGTCGTATTGATTTCACAGCAACTTTAGCATCGTCTAAGGGATGGGCTTTTGGATTGTGCTGGCTGGCAACAAAATCGATTCAGAATTCATGTTAATGATGAAGTTCAAGATCATCCTATCCGTATGGCCAGAGCCTCAGTGACAATAATTACTGCTCCGGTCCTTGTAGACATCGAGGTGCCTATTATTCATATCGTTTACCACTAGCTTGCCCTCCTGCGGCTCAACCCTATACTTCCTATCCCCAACCTCCCACTCGGCGCGCCCCGCCACCCCTGTTCTCAATACAGTGTTCTAGATGCGCCCGGAAGCGGGACATGAACTCTTCACGGTCACTCTTCAACCAGGCGGAGAAGCCAACGGAAGTCCTGAGGGGCGTTCCAGAAAGGTCAGTGTGACACGTGATGGCGCCGGTATCCGGTTCGCGGCCGTCCTGCTCCACGATTATATTGCAGAAGTCGTCCAAGGCTATGTCAATGTTCTTACGCGGCACGGGGCTGCAGGCTATCGGATTGTGGAGTTGGTCTGGGGGTGATGGACTAGTTGGCCCCTATCGGCCACCCCGGCGACCGGCCCGTATGTTGGCTCCAGACCGACGTCAGTCTGGTTGCGGGGCCAGAGCAGAGCGGATGGGATGATTGTCGTTCCATCCTTTACATACACTTAGTCGAATCGGTTCCCCGTCGGTATAACTTTGTACTCCTCTGCTAACCAACTCGCTATACAAACGAGATGCTGAGCCGGTATTTTTCCCCAAGATGCTGTATCGAGGAGGATACAATTCTTGTACGTGTTTCGACCATTCCGACATATATGTCGAAAGGGGTCCAATGAACATAGTGTCCAGTTCCTACGTGGGCGCTTGCAGAGAATACCGGACCTGGCTTAGGCGGAAACTCTTAGGCCACGAAACTGGGAATCTAGGCTGGAACAATCTCTAGGTACTGCTGTCCTTGGGTAAACCAGAAATTCAACATCCCCGCCATGTCAAAGCACTTCCATACATCCCAATCATGTTCATGCGCATCCCCCGTCTTGAACTGAACGCGAACCGACCAGTGTTTCCGGTCAGGGAAGACCTGATTCGGTTCACTTTTAGAAGATATACACAGGAGTTTAGGTTTCTTATACCGCCACGACGGGTCGACGCCTAGCCGGCAATAACCCAGCGCTCTCTGGCATCCATCCATGTACGTGAGCAATATCCCGCGGCAATAGTGCCCGCGTGCGCGCCGAAAGACCTCGGCCACGTTAACGCCAGTCAAAGGGGCAGAGGAGAAGTGGATGGACTGTTCTGTAAGAGAATAACCACCCGAGATATTTACTGAAGGGGTCCGTGTCCTGGGAAATTCCAAAATTTCCGCATTTGACTCGTTGGGTTGCGCCGTCGGATAGGCGCCAATGATGGATACCCCATCGTTCTCCATCGTGCGCCATCGGGGACTTCGGCATTGGTTTGAACGGCCCCACTTTGCCCCGCCTTGCCGGACCTCGGCATCTCTAGGCGCTGGTTTAATGTGACCTCATCAAGCAACATGGACTAACTCAACCTCATCTCATCAACTCGGTTTTTCTACTATCAATAAACGAGAAATCATGGTACTTTGCACCCTCCATATTGTCGCTCTGGAGCAATGGGCCACGGTCCCTGGCTTCCTCTCAAACCTACGCAAGCACAATGTCGAGCCGATCATCAAAGGGAGGGTGCTTCGCTGGATGGTCCTCCCATCGGCACAGTCCGCCGGCTACCTCCTTGGGCGTAACAAGCGGTGGGACATCCTCATCGGCTTAGGACCCGGCGTCACCATTCCAAGGGATGTTGCTACCGATATTGACGCCATCTGGACAGTCTCATGCGGTGTGTCGTCGAAAGTGCTGTCGGGTTACGGGGACCTCAATTCGAAGCTTTTGAGCTCGTCGGTTAGCCCTATCCCGCTACCAAGCAAGGGCCAAAAATCGTCACAGAACTTGGAAGCTTCCTCAGAACTTCTCACCTGGATCTCCGACCTCCCAGAATCCACCCAGAGACAACCCGTTTCCATGCTCAATCTCCTCTCTTTCAACCCAGGGAAGAAACTCCAGTACCAAGAATACGGGCGCGAGTTCTCGCAACGTGTCGGATCTGCCTTTGGGGGGCACGTCAAGGTGGCCGCCCGAGTCATCGAAGGGGAAGGACAGGCGAAGAAAGAGGGGTGGGATGAGATCGCGTTCGTGCACTATCCTACACTGAGCCATTTTGCGGGGATGTTAGCGAGTAAGGAGTATCAGGCTGTTAATCAGGCGTATCGCCTCGGGGCGCTGAAAGACACATTCATTTTGTGTGTTATGGAGGTCGATGACTGCGGTGAGTACACTGCGAATGCGCGTAGGGGAAGGTTGTGAGAAGCTAGGGACTTATGCGGCTGCGTGACAGCTGGTGTGGCAGATGGACACCTTGACAGCGGCTATGGATGAATACGCGGACGAGAATGAGATCTGGGGGGCGACGTTGTAGATAGGACCAGGGACCAGTTGCTATTTCCACATGGATACATAGTATAACCAATCTAGAATAGTGTTTCTAGCGCTATTTACACTCATAAAAGGAACTCAGCGTGTTCTACGCAATGCAAAAGCACGAATGGGTCGGACCTTAAGGAACGATGCCTCCCTGGGAGAGACACGCAGTCTTGGTCGTAATCTCACCAACCAACCATCTGGGAGAGAAATGATGAATGTTAGAACATTGACAAGGAGTATTTCTGCTGCTTCTACAGTAGAATGACGAGTTCGTGTGATCGATCATTTCTAGGAGAAGAACTTCAAAGATGCTTAATTATGAGAATATAAAAACGAGGCGAAGAGAAGTCCTCTGTCCTCGGATTTGAATCTCCCTCGCCACGAAGTCAGGGTTTCTAATCTTGTGAGCGCCCAGGTTTATGGACTGGGCAAGTGGTCGCAGTGTGCTTTCTGCTTGAGCTGCTCAGTTGGGAGGAGTGGTGGTAGGAGTGTATAAAAACGTACCTCATGAATCATCTCCTCTGGGAGGGGCGTCTGGGCAGAGGTTGCGTTGTGGGTGGGGTCGGGCAGCATGGTAGCAATATCCCGCATTAGAACCTATTCAGCTAAGAGTGCGCTTCACACAGAACTGTTACGGTAATTCCTACTCGAGGGGCGGCATTTTGTATGGCTCATTTGCTAAGAACATACGATGTGCCACGTAAAGTCTGTTCTCGCCGTCCAAGAGGGTCCTCTGTTGTCTTATAGTACAGGGCCACTTTCCGTCTATCAAGGAAAGGCGTCCCATGATCTAGTCTGTCTCCGGTCATCAGAGGGCCACAACAGCCTTCACACTTCCTTCATCGCCCCAGTACGCTCCAACTTCAATCTCCGCCTTGTCGTTCACTAGAGACCAGGTCCCGTTGTTCCACTTTTGTAGAGGTCGAGTTGATACGGGTATATCCACCCTCTTTTCTTCCCCGGCGTCGAGTGATACGACCTGGAAGCCGAGCAGGTTCCTCTTCGGCCAGTCGGGCACCTCCACCACGCCGTATACCTGCGCAACGAAGCGGCCCTCGCGATTGCCGGTATTGGTAACTGAGACGCTGACCCCGAATTCGTCTCCGGCCTTCTCGACTGACAAGCTAGAGAGAGCAAATGTGGTGTAGGAAAGTCCGAATCCAAGCGGGTAAGCGGCGGGTACCCCCTTCTTGTCAAGCAGGTGCTGGCCGAACCATCGATCGTATTCAATCTCGCGCGCGTCAATGTCATAATGCGGCAGGTGCTCCTCGATAGTGGGTATAGAGAACGGAAGACGCCCGCCAAAGTTTTCACGGCCGACAAGCAGGTCAGCGAGGGCATGACCTCCTTCGCACCCCGAGTACCAGCTCAAAACAATAGCTGCTGGTAAGTCCTTCCACTCTTCGATTATGACGGCGCCAGCTGCGACGATGGAGACCACAGTGCGTGGGTTGGCAGCTGCTGCCGCCTTGATGACCTCCACGTCCTCGGGGCGAAGTCGCAGGCTCTTGCGGTCACCCCCAGCGCCGAGACCGTAGTTGTCCTTTCCGGCATCTTCCTCCGTAGGTTGCGGGTGCAGCAACCTCTCCCAAACCTCATCAGCCTTCTTGGTCCCGTTATGAGGAGGGATAACGGACTTGAGTTCCGGATAGGCCTCAAAGGCAGGGGCGGTGTACTCCCCCTCGTCAATGAAGTTGTAGCCCACAACCACCACCGCCACGTCGCACTGAGCCGCGAGAGCTTTGATCTTTTCAGGGTCTGTGGATTTCTCGAGGATAACTTCCTGCCCCGGGAGGGCTGCAGCGAGACCCTTGTAGACGGATGTAACTTCGGGGCAGCGCACAGCTGACGAGCCCCTGTCCCCGGTGTCCTCCGAATCCGCTAGGCGGCCCAGGACAGCCACTTTCTTAGCCTCTGAAGATGGAATTGGTAATGCTGGGGTCGCCTTCACATCGTCATTCTTGAGCAGCACCATCGACTTTACAGAAGCCTCTTTTGCGAGCTGGCGGTGCTCATCGCAGAACACAACATCCATCCCGGGCTTAGAGCCTCCGCGTATGACTTCGTCCTCCATCACCCGACGGAGAATATTTCTCCCCGCCCTGTCGATGTCCGAGTCCCTGACCTCGCCGTTTGTCACCGCCTCGGGAAGCTTGTTAGCCCGCTGTTGGCGGAAGGGCGCCTCAATGTCCAGACCATTTTTGACCGAGAGGCCAGCGTCGCGGAGACCGAAGAGGAAGTCGGAGATAACAAACCCCTTAAAGCCCCACTCTCCTCGAAGAATGTCCAGGAGAAGTTCTTTATTCTGGCCAGAGAATTCGCCTCGCACGGAGTTGTATGAGGACATGACGCTTGCGACGCCCTCCTCTACAATCTTTCGGAAGTGAGCAAGGTAGACCTCGCGGAGGACATCCTCGGAAACCTTGACGTCCACCTGGAAACGGGCATTCTCCATCGAGTTCAGAGCGTAGTGCTTCACACAAGCCATTACGTTCTCCTGGATCCCTCGAGTGAGCGCAGCACCCATCTCGCCTAGGATAATCGGGTCCTCTCCATAGGTCTCCTGGATGCGACCCCAGGCGGGATGACGAGGTAGGTTGACACACACCCCGCCGAAGAAGTTGGCGCCCTGGGCCTTGCACTCGCGGCCGATGGCCCTACCGATTCTCTCCTCGAGGGAGACGTCCCAAGCGGCGCCGCGGGCCATGGCAACTGGGAACGCAGTCGACTGGCCTAGTACACATCCTCGAGGGCCGTCGGCGAAGCGCACACCTGGGATTCGGAGGCGGGGAACCGCGCCATGGACATAGGCCTCGTGGTTGTAGCCTGTGGTGTTAATGTCATACAAACCGGACCAGAAATCTTCGTCTCCGTCGAGCAGCCATAGACGCTCCTCAGTGGACAGACTAGATAGAAGTGCTGCAGCGGCAGAGTCGAGGTCCAGCGCTCCGGTTCGTACAGCCTCGACTGCTGCGACGAAGTCGCTCGGGGTCTCGGTATTCGTGTTTGCCATCGTGTTTTCCGTGAGAGCCGTGATTCAAAGTATATTTGAGAGTGTTTCTCGTAAACTGCAGCATGTATGCCTATTGCTAGGTTCTGCTAGGTGTTTAATATCCCCTCCGCAAGTTCAGATCATGGGGGCAGCGGAGGCGGAAGCCCGGTGGAGAGCCCACTAATGCCGGTTAAATGCATCATGGGGCCTCCCGCTCGGGAGTGCCGCCCGCCAAGTTCTCCGCTTCCCAATGTGGCTGTTCTAAGCGCGGGGGAGCCAAAGCCCGGAAACCTTGTGAGAAAGTGCCGAATGTTAATGGTCATTGGATGATCAGTCTTTCTAATCCCTCTCCGTTTGCGGCAAGCACGCCTTGTAATGAACTCTTGATAATGGTCCTCTTCGTTCCTGTGTGTTCCTGTGTGGGAACTTGAACTGGTTCGTCCTTGCTTACTATACCCAAGCACAGGGGTTCTCGCGCAGTAACCCCTCGAACGACAAACCCCAGGCCTTCACGATGGGAAGTTCCTTGAGAGTCGTAATACCAGTTGCCAATGCGAGTTGGCGGCCCTATACGAGATATCGCTCTCCGAAGACTATTATAGCCCCGCAGCCAGAGTTTACTGCCCAAATGTTAAATGGCAGTAAATGTGGGACGAAATCTAATTTAGCTCGGACCGGTCGGATCGAAGCGCGCTGGTTAGCGCGACGATCTATTGTGGAGTAGCACAGGGCGCAAATTTATCGTAGGCTCGACGTCAGAGAGGAAACTTCTGGTGTGACACCCGAACTAAGCCGAACGACCGTCGGTTATCTTGGAGATCCTCAGCATACGGTTGGATATGTGAGCTACTAATGTGGGATGTTTCTAAGTGAGGGCCGATAACCCGTAACTCCCAACTCTCTCGGCTTCAGCTCGGCGATCGACCGCAGTTACTTCGGACCAGGACATTCACTTCTAGAGGAAACATTGAGCGGCCGACGACGTACGTATTCGGAGCCTGTGGTCTAACCGGTACCATGGACTCAACAACTCCCGGCAATCCACAGCCCGCCTCCACCTCGGATGAATACGACCCCGCCGCCATAGTCGAAGCTCTCAAGACGAAGCGGAAGCCCCGGACGACTAAATCCTGCTTTCCATGCCGCCATCGGAAGGTCCGCTGCGACGGGAATGTGCCGTGTTCTAACTGTGTGCGGCGTGACCATGCGGAGCTCTGTCGGACAGCGAGTGCCGGCGTGAGCAAGCCGTCACCACTGCATGATGTACGGAGAGCGTTGGAGCGGCGGGAGAGTCCGGCGGAGTCATTGGACGAGGATCTTGCACATAGGTATCCCCCTCTCCCCCGACCCTCCCTCTCAACCCCCTTTCCCTTTCTCACTTGTGGTGTGGGAGTTAACCGGTTAACCCATTAACCCTTGTCGGCTCTATTCCTCCGTTGCTCTCCGCTTCGCTAACAATCTCTAGCTACCCGACGTTGGACAATTCCCGTGTCAGTGCGAATCATGTCCTCGTCCATCTAGAGAAGATCGAGGAGCGCATCGCATCTCTCAAATCAGACTTGCTTCGCCACAGCAGGCCACAATCCGGCAACCACCACACACTGACAGTTAGTTCGAGCCAACAGAGTGACCACGATCCTGTCAAGTCTTCAGGGGAGTGGGCCACCCGCTTAAAAAACGCAATACCCGCAGTCCTATCAGGAAGCCACGTCGTCGAGCTAGCAACCGGCGCGACAATCTTCCTTGGAAACCGTTCAGACCCACCCTCTGTACTGGGCTGCCGGAATACCACAACGTCGGGTGCCCTTGAACGCGACAACTCCGGCCTGGACCAACTGGCGCCAAAAACGTACTCGTTTGCCAGCCCATGGGCCCCGCAGACGTCGCCATCAGACAGTGCCAAGGTGTTGCCGGACGACTCAGATATAATACGGTACGCGAACCCTACATTTAATTAGTGCTTGAGCGCTAACAATGGGACTAGATACTGGGGCGTATATCAAGCCTGCGTCCACCCGTTCTACCCAGCTCTTGTAAGCTACGACGAGTTCGGCGCCCGCCTCTTTTCCTTCCTCAACCGCCGACATGCAGAACGCAGCGACAACGAAATACCGGACGTAGATCCCTCCTGGCTAGCACTCGTTTTCAGTGTCCTTGCCTGCGGAGTTCAGTTCTCGGCAGACCCTATCAAAGAGCGGGACCTGCGCTCCAAAGTCTTTGGTATTTTCATTCCGTTTTACCCTTGATTCGGCACCCGGAATAAACCTTGAGGCGAAGCTTGCTAATGCCTTGGAATGAAAGTCTGCTCGTCATTTGAGTGTCTGCGCATGTCCAATCTCTTTACAACAATCGATATGGACCAAATACAAGCCATGGCTCTCCTCTGTCACTGTCTCCGGAATAATCTTGACATGAACACGTCATGGATAGTCATGGGTAGGCATTTTACGGCCCTGCTACCTCTAAGCTACCTCCAGTACTAATAATGGTGGAGGCGCAACAATCAGATTAGCGCAGAGTATCGGCTTGCATATCGAGCCAAATCAAGCGACCAGTTCGTTGTCAAGTACGATAAGGCCGACACCAGAGTCATCCCGGAGGCATCGTCTATGGTATGACAGATATATCTCCTATGCCTTACTACTTCCAAGTCCCGAGCTAATCATACCTAAGGTGGATGCTCCTGTGGCAAGATTCCTTCTTAAGTCTCACCTACGACAGACCACCCGCAAGCCTCTACATCCCCGGGACTATCCCCGTGGAAAACCCTCCGGGAATGGGAAACTCGTACGCCACTTCCGTCTTCAGAATCTGCCAGATCATCCTTGAACGCGAGAGGGACGAGATGACAACGCCTGGTGGAGTTAACACCGTCGACGGCCTCCTCGCTTACAAACGACAGCTTCGAGGTGTCCTCGAGGAAGCGCAGCCTTTCCTGCGGGACAAAACACGGTGTACCACCCTCCAGGAAAATTTGGAAAGGGAAGCTCTACATGTGCACATCGAATACCTCGTCTGTCGCGCATACCGCCTCTGCCTAGAGTGCGACAACAGAGCAGCCGGCCAAGGCGTCCGAGATTCGCTTGCAACCGAATACCTTAGCAGTGCTTCACAAGTAGTACAGAGCTTCCTCGACATGTATCGGCTTCTCCCGGCTGTATGCAGGACGTGGGCATTTGTGCACAACGTCGCTAGCTCGGCTATTCCGCTGAAGAGTCTCGCTTCAGTGTCGCCGCCGCTGCTGGAAAATTTGGCGGGCCAGTTCATGCCTTTGGTTCAGCGATTGATTGGCATACTTGAGAATGAGGCGAAAGAATGTGAGTGGTATGATGAGGATACGAACGTGAGGCAGTATGGGCCTTGCTCGAGGGTTGCGAAGGCATTGAGGGAGACGTATGGAGATACCTAGACGTCCGCTACTAATCTTACACTTACATCGGCTATGACACTCTCTCCTTCACAAAAGTCATCCTACGGTACCTCCAAGTCATCAAGACGATATTTTAAATTGCTTGTACGCTGTCTAACTCTATTTACAAACGGTATAATCCCTGAACGTTTTGAAGGGCTTACTGTAATACCCAATCCATAGTCACTTTCTACGCGCTCGACTTAGCCGGCCACTCCGTCCTCCTCCTAGCCGCCGTGTAGAGGTTCAACGGACGGATGAGCTGGAACTCGGGGTCATACTCTACCGCCTCTAGCCCCTCTCTCCTAAACTCATACCGATACACCAACTCAGACAGCAGGATCTTCACCTCCAACAGCGCAAAGTTAAATCCGATGCACCCCCTCTGCCCCGTCGCGAAGGGGACGTACGCGCACCGGTGCCGGTTCTTGACCTCCTCGGTATCCCATCTGTCGGGATCGAAGCGGAAGGGGTCACGCCAGACAGATGGGTTTGTGTGGATCGCGTAGAGGGCAGGGATAATTACGCTGTCCGGGGGGAGGCGGTACCCGCCGGGGACTATTACGTCCGTCTTGGTGGTCCGACCGGGTTGGAAAGAGGCGTTGTGGAGGCGCTGGGTTTCTTTGACTACCTTGTCAAGGTAGGGTAGGCTGTGCGCAAGCTCGGGTGTCCACTTAGTATCCGGACCAATCCCAAAGTCTATGAGCTCTTGCAGGAGCCTGTCCTGGACACCAGGGTACGTCATGATGCAGTACATGAGCCATGACATTAGCGCAGAAGTGGTGGTGTAGCCCGCACCAGTGACTATCAGCATGTTTGCGAGGATTAGGCCGGGCGGGAACCGCTCGCCTTTCTCGTCCACTGCGTTTTTGAGATAGTCCGCCACGCAGGCGGCCTTTATCGCTGCCTCATTCATAGGGAGGTTCTCAATCCCAGCTTGAGTGGCGTTGTCGACGGCCACCTGAAGTTGTTCGTAGGTGCTCTTCTGGACGGCCTTGAGGCGAGCGGAATCGCCGACGGGGAGCATGCGGTACCACTCACCTCGGGCCGTTACCTTTTTGTTCAGTGCGAGGAGGTTGACAATACTGGTTGCTAGAGGGTGCAGCTTCGCGTCCACGCTGTTAAAATGGCCAAAGTCGATACCGAGAGAGAAGCGACCGATGGTTTGTGAGGCGAGCTTCACCATGAACTGGTAGACATTCCACGATTCACCCCGCTCATCAAGTTCGTCAAACACAGCGAAAGACTTGCGCGCACACTCCTGCATCAGCGGTGTATAATGCTTCACCGCCTTCGGGCCCATGGCAGGAGGCAAGAACTTGTGCGCAAGTCTCCAGTTTTCGGTCTCGGTGTCACCGATGAAGATGGCCGTGTTGTCCTTGACGCCCCAAAGCGGGTGGTTCGGGTTGATCTTTTTGGTGAAGTAGGCCGACTCGGCCAGCGCGACCTGCGCCACCTCGGGGGAGTCGGTGAGGTAGGTGGTCTTGCCCATATTAGTGGTAGAAATGACGGGGCCGTACTTGCGGAAGAGGCGGTAGTGATTGCCGAGATGATCCGGGAAGATTTCGTAGTAGCTCCCTACTATGGGCAGGCCCCCAGGGCCTTGGGGATTTTGGACGGGCTGGCCGTCGATGCGGATGGAGATAGGGTTGGGTTGGTCCAGGATGGTTGGGAGGGTTTCGAGTTCATTGTCGTTTGAGGAGTGGAAGGTGATTCCTGGCCAGTGTTGGTAAGGTGCTCGTGAGCTCTAGATAAGTCGAGACCTACCTGATGGCTGAGCAATATGGAATTCTAGACCGATAGCTTTCTTGAGGTCGTCAAACTTTGCCCTAGGGTTGATGTCGACGGGGCGAGCGGTGGTGGGCTCCTCGCCGCAGAGGTAAAATTGTCGAGACTCCATTGTGGTGTGTTATCTCTTGGGAGCCGGATTGGAGTGTTCTTGGACACCGGAAGTGCCCGTGACGGCGGCCCAGCCAACACTTTATAAGCAGAGGCAAAAAGACTACCAGGGCGAATTCAGATTTTGTCGGCTCCTAGAAGTCCCCGTTTCAGGAAGTCCGAATCCCGCGTGCGTGTGTCCTGATGGCATTGAACTGTAGACCAGTGCTCCGCCGAAGGCGAAGCTCGGGCGAAGTTCGTACGAGAGGTGGCCCCGAGAGATGAGGATAGAGGACTGGAGGCCTTACCTTATGGACTCAACTCGGTGCCGCAGGATAGGGCCTCGTTAAACGCTAGGGCCAGGGACAATGAACGGCTACAATTGCGATTGCGCTGCTGCAGCGGTGGGCGAATATTTCTGAACCGACCAGCCCTGATCAACGTCTTCATAGGGCTGACGTCCTAGACCCGCGTTCATAGCGCCGGCCGGGCGCAGCCAGAACGCTTCTCGCCCGAACTTCGCACGAGAGACCGGGCAAAGTTTGAAAAGCTTTATCTCGCGACAGAGAGTCCCAGCTACGCGAAATAATGCCGAGCCGGGCATCGCAACCCACACGGAGCTCCCGCGTCGCCGGAGGGCACCCGGACCGAGGCGGTCCCGCCCACAGAGCAAAAGTAACGAGCCGAAGCTCTTTGGGAACATATAAGATGGATCCTTATTTCGGCCGTTATCATCGTCCGCCGTTTGTGTGATTTCAATACTAGCACCCTGAACTTTTCACCTCACATACATCTCCAATCACCGACACCTTCAAAGCACGATCATAAATATCCTCCACTTGTCAGCCCGAGATGAAAGAGTTCACCTTAGCTGAGGTCGAGCAGCACAATAAGCCCACAGATACCTGGGTTGTTATTCATAACAAGGGTGAGCGAGCTCAACTACATCTCCAGCAAAATTCTCCATGTTAATATCTTGATGCTGTGTATAGTCTATAATGTCACGAATTACTTCGAAGACCACCCTGGTGGCAGCGCCGTCCTCCTTGAAGTGGCCGGGAAGGACGCCACCGAGGAATTCGTCGAAGTCGGCCACTCGGAAGAGGCCAACGACGACCTGAAGAAGCTCTGTGTCGGGAAACTTGCCGAAGAGGTACGCACCTGCATTCCCTACAAGTCGCCCATTGTTCTAGCTATGGACGCCAACTTTTATTCTGCGACAGGAACAAGCTGAGACCATTGAGGTCTATCGTCCCACCTTTGAAAAGGTCTCCGACCGCGCGGCGGTCATTACGAAGGCTCCACCTCGGTGGGAAGTCCGCACCCTGCGCGCCATTCTCAAGTTTGGCGTAAGCGCTGGACTTGGAGCCGCCATATGGGGCATCGCTACCAACAGAGTTGATACTACCGCCATACGCCGTGCGTATCAGCAAGCGTCCGTGTCCTCACCGCCAAGCGGCCTCTTCTGGTGGGGCTTCGGCATCGCGACCGTCGCCGAGATGACGGCGTCCCTCGGCATCCTCAGCTGGGCTTGGTCGAAATTCGACGTGCAACAGGAGTTCACGAGCCATGCTCCCCGTCGCGTCATCCGCAAGGATATGGTAATTGCCCTGCCCAAGAGCAAGGATATGGCGGTGACGGTCTCCAAGCCGCCGCGCTCAAAGGTACTGGACGCACAACAGTGGCGGCCCTTCAAGCTTGTCCGGAAGGTCGTCGTGTCCCCGAATGTCTACCGTCTTGTCTTTGCCTTGCCCCACCACGATGACGTGCTAGGCCTTCCCACCGGCCAGCATGTCGCCCTGCGCGCGACCGTCAATGGCCAGACCGTCGCGCGCTCCTACACCCCTGTTTCAAACAACAGTGACCTCGGGCGCATGGAGCTCCTCATTAAGGTCTATGATAAGGGTCTCATGACTAAACACCTGGAGGGGATGAAGATTGGCGAGACGATCGACATCAGGGGCCCGAAGGGCGCGATGCAGTACAGCAAGACTTATTCAAAGCATATCGGAATGGTCGCAGGGGGTACGGGGATTACGCCCATGTACCAGTTGATCAGGGCTGTCTGCGCCGACGACTCTGACAACACCAAGATCTCTCTCTTGTACGCAAATAATACTGAAGAAGACATCCTGCTCAAGCAGGAGCTTGATGGCTTTGCGCAACAATGCCCAGAGAAGTTCCAAGTCCACTATGTACTGGCCAAGCCGCCTTCTGGGTGGACGGGGAGCTCCGGCTTCGTCACAGGCGATCTCATCAAGACACGCCTCGCAGCGGCGTCAGGAGACTCGAGGGTGCTGTTGTGCGGACCGCCGCCGATGATCAACGCTATGAAGAAAAGCCTTTCTGCGCTGGGGTTCAAGGAGCCTGGGGCGATAGCGAAAGCCACGGACCAGGTGTTCCTGTTTTGAGATGAACACGCAGCGGAAGGCATGTTTTATCGTGGAGTGCATCTTCATATTGCTTATAATAGACGAGGTCTAGCAAGTTTAGTCTCAGCATGTATCAATAATAGAATGCCAGCCTAACATTTGGTTAGGGAACCTAGCAATATTCTTATTCTTCCGTATCCGCGAACTTATTTTTTTTAAAAAAAAATTAATTCACATACATCCCTCACTTTGCTATACCCGCGGCTCGTGAGAGCCTACTGTACATAACGAGGTCTCTTGTAAGGCGGCCGAGCGTACGTACGCAGCCTCGCAAAGCCCCTAGGTATCCCATGTGACGCAGTCTTCTGCCCCTTGGGGACGTGTGGAATTGAGGGCAAAAAGCGCGCGCTGTATCATCTGTGTGTGCGTGGAGATGCGCTTGCCTTGATCCCGAATGTTGGAGATGCCGAAATCGGCTGCAAAATCAAGCCGTTCCCGCCGGCATTCGAGTCTTCACATGGATTAACCTCTTTCGACTCTCAGGCTCCCTGTTCACCTTACCAACACTCTCTGGTGCTTTTGTCTGCTTGATTCGTGGCGTTGTCATATGACGTAGCTGATGATAAATGCTGACCTTCATTGTATCCTTTCGTATTTATGACAGAATGTATGGCAGCAAGCCCAGACAAACTCAAAAAAGGCAATTCTATTCCACGAGTCCACGTCTATTATTGATATGTTTGACGGCGTACAGTAAATCACTAGTCACAGTCCCCGAACCCACGAATCTCCAAACGGACAGAAGTACGATGCCTTGCCCCGCGCACCCACAAGCTGTTACAGCGCCGTTGACGCGCTGCGCAACGTTCCTCGTCCTCAAATCCTCCAATTCGCCGGGTGCCCACCAGACAATCCGCTCTACACTCTCGGGCATAAGCGGCTTGTCCAAAAGCGTATCTTTCCGCGACATGAACTCCATGTTCGCCTGCACCGTGGGCATCGGCAGCGACGTATGGGAGTCGCTCACAGGCCTCCCCAGACCGCCCGAGCTGCACCCTTTTGTTCCCATCAAAGGGAGACAACACGAGGCAGCTTCGACGCCAGGGGACTTGCTTTTCCACATCCGGTCTGACAGGCGAGACCTGTGCTTCGAGTTTGAGAGGCAGCTTATGACGCAGCTGGGGAGCGCGGTGAGCGTCATTGACGAGACGGCGGGGTTCCGGTACTTTGACGCGAGGGATCTACTGGGTTTCGTGGATGGTACTGCCAACCCGGATGGTGAAGGAGCTTCTAGGGCCGCTATCGTGGCAGGTGCCGGAGACGCAACGGACTGGCCGAGTGTCGAGGCGGCAGAGGGGGGAAGCTACATCGTGGTGCAGAAATACATCCACGACCTGCAGGCATGGGAGGCCCTCTCCACAGAAGACCAAGAGTCCATCATCGGCCGCAAGAAGCTGGACAACATGGAGCTCGACGACGCCGGGCTGGAGGAGCAAAAGTCGCATAAGACCCTCACGACGATCCAAGACAAGGGGGGAGAGGAGCAGGACGTCATGAGGTATAACATGCCTTTTGGGAGCCCCGGCAATGGCGAGTTTGGGACGTATTTTATCGGATATTCGGGGTGGCTTTGGGTTTTGGAGGAGATGCTCAGGAGGATGTTTGTTGGGGTGCCGGAGGGGAAGCACGACCGGATCTTAGACTTCTCGAGAGCTGTTACCGGGACGGTGTTCTTCGCGCCGAGAAAGGAGATTTTGGAGGGGCTTGCGTAACGGAGTAAATGGATCGGCCAAAGGTCAAGTCGCGTGTTGCTTAGTTGGATGTAGAGTAGATATGTCTCTACAGCGCGTCTATATATGCAGCTTTTACTACGGCGCCGTTATCGTACTAGAATGTGAGGCATTTGGAAGCCTGGGGTTAAAAGCGTGTTGGGAAGCTCTTCTTTTAAACCTTTAAAAATATTGTACATGGTATTGTGAATATCCCCTATCGCTTTCCTAGTTTACGATAATCTCAATTTTCGTTAGTACTCCCGAATCATGTAAGAATTTCTCGATTGATATGTCTCCCCCTTTCTTGGTTATGTGGGGAAGTGGGCACGGCTCCATCACAGCGGGCTTGTTGCTGTACCTGGCAATCCGACGTTTTTTCCGATAGGGCGGGGGCCCCGGGGAGCGTCGGCTGGCTGCCGGGGAACACCACCGGACTTTGTTGTCGGAGCCGTTGCTGCCCCACATGGCAGGTGGTAACATGGAGCAGTCGCAAACCCCCGGTGTTCCCGGCCCTTCACCCCTTTTATTAGGACTGCATTTAGCGGTTCGGCGTGGATAGATGGACTACTTTTTCGTGGTTGACCCTATCGTTCTATCGGAGCCGACCTCCGGTTGTTGGTCGGAGAAAGTGTCGGGTCAAGACGTGTCGCCCTGGCGGACCACACGGGGCCAACGCCAGTACAAAACCTAACCGTTTCGTTTGCACTTATACACGAATATCCGCCTACAGGTTATATCGCGCAGTGTTTACGGCCTCCCTCTTCGATCCTCCACGTATACAAGATGACATCGACTACTCAGACCCTCCGCGGTTGGAGCTGGCGCCGCCACAACACCTCCGAATGGCACCCCTGCGCCCATTCCAACCCAACCACAGAGATCTTCACAGACCTCCTCGACGTGGGTCTCATACCGGACCCCTTCATTGACGAAGGTGAAAAACTCGTCCAGTGGGTCGGCGAGGCCGACTGGGAGTACCAGTGCGAGTTCACACATCAACCGAACGCTTCCCACTCGCGGCAGGACCTCGTCTTTGAAGGACTCGACACCTTCGCCTCAGTCTTCCTGAACGGTGTTCCCGTACTTGACTCGTCAAATATGTTCCACCGCCACCGTATCAACGTGACGGATGTAATCCAGGAAGGCGTTAACATCTTGCGGATCCTCTTTCGGAGCGCCCTCCGCGAAGGCCGGAAGCTTGAGGAAGAAAACGGGAGGCTCCGCGCGTTTAATGGCGATGGGTCGAGACTTCACGTTCGAAAGGCGGCGTACCATTACGGGTGGGACTGGGGGCCGATCCTGCTTTCGTGCGGACCCTATCGCGAAATTTGTCTAGAGAGCTATGGAGCGATGGTGTACGACGTGTTTGCGCACGCCATGGTTTCCGAGGATTTGCGGGAGGCGGCCCTAGACGTGGCTTGGAGTGCTATCCTGGATCAGGATGTCGACATCCATGTTACCGTTACGTCTCCGAGCCGCCGTGATTTCCACTCTCGGTCTGAATTGGCTGCGGGCGGCTCCCACGGAAGCACCTCATTTTGCATTCCTGAGCCAGAGCTCTGGTATCCGGTTGGCCACGGCCCGCAGGTATTCTACACCGTTGAGGTAGTCGTTCGCACTAAAGGCGGAGATATTGCGCACTCGAGCACCACAACTCTCGGAATACGCAGAATCCGACTGGTGCAGCAGCCCCTCATCGACGAACCAGGCACAAGCTTCTTCCTAGAAGTCAATAACCATCCGGTTTACGCCTCTGGCTCGAACTATATCCCGGGCCATTCCTTCCTGACCCAGCTGGGACCACATGACTACGCAAAGACTGTCGAGACCTGCCTTCAGGGCAACCAGAATATGCTCAGGGTGTGGGGCGGCGGGATATACGAGCAGGAAGCCCTCTATGCGGAATGCGACCGAAGGGGTGTACTCGTCTGGCAGGACTTCATGTTCGCCTGCGGACAATATCCTTGCCACGCAGCGTTTGCGGAGAGCGTGAGGAGAGAGGCCTCAGACCAGCTTAGGCGGCTCAGAAATCACTGCTGCATTGCCATCTACGCGGGAAATAACGAAGACTACCAGGTAATCGAGGCACTGGGGCTGGACTATGACCCGGAGGACCACTCCGGGGACTGGGCGGGGACACAATTCCCCGCCAGGGCCATCTATGAGATCATCCTCCCGGGCGTGCTGGCCGAGTTCTCACCAGGTGTCCCCTACCATCCCGGCTCCCCGTGGGGCGGCAAGAGGACGGATGACCCAACCGTGGGTGATATCCATCAGTGGAACGTATGGCACGGTTCCCAAGAGCCATACCAAATGTGGGACAAGTTAACAGGCCGCTTTGTCTCCGAGTTTGGCATGCTCTCCTACCCATTCGCCCGCTCCGTGGCACGCTTTGTAACGGATCCCGAGCAACGTCACCCGCAGAGCAAGGTGATGGAGTCGCACAACAAGGCGGAAGGCGGCACGCGCCGGATGGGGGCATATGTCCTAGACAACCTCCGTGTAGACTCTATGAAGTTGGAGAGCTGGACATATGCTACGCAACTTGTTCAGGCGGAGTGTCTCGCGTTCGCGGTAAGGAGCTGTCGGAGGCGGTGGAGGGGGAAAGGTAGGGAGTACTGTGGAGGCCAGCTCATCTGGCAGGTGCGTTTCTCTCTTCCAATCTAGACCCTTTAATTCCTACGATTGTGGGATATTGACAAGCCTTTTTCTCCTTTAGCTCAATGACTGCTGGCCAGTCTCTAGCTGGGGTATAACCGACTTCTACGGAGAGAAGAAGCTGGCCTTCTACACGACGAAGCGAGAGTCCGCGCCCCTCGCCATCGGGATCAACCGGTGCCCTCCCGAGCTCAAGCTCCTGAAAGAACCGCCGCCTCACGAATCCGGGGCGCCGCACAACCTTTCAGATAAGTCCTACGTCTTTGATGTCTGGGCTGCCAACTCCACGCTGCGGGACGTGGATATAAACGTTGAGATACGGCTCTTTGATACGCAGACCGGCGAGCTTCGCGGCACAAAGAGACTTGGCCAACTTGTTCTCCCTCCAAACCGCGCGCTAGAGCTTATTGAGGACTGTGCGGTGGACGATAGGACGGCTGCTCAGGCCGTAACAACGGACCCTGAAGGCGTTATTATCGGGCGTGCTTCGGACTGGCCCCAACCACTGAAGCATGTCCATCTTCCACCCTCGTACGACATTAATCTCCGGGTCCTCAATGGCAGGGTTGAAGTTACTTCGGATGCGCCGGTGAAGGGCGTTGAGCTTTATATGGCGGATAAGCGGCGTGACGTCTACTGGGAAGATAATTGCATCGACGTGTTCCCTGGTGATACGTACATCTGCTGTTCCAAAGGGCTGCGTGAGGGGGATGAGGTGCACATGCGATACTACGGCCAGGACTGGGTGCCGAATACGGGACGTCAGGTTTGATCTCCCGAGACGAAAATGAACAGATTTTGAGTAGAATTTGCAGACTGTTTCATCGACGAGTTTCTGGACTAGGTATTTTGTTTCTGGCGGAGTAGCTGTAGGTGTGATGGTATATGGTTCCGTTTCCTCAGAAAACCTTTGAAACTGTGTACGCGCCTCGTCGAGGAAATGTCTTCATGGAATATAGAGCGGTTTTGAGTTGAGAAAAGTGGCGGGTATTGGCTCTGGAGTTTATTAGATGTATCTACTGCTATTCCCCCCTGAGTCACTCATCAAGCTCGAATTCCATGATAAGTTCTGGCGTTCCCTCAAAGGTCTCTGGCATTTTGTATTCGAATCGCCAATAGTTATGATCGTTCCAAGGCTCAGCGGCGCCTCCATACCGACCAGCAAACTTCAAGTCGTATTTCTTATCCACGTTCCCGGAGATGGAGATTGAAGCCCCGTAGATATCCCCCCATGTCTTAACGTTGGGCGCGCGAACGGATGGGGAGACGAAAAATATGAACACAGAGTCTGGGCCGCCGTTGGGGTAGGTCAGCTTGAGACGGTTGGGACTCACTTCGGCGACCATATGGGCCTCACTTGGCCGAAGCTAGGCGTTGACATTAGCAAATTCGATTTTGTGTCTTGGGAGATTCCTGGTTTGGTATGTGCCTACCGAGAGCCACCCGATTGTTCCGTCTCCACGCTTCCACTGCGCGACGGCTGGATGATACTGCCCATTATTGTTGCTCGGCCCGTTCTTACTCTCCGTACGATATGACTGCGCTCCAATAATAAGCCCCTCATCCATCCAGACCGAAATATTCCTAGACTCCAGGTCAAACGGCGGGTAATACGCCTTCCCCTCCCAGCTTCTCTCCCCCTCAAATCTTCTAAGGGACTCTTTCAACTCCTCCGACAATAATGAATTGTGGAACTCGGAGTGCACGGCTATAAGCGGTGCCCAGGCCCAATCGCGCGCGTGGCTCATGATCTCGGGGTACTGCTGCAGGCCGGCTTGCCTCCTCCCAATGATTGGAGCGAGAAACAGTGAGAGGTGACCCAGGTGGATCGTCATGTCGAAGCTGTACGAGCGGTCCCATGGCCCTGCGAGGTTGCGCATGTCGGCATGCCACAGCCGCGCCGTGGTATCCCACACCTTTCGCAGGATGTCGGGCCCCCGCTGCGCCATGATGGAGCTCTCGGGCATATACTTGCACCACAACGTGAGGCCGAAGAGCGAGATACCCGTGTAAGTGGGCGAATTGAACTCGGAGAGTGTCTCATGGATGTCCCACAGCTTGATGATCTCCCTGGCGTAGTCCTCGCCCGCCCGCGTCATATTGTCATCGCCGGTATGGCGGCCAGTCCAACCCGTCCCTATGGCGCGCATGATGGCCGGATTGCTGTATGAGGGGTAGAGGTTATCTCCGTTGACTCCCCCATCGCGATACGAGTCGCCTACGGTACAGTTGTACAGACTCTCAAGCATCAAGTCCTTCAGTGAACTGCTGAGCAGGTGCCCAAAATCCTCGTACATCGTGATGAAGCTCAGACCCACGAAACCGCGCCAGTTGGGGTCGTACGAGCCGTACGCTCTGGGCGGGTAGACATCCGTGCCGACGTCGGGCTCTTCAGGCTCGCGCGTGTAACCGCCATACCAGAGGTCTTCAGGGTTATCGTGCTGATCGGCGATGATGCCGGCGATGATGGACTCTGCGGCGGAGACGTCGCGCCCGTCATTGCCGTTGCGGGCGAGGAGGGCAACCGCGTACCAGGCAGATGGCAGGGTCTCGTGGTTCATTGCGGCCCCGGACTCAAGGTCGTAGAGTTGACTGACGCTTGGGTCCCAGAACTTGTCCATCCACGCCGTCGCGTCTTCCACCATGGCGAGGGCCTCGCCGGAAAGGGCGAAGGAGCCCGAAGCCTGGAAGGCCAAGGCCACTAGCTCCGAGAGAAGGGCTGAGGAGAGTTTCATTGTGTGCCACCGGCTAAGATTCTGGGACTGTTTTGATGGAGGGAATGTGGGCGACCGAGAATGTGACGTTCCTCAAACGAACGGACTGGAAAACTGGGAGGCCCTCTCGGCCGAGAGCTGGGTCATGAGAAGGGAGGAGCTCATTTGGGAGAATCCTTAAACCCGGAGCGTGGGCCTATATATATACTGTCTTGTGATTAAGGAAAGACTAAATGCTGATTGAGAATCCCGTACCTGTCCGGCTCACCATTCCCCGACGTCACCATCCTTAACATCCTGCATGAGGTACCGGGCTGACCATCCGTAAGGCGACTCGCGTCGAATGGCACCCCACTTTATTTAATGAAATGAGGTCTTGGCCAGTTTCGCTACCCTTGGAACACACATTTTCCAACTTCGAATAACGCTGTCCTTGAGGCGAGCTGGAGGCTTCTCCAATGGCGGAGTTTGGTAAGGTACGAGATAGGCCGGGGAGCGTCGGGAGACGAATGTGCTGCGGGCCAGAGGAGACTAGACCATTTTGGGAAGATGGAGGACGATCCATGCGGGCAAAAGACCGATGGATAGACAACATGTAAGACATGTCTGGCAAGTACCTGACTGAAATCACAGCTGAGGATTTAGGACAGCTGCGGTTTACGAATGTTACAATGGCTAGTAGACTAAACCACGTCGCATAGTTTGGATTCTGTCCTTAAAATCCTCTTCCGTAACCTGGGCCTATTGCTTTTCCACCGAGGGCGAACATCCAGGCTCAGCCACCCGGGGTCACTTGTGACGCTGGGGTACAGCACCCCCATTCCCCATGGGGTAGGTAACATTTACGCTTGTCCGTCCACCGCAGGCCAAGACCTCGCCATCCTAGATGTTTCTGCCGTCCCGTGCCCCCGGTACCCGACTAGTTAAAGGCACTGTCGCACTATCTGCCGCATTTTTCTCCGACCTTCTTTCCGACCTTTCTCCCGCAACTCCAAGCCACGCTAGAGTTCCCCTTGCTCCAGAAGATTGCAATACACCATGTTCAAGTCTTGCGACTACTGCCGCCACCGGAAAAAGAAATGCGTGGTCCCAGACGCCTCGTCCCGGTGTTCCGATTGCGAGCACCTTGATCTGCCATGCGAATTCAGCCGCCGCCTTCCGAGCCTCAAGCGGCGGCAGACCTCCAGACAGGTCGCGGCTCGGATTGGTGTAGCTGCCTCCTCCGAGTTGCTACGAGCTGGGGATAAAGCGGTTGACGATGACGTCGATGAGGCGAACCTTAAAGAGGGAGACTGCCAGCTACGACTCGCCGGCCGGCGCGACATGGCCAACAAGCGACTCATTCGGTCAAGAGACGTGTCTGAGGGGCGAGGGGGTGGATGTCTACCGGTGAGCGAACGGTACTGGAGAGATGTACACCCGTTTTGGCCATTCGTCAGTCCAGAAATGATTGAGGAGGAGGCATGGGAGAATTCCGACTTTTGGCGCTTCATTGACTGGGCGTGCCTCTTGTCGCTGAAATCATTGGAGAAGGTTGGGGATGCCCCCCATCATGTAGACCTTCTCGCGACAGTGCTGCAGCGAGGCCAACTGTCCACATCGGTAACAGCCGCGGCCCTTCTCTTATGTCCGTTCCCAAACCTGGATGATAACATTGTTCAAAAGGTAAATCGTCTCCGTGTTATGCTCTCCATAAACGTTTCTCTAACTGATATCAATCGGGCAGATGTTCGACACAGTCGAACATCAAGTTGGAAGTGCTACAAGCCCGGTGCCGTTGCCGGTCCTATCTAGCGCCTTACTCACGAATGTCTGGCGGCGCCTCGCTGGCCACTCTCACCCACCACTCCGTCTGCCCGCCAGTATCCTATGGAGTCACGCTCAAACACTCGACCCAGCGACGTTCGGCCATCACTACGTTCGGCTCTCCCATCTCGCGGCCAGGTTTGACCATCTCTGCATGGAGCTCGGAACGGACGGTATCAAGTCTCACACCCACCAGGCCTGGGCACGACTCGAACACGAGTGTCTTCTCTGGCAGGTCTGCCTACCTTCTGCACTCCTAGACGCCCGCGATGAGCTCCCCGCTACTCCAGAGTCAGTCGTCATCCACTCCTTCTCCAGCCTCCTCCTCCTCTCATTCTATAATTACGTCCTCGAGCGCGCCAACACGCTTGGCGCCCTCCTAGCCCTGCGTCCCGTCCCCGGCGTACTTCTCTTCCTGTGTACTCTCGCCCGCAGCACCTTCATCTGCCCGCGCGATCTCCTCGAGCGTATGGCCTTACTGGTCAGCATCCAGGCGCAGACAGCCCGCGTAATGTTGCGGCTGTGGCGCCAGACGGGCTTTGAAAACTGCAGGGGTATCCTGAACTTGTGGGAGGACCACAGCGGGAGGTTTCCGGAGCTGGCGGGGAAGATGAGGGATGAGATTGGGAGGGGCCCCTGGTCGGTGGAGGAGATTGATGGGTATTCGGTGTTTTGGACGTTTCGAGACTTGCGGACGTTGACAACCGAGTTCATCTTTACCGACCGTACCTGCTAAGACCGACCGGGTTAGGATACTTCCGCACATACCCCCCTCGCCCCCCGGGCCCATATTGTCCAGCTGTGCCCTCAGAAGAGAAACAGGACATCACCTCGCCGGTCTGACTGGCATTATGAACTACGGCACTCGAAACCGAGTGAATTCGCCAGCTGAAAATCTACACTCGGCTCTAAATGCATCCGCGGCAAATAACGCAGATGCCCCGGCCGAGATTCGGGCGAGAGAACTCCGGACCCACAGACCCGGTTGGTGCCGGACGCTAGCTTGGTTCCGGGCAAAGTTTGGTGGCGTATAGATACGGCATCTCGGAAAGTACGGATGCTTGCGCCGTAGAATATGGATACCCAGGTATACTAAATAAGAGAATGCCCCTGGGATCGAAGGGTTTGTCTCCCAGGTCGAGTCATCACTTCAGCTACGCCTGTCTAGACGCGTTCACAGATACCTTACATCACACCCATATCAAAACCCCCGGTATTGGAAGTCGACAATGGCTTGGCAACCTCCAGAGATAGGATCACGGCCCATCCTCCTCCTTGGAGCTGGCGTCCTCGGCCGACGGATAGCATGTGTCTTCGTCGCGGGAGGCTACAACGTTCACATTTACGACTTATCTCCCGAGACCCGCCAAGCAGCCTCGGACTTTGTGGAATCACAGAACGCGGACTTTGCTTCCAAGTTGACACAATTAACGGGCTCCAGTCGCGGCACTTGTACCGTGTTCGATAACCTTTCGTCTGCCGCGAAGGATGCGTGGCTGGTTATCGAGGCGATACCCGAGAAGATCGAGCTAAAGGTTGATGCGTTTGGGCAGCTGGATGCTATTTGTCCTGCAGACTGCATTTTCGGGTCGAATAGCTCGTCTTTCAGGTCATCGTTGATGGTAAACAAGGTGTCCGATGAACGCCGGCGGCAGGTCTGCAATATCCACTTTACGATGCCGCCGGAAATCAAGACCGTGGAACTTATGACCGCGGGACAAACGCATACCGAAATTTTCCCCTTCCTCGAGGACGTCCTAAGGGGGTGTGGAATGCTTCCCGCTACGGCGGTGAAAGAATCGACGGGGTATGCCTGAATGAACTCTTGTCATTAGTTCGCTTCCCCCAGAATTAACCGCCTGTGTAGGTTTATCTTCAACCGCCTCTGGGCCGCAATCAAGAGGGAAATACTCCAGATCCTCGCTGAGGGCGTCAGCGGCCCAGAACAAGTCGACATGCTCTGGGGCCACATGTTCCAGGCGAAGACGCTGCCCTGCATGCTGATGGACCAGGTCGGACTAGACACTGTCGCTTTCATCGAGGACAACTACATCAGGGAGAGAAATCTGAACGCTTCAAATACTGTCGACTGGCTACGTGAGAATTACGTTTCCCGAGGGAGAACGGGACAGAAGAGTGGGAATGGCGGTCTTTATCCGAAACACCCGTCGTCACCCGTTACGAACGGTGCTACTATACCGAGCGGGCAGAAGTCCACAAGGGACATTTACGTGCTTGATGTCGGACTCGGCGCAAACCTGAAATCAATCAAGGATGTTGCGGCGAACGGCAAGATTCTGCGCATCGACCCATCCACTGGCCGGGTCAACCCTGTCGCCACCGGCCTGCCTCTTCCCGATGGCATCGATGTGTCTCAAGAAGCAGGGCGCATCTTTTGGACGAACATGGGCGAGAGCACCTCCACTCGTGACGGCTCCGTCATGTCAACCAACCTCGACGGCTCAGACGTTCGGGTTCTTGTACCAACGGGCCAAGTGCATACTCCTAAACAACTCGTCGTCGCGCACAAATCCCGGAAGCTCTACTTCTGCGATCGTGAAGGAACGTCTGTTCACAGACTCGACTTTGACGGGAAGAACCACAACATACTCATCAACCGTGGGAACAAGGAGACGGACATGACAGATTGGTGCGTTGGCATTGCACTTGATGAAGCCGGTGGAAAATTTTACTGGACGCAAAAGGGACCTAGCAAGGGCGGCAAGGGTCGCATTTTCCGCGCAAACATCGACATTCCTTCTGGTGAGAGCGTAGAAAGTAGATCGGATATCGAACTCCTGTTTGATAATCTACCGGAGCCGATAGACCTGGAATTTGATCCAGTCAACCAGGTGCTCTACTGGACGGATCGTGGCGAGCACCCCGTTGGCAGTTCCCTAAATAAGGTCTCTGTTGCGACGGACACCGGCGCCAAGACGTTGGAAAGGGAGATAATAGCGCGGCACTTCCACGAGCCAATCGGTCTCAAGCTTGATGTTGCTGCTGGCAAGGTGTACGTCTCGGACCTAGGGGGAAGCATCTACTGCGTAGACATCGACTCACAGAAAAAGTCGGTCGTTCATACTGATGACGGAAGTTATACAGGAATAACTTTGGCGTAGATAGTCACTTGTTTCAGTATGGTCGGTGCTCGCATGAAAATGAAAACATATTGCATTTTAACCGATGCGTTGATTAGCGGTCCTCTCCAAGGAGGCAATGGACGAGGCTAAGCTTTGCCTGCCACATTGTGCAGAGTTGTAGCGGCGTTAAAAAGGCGTATTGTGAAATTATGTTAAGTAGGTTCATTCTACTCGGTCCTTCTCTGTTCAGACATAGCAGTGATGTCAATACTCCTCCTCCCTATACTCGTATTTGCCCGTCCAATTGCGCCAAACCGCCTCTGGGGCTCCTCGTCGTGGCTTACCCTGATTTCAGCGGTCCGCGTGACGGCGTCTCCACCACCGGGCGAGACGTTCCCCTTCATGCTGCGCCCCCGACAATCGAAGCAAGCACCCACACCATACCAACTGTTCCTCTTCCCACTTCCCTGCGTTCTTCTCCGCTCTATATCTCCCGTCGATACGGTATTGAAGGACGTCAACGGCTCCGCGTGCCCAAGAATATTCCCCCCCCACGTCCACTGGCCCCCGTCCCTCACCCCAGACTCCTGCTCACTCGGCGACGCCGACGCGTGCTCGCGCGTGATGTTAACCAGCTGGTTGAGAATGCTAAACTCAAGCTTCAGCTTGATGGAATAGGCCATGGCCTTAAAGGCCGTCTGTACCTTGTACAGGTCCGCGAACTCAAGGCCCAGGATGGTGGTGTCGATGAGGATGACGACGGAGTTGACGATGATGAGGTGCCAGAGGAGGCGCGCGCGGGTCGACGCCGCGTGGAGTGCCGAGTCGTGGAAGAACTTGGCCGTCGCCCAGATGTAGAGGGCCGAGATTATGACCTCTTGGACGAAGAAGATCGTTACTTGCACCTTTTCCACTATCGAGTACGGTTTGTAAAAGAGCTTCGGGTTGGCGCTCGAGTTGGCACCAAAGCCGAGAGCACCGGTCGTGCTGTTCAGGATCACCCCGTTGGTAATAATCATGGCTAGAACAGCGCGCAGGTGCTTCCGGTTCCGATCGATCAGGTGCAGCCGCGAATAGAGCACCATAGACTGCCCGGTGATGGTACAACTCCACCCCACCACTATGAGCACCACAAAGCCATAGATGCCATAGGGTCCCGGGTCCGGGTGCAGGCCGAGAACGAGGTAGGCAATGGAATACGGAGGAATCCCATAGGTGGCGACGCAGAAGGCGATGAAGTACAGCCCTGAGCGGCGCTTGAAGGTCGTGAAGATAATGCAGGTGAGCTCGATGACATTATAGAGCGCCACGGAAGTAAAGGCAACGATGGCGAAGCACATGCGCGTGGGTACAGCTCCAGTGAGGCGGACTTCGGCGCCTGGCTCGTCGGCGTGCGGGTCCCGGGCTGAGAGAAGGGGCGCGAGCAAGGAGGGGCTGTCGTTCCCGGTCGGATTCATTCCGGATCGAAGATCATTAGGGAACGGCGCCGACGGGAAAAGAAAACAACGAATGGGGTCGGGCAAGGTAGGATAAGAACCATGGGTCACGATCAGGGCTAACGTATAAAAAATTTAGCTCATTACTCTTTTTTTTTTTTTCCTCCACCCTGCGCCACACGATCGCCGCGCCATAGCGCTGTTGGTGACGATGTTGAGTTCAGCCTCCGGCTGTCTTGGTTAGGACTGTCGGGGGCAAGACTAGATAGCCTCGCATCTCGGACAGGTCCGATATGCCGAAGGGTGCCACAAAAGACCAACCGGATATGGTATATAACAGTACCCCTACCCATGCAAACGGAAGGGATGGTTTGGTCACATATCTTTGTCAGAGTACATTAAGCTTGCCGCTAGCGCACAGTTGTTTAAAGTCTGAGGCTTGAGGTAGAACCGAAGGGGGAAAGACGTCCAAACTTTAATGTATCAAAGAACATCTTCCTGATCTTTTTTTCTCCCTCGGCCCGGTATTCGGGTCGTGCCGGGGCTACATGACGTCAAAAACAAGTCTGTGGCGGACGTCGCTTGGTCGGCGCGCCCGACACCTGCACCAGGCCATCCTGTTAGATTATTTCACTTGTTCATCCTATATACCATCTAATGCTCTCGTGTCCATGTAGGCAGGAGGGAGAGGCTATGGCCCACTCCAAGCGCTACACTACGCTGACAAGGCTGTCGTAGTTGGCGACTATTTGCCCCTGCTCTCTTAGAAGGGCAGCATCCATTTAACCTAGCGATTAGAGCCAAAAAACAGGTAAATTCCTTGCATGATGGACGGATGGCAGTGCAAGGTGCTGCAGGAGATGATTCTTCTTGCACATTGGGCTCGTGTAACCGTCAGCGTGGCTGAGGCGCCCCTGGCCTCTTTTTGAACCCGTTCCTTACACGAACTTTGGTCCAACCGCTATCGCAGGCGAGAAATCATTTCAACATGCCATGCTAATAATCTAATCTGAACCATGGAGTTCATCCGAATCGCTTTCAACCTCGTAACCCAGTGGTTTAATATTGTCTTTGATATTATACCGAGAGTCCTCCTAATTACCGGTTCCTGCAGCAGCATAATGAAACACTTCGTCAAGACCGCAACGTTCATCACGTGTATCTTACGCGTCGTACACCGCGCTATCTCCCAGAAACTCCGAAACGCCTCCAGCCTAGCAAGCTGCCAAGCCATGGATCTTCGGAAACTCAGGAGCTTCCAGTTCTGGGCCACGCTTATCGCCTGCCTATCTCTTTTTCTAGCGGGCTTCGCGTTTTGGGTGTCTTTTGACTCCCTGCGCTTTGCGAAGTGGACGGCGTACAGGGAATGGATGCTACTATGCAGGGATGAGGTAACGTGAAATTTCCTGTGATTGTCGGGATTAGAACGACTGGCAGCGTACTGAGTCGTATGGATTTAGGCATTGCGAGAGCTAAGCCCGCAATGTGGACTAGCACTGAATCTCTCGTTGCCAGCACCTCCTGGCTTCTTCCCGGGCATGGCACCTATCCTACGCTACGGCGGCGTTTCTGAACCTGAAGACTTCATCTTCCTTCCAGAGAAATTCTTTGTCGACTTAACGAAGCTGCTCTCACTTCTCTGGTCCCTCCTTTATTGGAAACCCTTGCCACTGTCTCGGTTTTGTACCCGATTTCTACACGAGCGTTGGCGTTCTCTGGGAAACCAGGACGAGGCAGAGCTCTTCATTCGACTAAACCGTGTGTCTTTCTGGTCCTTCTATTCTGTTATTCCTATTTCCCTGGCTTGGTGGTGTTTTGATAACTGGCGCAGAGTGGCAGAGTGGGCCGCCGTCGCTTATGTGTTCGTTACCATTCGACAACCCTTACCCCGCAGAACGTTTTGTGACGACAAGGCTGAGATTGTGGGTAAAGATTGCAATGCCGATATAGGGTCGTTTAGCAACTATGGCGGAATAGACGAAGGTCCAGGCGTCGCGTGAAAGACTGGGCTTTCAAATCCCGAGACAGCGACTCCGAGCTCAGAGCAGCTTCGAAGTTCTGCATCAAGCTACAGTAACGCCGCCAGTGTGCAGGCTGAGATAGGGTCTGGTTATAGCTTTAGTGCGGAAGGGGGTAATAGGAGATGGGTCTTCATGTTTTTCCCTTGACTTATGGGTACGGTTGCTGGCTAGGACTGGAGTATCACGTTCCAAAATAACTTAAACAGCATTTAAGATATTATCGGTTTATGAGATAGCAGCATTTCCCCTTGTTACAGTGGCGAGGGCAGGATACATGCATGGTTAAGCTTAGGAGGATGAAGAGAAGATGGGATAGATGGGATAGAACTAAGGTGGCAAGATACTGGACCGTGGAAAATCGCGAGCTCGACGAATTGACCGAGGCTGCAACGACCTGATCGCGGGGATGTTGGGGCAGCTAAGAGAGCCGCTACCGAGTGAGATAGTTAGTGCCCTGGTGGTAGGCTCTGGAACCTTTAAGGGACTGGCGCGGTTTCCTTAGGACCTCCACACTGACTACATATAGTCTAGCTCAGTGTCACTAGTGATATGTTCGTGCTACCTAACCGGCCGTTAATACCTATTACAAGTCGCGCACTTCTACCTAAATACCCCCTACCTAACTTCGACACGACTTTTTTTCCATAATGCAGAATAGAATCGACTTCTATAGAAGGTCGATTGCAGATGGCTATCCAAGCTATTAGAAACTAAAAAGATCTAAGCGTACAAGGTGCCGCAAAGATTTATAAGGTGCTAGAGACAACCCTCCGCGACAGAACGAACAGAAAACGCGTTCGATTGGACATCATGGTATCGATTGACACGTGCATCTGGCTTTAACGGCGATGGATGTCTCTCCGATTTCAAAATAACTTCCGGAAGCCAGGTGCCCGTGTGTGCAAGCCACCCGTAGTGAGCTGTCATAAGCTATTACTGGGCTGGTAGTAAGCAGCGTGTTACACATGCGACAAGTGAAGTGCAGCCACGAGAACGGAGTAGACGTTCTGAGGGTGCATGTTATCTCTGTCGCTAGATATAAAGTCCGGACACTTGGTGAAAAGTCCATTTAAAACGGAAAGGCCTATCCAGCATCTCCGATCGCTCCATGTTTCACCTTGCACCGAACAGTTAAAGACGGTACATCATGTACATCGGTCTATAATCGTCATTCTAAGTTCTTCTTTGTATTAATCCCATGAGGCACGATACTTAGATCGTCTTGAGCATGGCCTCAACCTTGGCCTTACTCCTCTCCTCGCCCCCAATGAAAAGCTTCAGCGCCTCATCCAGCCTCTTCGTCGACTCAGGGTCCGCCGCAATAGCCTTCTGCAGCTCCGCGCCATCGTTCGCCAAGTAGTCAATATCCGTACTAGCGAGCTTGCCGTCCCACGTGGGCGGCGCAAGCGGGTCAACAGTAAGCAGTCCCTTCAGGCGCTCAGGCACGGGGCCCGCGTCCTTGTATACGTGCGCCGGCTTGGGCACGCCCGTTCCGGGCTGCTTGGACGCGTCGTAGGGCAGCGAGGCGAGCTGGTCCAGCACGGTATGCGAGATGGTGGCGGAATGGCAGCCCATCTCGCCGGCGGCCATGGCCTCTTGCGGCGAGATGAAACTAGCATTCTTGACGAGGGGCTGCTCCTTGCCAGTCTCCTTGTAGAGGCGTTTGTAAGTCTCGATGATCTGGACGATGCGCGCGGACATGGTGTGCTGGGTCGCCGGGTCGGCGACGTTGGGCCAGAGCTTCTCTGGCTCGTCGTGCGCGCGTGTTTCTGTTCGGCTTGTCAGTTACCCAGTCCCGCAAAGCTCGGAATGAGATTCGGGAAATATCACCATTGTAATAGGGGCTGATGTAGAGCATGTTCGCTTGGCTGCAAGCTATGGCCTGGGGGAGCCCGAACAGCGCAGTTCCGAGAGTGGGGATACCCTCCGCGGAGAGGATCTTCGCGGCGTTCAGGGCGGGGCCCGTGGAGGGGATCTTGATGCAGTAGCGCTGGCGTGAGATTCCCGCGCGGGCGAACTCGCGGTCGTACAGGCGGGCGTGGTCGAGGGTCTCCTGGGTGCGGTAGGCGTTGGAGGGGAGGGTCTGTAAGAGGACGCGGCCCTTAATGGAGTCGATGTTCTTCTTGCACATGAGGACGGCCTGGATGCATGGTCAGTCACATTTCTGCCGGCACATAACGGTTCTTAGCGGGATTACCATGCGGGTGTAGATGGCCAGCCACCCCTCATCCTTCAGCTCCGTCGCGACCTGGCGGAAGAGCTCCTGGTTGGACTCGTGGCCGAGCTGGATGTCGACCCACAGCTGGTTGCTAGTCTGATCGTTGGGCACGATGGGCATGGCCTTGATATACTCGGGGTCCATCCAGTCTACATCGACGTTGACTGAACATTTACGTTAGAGGCGCCCGAATGCTATATCCTACTCAGACTGCGAATGGTGGCCACTTACGCTCCGTCTCGAGCTTGTCGAGCCATGTCTCAGTCTTGCTTCCCATTGTGGCAGTAGGTTGGTTTGGTCTGGTTGAGTATGCGATGTTCTTGCACGTGTGTCTAGATCTCGATCTGGAAAATGAGGCTTAATTGTGCGAACAAGGGTCCCCTCTTATATCCAACTCCCTTCCTCATTTCTCCCCTCCATCCGCACCTTCATAGCCGCTATCCGCTCGTGACACTCGTCCTGTACAGGTTCCATGCGGGGATGGGGAGATTTATTTGGAGTTGGCCAATAGAGCCTTACCATCTGTACAGGTCGGGATCTGGCACACACAGGGCCATGCCCCATCGCCCCGCGACCCCTCAATAAGTCCCCAGACCACGCCAGTAGGCGAGGATTGGTTGCCCCAGTCGGATGTGGGGAAATGCGGAGATGTCTGGCCCCAATGACCTCCTGCCTCGCCCAAAATATGCGGGACTTGGTCCACGAAAGGGGATGCGCTAACCAAAACAAGGTCATCCTACGCCGATCCGGGGTTCCCAGAAGATTCCACCTCACCGCGAGCCGACATGCCGAGCAAGTGCCCTGTACAGGACATGCAGATCCGTTACCGAGTCTCTGTACAGGTCCGGCTCGCATGACGTACGGCTCTGTACAGGGCCATCAGACCACGGCCCCCCTTTCGCACGCGCAAGGGGATGGACACACACAGGGCAAACGCGCTATGCCGAATGGAGCAAGGCCCCGTAGGCGACGTCGCACCTTCCGGGGCATCGGGGACACGCGCTCGGTGAGGCTGGGAGTTCGTGAAGCGAGGACCTCACAGTCGAAAATATGACAATATAAGCGCCCCGTCTTCCCCGCAGGTCTGGACAGCGCCGTCTCTATTATGTGGGCCCGCCACGAGGAAACGTGATCTACACGACAACCTCTTCCTCTCTCACGTGATCGCAACCACGATGTCTCGGAAGAGCGACATGGAGGACGCAAAGTCCAAGCTCGACTTTGAGCACGTCGAGGACAACCCCGAGGTGCTGGCTCACAATGTGAACGCTAAGTACGCTGTCATCCTCTTACGCGCACAGTGCATGCCGGTCAACTCATGACACCTCACACTAATCATAACCTCACAGGATCTGCAACCCCCTCCTGGGCTACTCCCGCTCTGAGCTCCGCACCCAAGTCGAGCAATTCTGCCAGCAGTACGACTTTACCGACAAGGTTGACGTCTTCTACCGCGGCGCCCTCGCCGCTCAGAACCCGGAAACGTACGACGAGGTTGAGGAGCTGACCGAGGACGACAAGCATCACCTCAAGCGCGAGGTGACGCACAAGTGGCACCTCCCGCGCAAGTTCTACTACGCCGTGGCGCTCTGCTCACTGGGATCAGCAGTGCAAGGTTGGGATAATACCGGGGCGAACGGTGCGAACCTATCCTTTCCCCAAGGTAAGCTTTTCCTCCAAATCCATAGGTGCCCATGTTCACGAGTGAAAGCACGTCACTAACTCCCTAATAGAATTCGGAATAGACGACAACCCGGCACTTGTGGGCATCATAAACTCGGGCCCCACCCTCTTCGGCCTCCTCACGGCCTGGGCTGCCGACCCCGTGAACAACTTCCTCGGCCGCCGCGGTACCATCTTCTTCACGGGCCTCTTCTGCGTCTTCCCTGTGCTCGCCCAGGCCTTCACCCAAAACTGGTGGGGTCTTCTTCTCTGCCGGCTCTGTATGGGCTTAGGCATGGGAATCAAGATCTCTACCATCCCTGTTTACACGGCTGAGCTCTCGCCCGCGACCATCCGCGGCGGCATCGTGACGAGCTTCCAGCTCTGGGTAGCCTTTGGCATCTTCGTGGGCTTCTGCTCGAACCTCATCTGGTACAGGATCGGCGATCTGGCCTGGCGTTTCCAGCTGGGAGCAGCCTTCGCGCCGGCCGTGCCCATCCTGATTTTTGTCTGGTTCTGTCCCGAGTCTCCCCGCTGGCTAATGAAAAAGGGGCGCTACAAGGCCTCGTTCGACGCCTTCTGCCGCATACGCAACACTGAGATGATGGCCGCCCGCGACCTCTACTACGCGCACCGGCAGGTCGCCGAGGAGAAAGACGCCTTCGGTGGCAAGACTCTCCCCCGCCGTATGTGGGAGCTCTTCGCGGTCCCGCGACTCCGCCGCGCGACGATCGCGTCCTCATGGATCGTTATTTCGCAGCAGTTTAGCGGGATCAACGCCATGGCGTTTTACTCATCGACTCTGTTCCAGGAGGCGGGGTATTCCGTGCGGGACAGTCTCCTCGCCTCCATGGGCTTCGGCTTGGTGATGTTCGTGTTCGCGTTCCCCGCCGTTTACATGGTAAGAAATCCATTACTTCCGCTTCACACGTCCGTTGCTGTGAAAGGGGCGAAATCTAAAGCGTCAACAGATGGATACATACGGGCGACGAAACCTGCTTCTCGTCACCTTCCCCAACATGGCGTGGTGTCTCCTAGCAGCGGGCTTCTGCTTCCTCATAGACGTAAACAACAGCGCACGAGTCCCCCTCATCGCGCTGTTCACGTACCTCTTCACGGTGGTTTATGGGCCGGGAATCGGGCCTCTGCCGTCCATATACTTTTCCGAGGCATTCCCGCTATCCCACCGTGAGATTGGAGCCGCCTTCACCATATGCGTGAACAACGGCGTCGGGAGCATCCTCACCCTAACCCTCCCGGAGCTGCTCGATAAGACGGGCCCGACGGGCGTTTTCGGGTTCTACGCGGGTCTCAACATACTTGCATTTATTGTCATTTTCTTCATCATTCCTGAGACGAAGTAAGTGCTTTCTAGACCAGAAACGTTTGGGGGCGAATGTGCTGACTGAATCGATAGGCAACGCACTTTGGAGGAGCTGGACTATATCTTCAGCGTCCCGACGCGGAGGCACGCAGCGTATCAGATTCGGACTTGGCTGCCGTGGTTCGTCAAGCGGTACGTGTTCATGCAGAGGAAGGCCACTCTCGAGCCTCTATACCATGTAGAACACGGGTCGTAGTCTCATAAAGGGGCTCTTGACTGCCGGAGCGCCTCCTCCCACACATGTAGTTCTACTGTTCTAACTCATTCTCTGTATTCATGTCATCAAAAATCCTATCGTTATAAGCGCCTCATGTAACCCCTGTGGCGACATAAATAAACCGCCATGATGTCCATGCCAAATTCCCACCACCAGAGTGATGTAAATGAAAAGATCGTGATAGCTTCCACCTCAGAAAATGCCCAATTCCGCCGGGATTGTTTGTTGATGCTGACCGTGCGACGCGCTGGAAAAAGCATCAGATGAAGGGACCACAGGGACGCCCTGCGGATCCATTAACGGCCACATCGACACCAAGTCATCATCCGGAAATCCAGCCCTATCGATGATATCCGTCGCCGGTGCCATGTTATGAGTAAAATGTGTGCCACCGAGCTGGTTGCTAGGCACATGTAGCGGTTGGTAGTCCACGTTTGCCTCCGGCGTCGAACTCCCGGCATAAGGCACACGCGGGTGATGTTGAAGACTGGCCTCAATAGTGGCCAGCCCCTGTGTGCTAGCGCAAGCGGAGCGTTCATGAGGCGGAAGCCCAGCCCCCGCCCGCCACGTGTTAACCTCGGCGAGCAGCGCCTCCCTCTCCTTCGCCAGGGCCTGGATCATGCCCAGTGCGTCGACACAGCTCGCCTCCAGCTGCTCGTGCCGTGCAATGCTCTCCTCGACGACCACGTGCTTCGAGAGCTTCTGCGGTTCCACATTGGACAGGGTGGGAATGTGGGAGGCCAGCTCCTGTATACAGAACGAAGTATTAGCCACGTGTAGTATACATTAGCGCAGGATCTAGAAGCATACGGTTAGTCGCTCCCGGAAGGCCTTCCGCCGGCCCTTCTCAAACTCCCGGTGGGCAGCCCGGTCATCGGCCGTAAAGTGTCTGACACGCTTCTTGCCGGCCCTGCTGGAGGGAGGCCCACTCGAGGCCCGGGGGGCGTGTGGTGGGTCGCGCCTCGCTGCATCCGTGTTCATGTGGTATCGCCGTGTCGTTCAAAGCCAGAGTGGGATGAGGTTCCCATGGATTAGGCGGCCGGGGGGGGTGAGATTATCTTTGCGTAGTACTGCAGAAAGAGATAAGCGAGAGGGAGCGACCTGACATGCCTGGAAGGAGCATGTGCTGGGAGGGGTAAGGGGAAGGAAGAAGGGTTACGTAAGTCAGACTATTGCAGGAAGGAGACGATGGAGCCATTCCCCACTGGCTCCGCTTCCCCATGGGGCGGAGTGGAACGTCCAAATCGTGGGAAACGGTGCTGAGTCATAGTTCCAGCAACAGGGACCTGAGCATCGGCATCAAAGCCGCAAAGAAAGTGGCGATTAACCATACCGCGGGTGAGCTGCTCTTGCGATCTTCAAGAGCATTCAAGCCGATGCACGAATACAAGTGAGTGCAGGCGCTCAACTCTGATGGATCCATCGTGTTGTGTACTTGATATGGCTTCTAACCCAGGATATATCGGGGCCTTGAACCTCTCTCTGGGTGCATATATATGGGAACTTGGATGAGTGGGTGAAGGAGAATCCACGGAAGTAGAGAGTGACATCAGAGAACCGGGGCATTGGAAAGGCTACAAGGTGGAGATTATATGGCTAACATGCATAGGATGATGTAGGCGGCATCAGAGCTAGATGCTGGTATACACTCTCTGTCTTATCAAACTTAGTCCAATCATTGACGATTCTCATAAAGTTCTGGGCCTAGAAAAGATTTTGTCGCGTTCCATTATTTCCATGTCTCCCAAATCGTGATGTAGCCGTCCGTGAGGAGCGCTCTGACCATTGGGACCCTGCGGCCGTTGGCCCGCCTGAAGCTATAAACTGGGAGGACTGTGTTGGCGGGTAGGGTCTGTTGTGATCCTGTGCATAGGGAAGAACCTCCTTCCATACCGTCCCGTGTGCCGATATAGTCAGAGATCCGACCACGGCAAACTTGACGGTGTCCTGGTCGTTGTACCTCTCTGGTTCTGAGGTGATGATGTCGTCAAATATGGACTTGTCCGCACAGAAATGTCACGGCTCGGACTTTTTTTTTTTTTTTTAAATAAGAGGTTGCATAGCAGCTGAGCGTTGTTCACCAGGGGGCCCTGTCGAGCCCGCTCCGGAGCCACTTGCCGGGACAGGAGTAATGCTAGCTTGGAGCTTCCGGGGATTCTCCGTCTTCAGGGGCCAGGATGGTGTCAGTTCTCAATAAAGTGTGCATAAGGACTCCCAAGCCTACCATGAAGGAGTCGGAAGGCCACATGGAGTGGAGCTCATACGTCCAAAACCAGAACGCATTTCTCATACAATTCTGTACTTTCTTGCGGAAAACCTTGTCCTGAACAAAGGTGTATTAGAGACGGAGAGTAGCAAGAATTAACAGGCATATATTCTTATATTTCCCATAACATCAAGGTTAGCGTTTATGTAGAACTAGCAAATGCATGCATCTTTGTGTGTGACCCCAATTGCCAACTTTGTGTAATTGGAAATCATGGAGCAGGAGCTAGAAACCGTAATCGTCTAATAGAGATGATAATACCAATGCAAACTTATTTTAATTCAATAAAAAACTGGGATTAGGGTCCGTCAAGAGCGGCTACGCTGCTGTATTATATCTTCAACCTACAGTTTATCGAGCACAAAGTTACAAGGCGGCCAAACCCTAGACTCTATTTGTTGATCAACTCTTCCAACTCAACCCTTTTCTCCTTGGGAAGAAAGTAAGCATGTCTTGAATCCAAAAAACCGGCGTACATCATACCTCAGATAGCTTCACATTCGTCTTGATAACGCACTCCCTATGAGTCGCCTCCTGATAAGGTCAGCGCCTTTCCCAGCAAGACATATACACACCTGTACAGGCAGACATACGCTGATTCCAACAAAGTCACTTCTCAGCTCCTTTTCAATCCGGTTATAAATCTCCACCTCGTCAAGAAGGGAATCCTTGTAGTATTTGAGCATGTATTTCCATGCCATGATGTTTGTGGCGGGAGGCGATGCTTGTCCCGAGGTGCAGGTTAATAGTGCAAGTAGAACCCAATGGGGGCAGTGCCCTGGAAGACATTGGACGTCCTACTATACGCGAGGGTTACTTCCTGCATTAAGTACTTTTTTTCACGTTGATTTACCAGGGAAGCCGTCAACCGAATATTCAGCAACCCGCGTACGGCTCCCATGGATCTACGCCCCGTCTTCGATGACAGTAACATAAGAAGTACATGGACATGCAGCAATATATGACTTGGTCAGTCATACAGCCTTTCTACAGACGACTGTCAAGAAAGGTCGGGACCCGGTGCCCAGTTCTTCAAGTTCTCATTGGCGGGTTGGAACACGGGTGGCTATGGCGGGATGTTCGTGTATTTGCCGTGTTGCTTTAGCGTCACATCACATATGCACATCCTCGGAGAATGGGACACAATGTCTCCCATAGCCCCTCCAAAACTCGCACGAGGCTTTTCACCGCCACAGATGCCCAACTGCGCATTCTGGTGGCCTTCCAGCCTTCTCTTAGTGGTAGGAGATGTGTTCAATATATATTGTCCCGCTGCCAACACGATACGGCGAGCCCTGTAACCCATTCATGGCACTGAGTCTCAGCAGGTGGTAACCGGCTCTCTGCTGCTGCCCAATATCGGCCTGACTGCATTCACCACAAGTTACACAAGCCACACAATTCCAAGGCTAGCTATGTGGGGAGAGTTTAACATCCTCGATGAGGACCTATCAGGATTCAAATTTGTCGAGGATGCGGCCAAACCGGACGAGCAGGTCTGCTCTGCAACCTGGACGAGGCTACGCACCCAGAGCGCACTTGTTGTATGGACAAGGACCCGACTTATTTCCGCTGATTTTCGCGTTTGATATCTGGATTGCATTGATTATGCGGAGCTCCAGCTAATCAGGGCCCTTCTCTCCCGCCAGGATGCATCTTACCACAACACCTCGTACGATTGGCTCCTCTGTGAAGAGGACGAGATATATGACGTCGACAAGTGGGAATCGTGGTTACAGTACCAGAATGTAAGGTGATAATGGTAATAACGGTTCTTCAGCCGCTGAAAATAAAGACAGGTCCCGCAAAGCAACGAAAACCATTTGTCTATTGTGTCAGTCTCTTGAATGCCCCAATTCCAATATGCACGTCCATACTAACCTTGCTTCCACAGCATCTCTGAACCGCCATACCTTCTGCAGTCTAGGAAAACAGCCACATCCCAGGCAGCGCTTAGATATGTGAGCCTGCCGGAAGACAGGTTCCGTGACATCCTGGATCTGATGAAGATACACCCTTCATTCTTGGGCGCTGTCAAGGAGAGCGGTCCCGTGGTGACTCAGTCCAAGTACCAATTAGACGGAAGGGACTGTGTTGGTAAGTTGCTGTTCTATAAACGCAGGCCCACATCCCACATGACGCGATGAAGCCCGGGACTCAAAACGAGACTAACGACGCGTTCTAGTTTATATTTTCAGGGTGTCAAACTGCACACCCCGCCAGACCGCCATGGCAATCACCTTTTACCCCGGCGAAACATCACCCGGCACGCAGGAAAGCGGTTGTCGTATCAGCGCGCTAATCCTCGGGTACGACCGCCAGGACACCTCGATCTTCGAAAACTCGCTCCGAAAACGCCGGCGCAGCATCTTCGAGCCAGGGACGATCATAATGGCCTTCCTCGAAGTGGAGAAGGAAAAGCGATTCGGGGAGGTGAGGAAACGGCGCTCGGGGCTGCGGGAGATCCTCCACCGGACGAGCTCCGTGGAGACGATCGCCGCGGGGATGGCTAATCGTCCGGACAGACACAGGGACGTGGACGATAACATCGGGATGTACATCCATGTGTCTGACCTGGTAGTCGATGCCCTGCAGCCGTGGAGGAAGCAGATCCTGAGCCTTGAGGCGCAGGTAGGAACGGATGACCCCAGGCTCGCACTGGAACTGCGCCAGCTTGCGCTCCAGTATGAGCACAGGTTGAGCCGGTGTGATAAGATCCTTCAGGGTGCTTCGCTGGCGTACCAGATGGTGAGTTTGCTCTTCGGAAAAGCGGTTGCTGATAACCCAAAGCGGAGGCTTACACGGCTGTCACAGGAAACAACGCACCTGTCGCGCAGTGATGCCTCCACTGCAATTGCCGATGGCAAGAGGGTGAAGGCTATTGCCCTGCTTACCATGATCTTCTTGCCCGCTACATTCACCGCAGTATGTCAGCATAGGACAATCCTTTCTTTTATCTGGAATCGCACAGGTTGCCCAGCTCTGGAAGCACTATAATGTGGAGACTAATCCTGATTGCAGACATTGATGGCAGTGCCCCAGATTGAACGTGCCATCGATGCTCAGAAGGTTTTCGGTGACGCGGCATGGCTCTGGTACCTGGTCTTATCTCTGGGCTTCACGGGAATTGTCCTAGGACTCTATCTAACGTGGGGCTGCACGTCCATCTTCAGGAAGCCGAGGGCTAAACCCTTGAAGGATGGGGATGTTGAACGTATAACCTGGGGTTGTTAGAAGTACACGCTATGATTTTCAAAATGAATATATTACTCGCAGGTGACTATACATCCCATAACCAACTCAAAAAGCCCGTGTGAGCTGTACGAGATAACGCATGAAGCTGTCGGTGCCCTAGCGCTCTTCCACTGCTATCTCAGCCTTCACCTGCCCATGTCTAGCCGAGATGTCCTTCTTTAACTCCTCCTGCGTACCTTTGAAACTAATGACTGAGCGCGTGGGCTTCCTGAAATCCCGCTTCTGCTTCGAAGGCACGTAATACGTCGGATCCTTCCCGCTATCGTTCAACATTTGCCACAGTCTATCTCTCACCTTGTTGCTTGGGATGCGTCCGCCGCCATCTTTCTCACGCTCGTCCGGGCGACGTGTCACGCTTTTTATCTCTTCTACAACAAGCATGTCGTTAAGGACGAGCGAGATAAGGTCTCGAACAAACGGTGAGGCCTTCTTACTCCGGTGGAGCTTGCCCGCATGCTACCAACCCCAAACTCCAGTCTTAGTTACAAGGCTATAACACATGCGTAATACGCTATTCATAGGGTAAATGACTCACCGCCACGATCTTGCGGCTCACGGCCACCTCGACGAGGTCCTTTTTCGTTTGCTCGAATTCAGAGAAGCGAGGGCGCTTCTCCACGAACGGGCCGGGCGTCTTCCGACACTCGACGAACTTCTCGTATTCCTCCGGCCCGCCTACCAGCCACGTCGCAAAGTCGAGGAAGAGGCACCCGAGCGCCCACACGTCGGAAGGGGGCGGGTGGCAGAGCCAGCGCTCAGTTTCCGGGGCCGTGTAGTCGTTGACCGTGACGATCTTGACGTCGAAGACCGTGCCTGTGGAGTGAAAGCTGCTGAGTCCAAAGTCCGCAATCTGCAGGATTCCGAGGGGCTTGTCAAGGCCCGCGGCCTGGCCCGCATCCCGACCGTCGCCGTCGCCGTCGCCGTCGCCACCGACGTCCCAGTCTCTGTACCAGAGTATGTTGTCCGGCTTGAGGTCGCTGTGCATCCCTCTCGTCTTAGGGTTCTGGTCGCTCGCGTGCTTCTGGAACTTGTGGAAATGCGCGAGAGCCTCTGCCAGTCCGTAACACTGGTGGGCGGTCCACCGAGAGAGGGCAGCCGAGTTGGTGTCCTTCCACAGGTTCCTATGTCTCCAAAGCGTCGCGACAGTGCCATCGGCGGCTTCGAAGATGAAGTGGAACTTGTTTGGACAGTTATCGCCCAGCGTCTCGTATGTGGCGAGCAGCTTGACCAGATGCATCGACGGACTGGCAAGTGTGAGACGCTGGAGCACGTACCTCTCGTTGCTGAACCGATCGGTGAGGTCCCGGGGGTGGTCTGGATCGCGCTTATCCTCGAGCCTTTTGACTGCGATGGGGTGATTCTTCTTGTGTTTCTGCCCGGACGGGGTTGCTGTTAACGGACTCGGTTTGGACCAAACGAAAAGGAAAGGGTCTGACGTACTGTATATCTTTTCAGATCCTGTTGATCCTCGTGTAGCTGGTAGAACTCAAGCTGTGAGAACCCACCATTTGTAACCGGCTTTCTTTCTACCTTGAGAAACGGGAGGATCTCATTCGAGCTACGCAGCTCATAATGTACGAGAGCAGGGTTAGATTTACTCGAATGGTCCTCCCCGGGTTTCTGGACGAAGAAGAAGAGCGGCGATACCTCCCACCGCGTGGCCTGGAAGTTTCGTATATCCTGCTTGGACCAGGACGTCCTGTCTTGACAAGGACCGGGAAATTTATCGTACGCCTTCTGTAGCACCTCCTCGTCTTCCGTCGCGGGCAGTTCAAACGTCACCTTTCGGTCACACATGTCCACGTCGTTCACCTTGTGATGGATAAAATCGAAGATAAACTCCGCCTTCCCAATCAGGATAAGAACAGCGAATACCCGTCTGAACCGCGGGATTTCGTCGTCAGCTTCGCTCAGCTCGTGCATAGGTGGCGCAATGGCGTAAGCGTGTCGCTCGATTTCCTCCCGATCCGAACGCGCCCTCTTGGGGCCCACGATCTCCTCGAGGGCCTGACGGACAGCGTGTTCGTTCATGATGGAATATAGTTTGACGCACGGTATGAAAGCTCTGCGGTGGTCCTGGTGGACTGAGTCGACTTTGGCGTCCTCAAGGCGCATCTTCATGCTAGATATGATGCCCTTCGAGCTGGACGGTTGCGATTGAAGCTGGCGAATTTGGCCCTGGTCCTTTGGCCTGTTTCTGAAAACGTAGGCGCATTCATAAGTCGTCCAGATGTTGCTGTGTGTCGCAACACATGTGGTGTAATCGGGCACAGCCGACGGGAGAGATTGGGTGGGCGGAGTACTACTTTCGTATCTAGACCTTCCCCAATCTGGAAGTTCACGGGCGTGATTACTGTCCTCACCCTGCCCGACAGGGTTATTTTCCCTATAAATTGACGTCCCCCGCGACGGACCTATGGTGTCATATGAAAACGCCAGGGGGTCGTCGCTGTCATCACCCCCTTCATCGGACCCTCCTAGCCTTATATCTCCGGCATATGTGGAGGAGCGCGGCGGGTGGTCCTCGCTTGGTGGGAACTTGGTATTCACCCGAGCGATGAGCTCTGAAAGCTCCTCCCCTTCCTCCTCTTGTTCGATATCTAGGGGTACGTCCCCATGGCGTTGGCGTTGGCGGTGGTGACTCAGGTCCCAGCTTTGGCCGCTTGTTATAGACTAGTAGGCGCGCGTCAGTTGCGACCGGTACCATTGTAACCGTAGATGTTGAGCGACCACAGTGGACGTAGGCGTAGCGCGGAGCTCCTCAGCACCTCCCTTACTTACCCTTCTAATATCGCCTTGATCTGGTCCATCCCGGCGCCGCCGCCTGTGTTCGTCGTGATGCGTCATTGCGATTCCAGTCGTCGCTGCACAGCTAGCCTCTCAAAATGGAATAAAATCAATAGGTGCCGTATCCATTTTTCTAAGGATATTTGTGATCTTGATGTGTGGAGGCACGGCTGCGGCTGAAAATGAACATGGACATACGGCGGAAAAAGAAGGGTAGGCCGGGCTGCGAGACAATCCCCCGTGGGGCGCAGCCATGGGACGCATGGGGAAACGCCACAGCTGAGAGACCAGGGCTCTATGGTGCGGCACAATCTCCCCTTCTCTCTGATCACGACAACATGTCGTTGTGACCTAACAACAATAACCCCCCCGGCACCCCAAAACAAACCGTTGGATTAACATAGGGCAGCTGGGCTCCCACTGCAACAATATTCTATACTGTCGTTGGGTCACCAAACACCCTGATATAGGTTTGCCCAGCCGACGTAAACGTTGTAACAACGTACCGGCAATTACATCAACACACGCACAACTGTGCATTGCAGTTGGGGCCTGCGTCCATCCCCTCTGCACCTCTTCGATACCGCTTCCCCACCAGATTTATTCTCTATCTCCGCTCTCCCTATGTCACCGGCTACAACATGCATTTTTTGGCCACAACTTTGGGGTCCAGCGCCCGGGGAGCCTTGATCTCGTACCGATCTTTATTTTGCTAAAGCGGTGGAAACGAGGTCAGCCTGGCCATTCCGGGTATGGGGGCGAAATTCCATTGAGACTCAACTCACCTTGATCCTAAAGTTCTTCGGCCCACCGAACTCGTCGTCGAGGAACCCGCAGAGAGCCCATTCATCCATGCCAGACATTGGGACATAGCTCGTCTGCATCCTTCTCCAAAACGGCAGTCGAAATTTCATGGTGCTCGCCCGCGAGTTTAGATAGGTTAGGTAGCGGTTGATAGAGAAATCGTGGTTAGCTTACGGGGTTTCTCACAAGAGATGATAAGTTGAAGCGCAAGGGCAACTTGGCGTCGTAGGAGACGCGGGATAAGGCCATGATAATATATTTGTCTCAGACTGCGGTGTCACCGGACGCCTGTCGAGGCGCCCGTTGTAGTGGCTGGGCTCCACCGTGCAAATTCCGGGTACGTACTCAGTCTCGGCTGCCGCGCCATGTCATGTTGTATTTAATGGGGGTGGTTGATGGAGGTACTCTGTAACATGTTAAATGATTGGGCATCCACGTTCTTGTCTCAAAATGCAGTTTTTGTCCTCAGGCGCCCGTCCCTTCCTCCGTTATTATGAAGTTTAACTTGCTGCTAGACCAGCCTTTGAGAGGCGACCCCGCTCTGTCGCACTTGGCCACATGAAGGCTACAGCCGTACGGGGAAAGCCAGAAGCAACTCCACAGATAGCACATGTATAGCGTGAGTCGCTCTGCATGGACCAACTCCGTGACGCTGTTTGCTTAAACTCTATGCCAAGTCCAGGAACATCCTCTGTTGGCAGGGGGGGAGAAAGTTCTGTGACTAACCCTGACAAAGAATCCCGTTGCCACAGAACCTAGTGCTGCTGAGTAGGGTCAACGGGCACGTCGAAACTGACATTGATGCCTCAAATGGGAAGTAGAAGCTATCACATGGTCCTCTCTTTCTTGACGCAAGTGCGACTGTTACACGTACTGTGGGCCGGCCTACTGGGCTTTGCCGTCGGTTACATTAACAGTACTTTGCCCTGACGTGCAGCGCAACGCAGTCGAACCACTTGGATATGTGTTGCCAGGGTCGGGACTCCTGGCTATGAGGGGAGAATACCATGTAACTACAGGGACATAGCCTATAGCTTGGCTGTAATCCCCAGCTCCACCTCCTTTGCTTCAATGTCCCCGCTCCCATCCTCTCCTTCCCTCTTCCCCGCATACTCTTCTGGCCGACAACAGTAAAACACAATGTTCGGCTCACTGGTGTATGCCTGATTCTCTCCATTCTCGTTGGCACCACAGGTCAACCAGTCGGCCGAGTACACCAAGACAGGACCCTCCTCTTCGCAATCGTCCTCCAAATCCTCAATGTCCTCCTCAGCGGCAGCCGCTTCATAATCATAGTTATCCGGGCGTGGCGGGTTGGGTTCGATGTACACCGTCGGCAACGTTTCACTGTACATGCAATTGACGAACCCATCCATGAACTCCTCCTTCGTGACGCCGTCTATGTTCTCGAGGGTGATGTTAGGGTCCACGTCGGGATGGCCGCAGGGACAACATAGCCCGTGGATTTCGTCAAAGAGGGTGATGGTGAATTTGGTGACTGGTGGAGCTGTAAGGTGCCGGGGGATGTCGGGGTTTGCGGAGATATCTTGGCGGAGGCGGCTGAAGACTGTGCCCCAGTAGGTCTGGAACGCCGAAGGGGAGGAAGCGTCAAAGGGCGGGCTGGCAGGGAAGGCTTTCTTGGTAGTAGTGATGATGGCGTCGACCACGCCGTGCCACTTCTCGATGATGGCCTTGTCCTCTGAGTTCGACGGCTCATCAGCTCGCGGCTGTCCGGAGGTCTCCTCTTCCATTGTGAAGTGCCGATGTTGGAATAGGGGCTATAAGGTATGCGCTAGTGGAGTGATCCTTAAATCCGTCTGTCGCAAATCCCCTAGAAGCGACTATGTGGCCACGGACAGAGGCATTTGCCACATACCCGGACTATCTAT
>JAMBUN010000318.1:0-164251 GCA_030271035.1 Microascus cirrosus | reverse complement strand
GGCGCCGGCCCCCCCCCCCCCCCCCCCCCAAAAAAAAACAAGATATGTCGGTTTCATCCCCAGCACAGGCCTCATACCGATCGTCGCCTCTGCCCCAGCCCGCGCACGTGGCGGGTGAAAGGCGCCGGACCCGCGCCCGAAACATGATCAACAGCACATCCATTTACTACTTTACTTGTATGACGCGAGGACCCCAGCTTCTCGGGGCCCTTATTCCCAGTGATCTGGGAGCTGCGGATCGGTCTATTCGTTCGGACAGGTCACCAAGATGAAGGCACTAGGGGGCCACGATCTGGGCCCGGGCTCGGGAGCCGCCCAGACCTCGCGCCGTGCGGGACGACCTGACCGGGCGGGGGGACCATCATGGGCTGGAGGTAGACTCTGCTTCGCTTGGGACCCCCTATTGCGGCATCGAGGCTGTCACGTCTAAACTCTGGTCTATCGGCTTCGCCCTCAGGGGCCCGGCCCTCTCGGAAACCGGTCTACACCCCCCTATTCTAGTAATCCTGCGTGCCCCTCTCTTGATGCTTTCGCAAACTCGGTAAGCTATGGGTGGCACAATGTATCCAGACCTGCACACCCGCGGTAAAGCCACAAAACAGGAAACTGTCCTGTCCGTGTGTATTCGGGATAGAATGCGCTCAGGCCGTACCGGGGTAGAGCGTTCTGGCTTGTCCCAGCTCACAAGGTCGTAGCACTCCATAGCATTAAGAAGTAAAGTATGTGTACATCGAGGCTCTCGTCTGACAGCGAACGAGTCCGTAGCTGGTTCCGTGATGGAGCGCAGTCCCTCGCAGTTTGACACGCAAGCCTGCAAGCCACACTCCGCCTTTTCTTGAACAGTTTTTCCTCTGCTCGGAGACCGGTACGCCTTGCCGTGCTTGGTTAGATCGCGCCCATACAGACGACCACTCGAGCGCTGCCATGGCTCGTAAGCCAAGTGAGAGGGGTTGAAGAAGGCCCTCGCTTGCTGTTTGGCGAGTCAGGATCGCGCTGCGATGCGTGTCGAGGTCCACAGACCGGCACACTTCGCCTCACCGCATGGGGGAGGTTGGGACCTTTGTCTCCATCCCACCATTCTCCCTCTTCTCCCCCTTCGCTTCTGCCCAACTACGGGTCAAGAACTGCAAGCCCACGTCGTAATACGGAGTACTCTCCTGCACGGTGATGAAGGCAGAGTGACGAACAAGCCTCATGTCTCTGTCTCTCTCTCTCTCTCTCTCTCTCTCGCTCCCCACTATCCAGCTTCCCCGCCCGTTGTCCTCTTGTCTCTCCTCCTTCCCGCCACATGCCCCACTTCTGTACTGGGGTCGGTCCCCGGAACTACTTTCGTTACTGGACGGGGACGCCCGTTTCTCGGGCGTCATCTCCGCTGGAGGGGTGTGTGAAAGAGCGGACCAAGAAAAGAGGGGCCTCCGCTGAGGACAATTGTCGAGACTGCAACGGAGGCGGGAAATCCAGATGGGCGAGGGTAGCGAAGAGGCGAGGGCGGGCGGTGTGCAGTGCCTCGTCACCTCCCACCCCCTCTCTCCTCATCCTGCACCCCTCCATCTTTCCATCTCTCACCCACTTCGTCTCCCGCTTCCCACTCTGAGGGCCTCGCTATGTAGGAATGCACACTCTCGGGATGATCGACGGAGATACATCGCCCGGACTTCAGGACACTGTGGCTCCCCTTCCGGGAACCGTCCGCTCTGATAGGACAGGCGGGAGAGGGAATGGCTTGACCCGTCCTGATAGGGCTCTTGTCTCATCAACTCGGTCTCATTCCCACCCCCGCTGGTGTGGTCAAACAGGTGGTTGGATTTCCTTCTTGGGTAAATGGGACAGCCAGGTGCAGAGGCCACACCCGCCGCTCCCGAAACGGAAGAACAGCAAGGCACCGGTCCTGGCGTTAGGCGAGAAACCGGGGCCTGGAAGGGCCGGGAAAGCAGAATGAGTCTCGAAAGCGTGCAGGCCCCAGTCCAAGCCGGAAAGTCCTTCGTCCTGGTTCCGTTGGGCGTCCTGCCCTCGGCATCCTCAATCAAGATATCCGGTCGTAGCGCCAATTGGATGGCTGCTTCCGGTACGGAGTTCTCCGTCCTCCAAGGCTGGGGGATTCTGACCGGCTTGAGATCAGAGTGATCAGTCGCATCCCAAACCCAATCCGCGTGGTGCGCCTCGGCCAACTGGTCCACTTTTCCTGTCATCGAATGAGACGTGATAAAGGAAATCAGGGTCGCGACGGGTTGCCCACACCATGAGACTGGGGTGTGAGAGGCATGGCAACCGGTAGGGTAGGACTCAGTCGCTTGAGATGCCGACAGATGGTGTCACGAGGGAAGAGTAGGGCGCGACGATCATCATCGTGCCGCGATCTTGTCTGGCACGCATCGTTGAGCCCGCCTGTGCGGGGCGGCGCTACTTGGCGAGGTTAGCTGGGGAGATGAGAGATTCCAGCACAGACAAGAGGTCCTGCGAGACCCACGGACAGGGGCCCCACCAGGGCGATCCGGCGAGGCGCGGCTCTTCTTCGTCGTAATTACACGCGCCTTGATCACCTGGTGGTTGATGCTGAGTCCCGCCGTTGGGGAGGTGTCGTCGACAAGCAGGGGTGTGGCGCTCCTCAAGGGCGAGCGAGCAAACACCCCGAATCGTCGCGCAACAACCATCCGAAGCCGGCCAAAGTTTGCTCTCGGTACTCCGCTGAGCCGGGCCCCGTGCGGCAAATGGGCTAGCTCGTCACCTAATTCACGCTACCCGAAAGTAGTGGAGAAACGAAATAAAGTTGGAAATGAGAATCTTAACGTCATGCGCCAGCGCGAGTAAGTCGGAGATGATCGGCTTTGCCTGCAGCTGTCGCGCTTCCGTCAGGGTGGTATGGTGGGGACTGGCTCCATCCACCGGCGGCCGAGGATGAGGCTCATTTCCCCGGGAATTCCGTGTCTCTTTGCAGGGATCTGCTTCCGTGTCAGATATTGGGCATTGTTGGACTTGGGGATGATCCTGGCGTCGAGAGGCGGTTGATGTCCTACTGTGGGCACCGCGAGGCTTTGAGTAAGGCCGTCACTGATCCAGGAGTCGTGATAAGATTTGATGTCGATTGCGGTATTCGAGGCACTTGCCGGTGTTGTCACCTGGCGTCAACAGTCGGTGCTTGATGCAGGCCTCAGCATCCCCACGATGCCAAGTTCGGAGCCGTGGTAGGGCCTGGCGTTAATACCGCCGCTAAGACCCTCCAAAATGCTCCGGCCTGCAGCGGTTGCATGACAAGACCTCTGAAAGGATGCACAAAGGCACCAATCCCAGCCCAGGCAGCAGGGCACATGCATTCCAAAATTTTGCGAGATTACTTCGCGGTCCACATCCCGCACCCCAAGTTTGAAGGCACTTGAGGAAGCAAAAAAAATTCCGAGCTTTCGCGGCCTTCCACTCGAGTGGGCTGCACCCCCTGCAGACAGAACCCCCCATTAAGCAGCAGTCGCGGCCCGACCTGTTTTTGCATTTACTTCATTCTCTATGGAAAGTTAGGAACCGAAAACTCTCGCACGGCTTTCCCAAGAAAGCAAGCAGGAAAAGAGGTCGCGATAAGCCTGGATGGTTGCGGCGAAGGTGGAGAGCGTCGACATGTGCCAACATCCTCTTTTTTTTTTTTTCTTGTCTTTATTTTATTTTGCTGGCGTGTCAAAAGGCTTGTCCCTGGACTAAGTGGGCCGCAATCCATGTCCGAGATCTCACATTGGGTGGATTTTCCTGGCCTGATGCTTGTTGTTCCCCAGCAAAGAGACGGACAGGGACCCATGCCTGCAACGTGCGTATGTGGCTTGAAGAGCCTGTGAAGATGAACACCACAAGGGACAGGGCCCAAGCCGAAGGCGTTCCGGGGCCGATCAGCACGCAGAACCAAAGGATAGGGTTGAAGCCGGCTAGCCCGTCTCAGGTGCCTGTTTTTCCCGGTCCTTCGGTAATCTAGTGTCGATCTTGCTCCAGCGTGTACCTGCGTTGATCGACACGCCATCTCAAGGGACACACCGGGGAATTAATTGGGGCTGCAAGACGCCACGGGAGATGGACGTTAATGTCGGGTCCAGAGAGCGCCGGGGCTGATTTGGGCGGGTTGCAACCGCGGGTGTTGCGGCGGCAGATGCGAGCATTGGGGATAATACGCCGAGTTTGCGCCGACCCCGGTGCCTGCCCAGTCTAGTTAATTACATGGGTATTCCTCTGGGGAGTGGGGAATGCCTTCGACGTCGTGGTGGTGGTGGTGGTGGTGGTGTTGGGGGAAGCGGGCGGCCGGGGTGGCAACAGCAGGGACGTGCTCAAGACGCAAAGTATTTTGCCTTCCTTCCCCTTTGCGCGATCATTGCGCCATATTGGCAGCTTGCTAGTGGCCCCATAGTATTGAGATGGTAATCTTATCGCCGATATTTTTTTTGGGGACTTCCCAACAGCAAACGCTCGGTGTCTCTGGCCGGCTCCGAAAAGGGCCCTAGTAAGCCTCGAGGACAGGGTTCAGCGTCCCCCGTCATGTTGTCCTTGAGGCCCACATTGTGTGTTCGGTCGCTCGACCGGACATTGACGGCATGACTGGGAGCCATAATCCCGGCTCCTTTTTGGTACTCACGGATGCTGCCACTCAATACTCCGTGTTGATGCTTGGGCAGCTCTTTCTGCGGACCACACGGTATGAACAAGGACAAAGTAATTTTCGCCGGAACCAGAGCAGAGGCATTACCTGGTTGCATCGACGTCAACGGGATAATCTTACAGGCTTTATCCCTGTTGATTTTGTTTCAGATGCCCTAATTTGGATGACTCCTGATATTACCTCGACCCGCTCCCGTCAGCTGGCAGGGCGAAAGCGCGAAGCGAACATGCCGACGTCGCCACCGTTCCCGCTCGGAAATGGAGATGATGAAATCTACGACGTCACGTAGGATCGTGGATGTCAAGAGCGGTCGGCCCCATACCCTGTTAATACCAGGTCGGGACGACACCTCGTCGGATAAATGTCGAGAATATGGGAAGCACCAAGTAGAGGGAGGCAGCGATCGCCAGACGAAGCGTTTCCTTCCCTTGTTAAGGAGAATAAACACGCCCAGTAGGTTGACTCCGTGTCTGGCGCAGCTGTCTGGATTGGTACAATCCTGAAGTTGGGCACAACTGGATGGACAACGAGTCAGCTCCAGGGCCTTGTTTCTTTCCATTCCCCTCGGTCTCACTCTGCGCTGTTCTTGATTAGCGCGAAAATAATGAATTCCAAATCATCCCTCTGGGTACCGGCGCAGACCGAATGCAAATCTGTTCGGGATAGCGTCACCTGCCCTCGAAATAGGCAAGTCACATCCTCGTCGGTTTCCACCCGACCAGCCCCACCGTCATCCTGTTAAAGTCGTCTCCCAGCCAGATGGTCAGCAACCGTCTGAAGACTCCCCGGACATTTGCCCCTGCCCTCAATTCCCCACTTTGTAAGGAATCCATGGTGGACCACCTTTTGATGAGGAGAACTCGATCCTACATTGGCGCGGAAACAATCTCCGGCCCATATTAGGCCCGGCTTATTGGTAATCATGTTCTCTCTTTTTTTTTTTTTTTTTGTTTTTTTTTTTAATACTTTTTCCTTTCGCGGGTGAGCGCGTTCTTCGCAAGCCGTGCTGGAAAACAGAGTCACGCTTCCTCCCCCGTTCTGGTGCTATTGGTCCGCACTCATTTTTCCTTTTTCCTTTTCAAAATACCACGCAACCCTCACACGCCGCCCGCTAAACCTCTGGGCGCGGGTTCCCGAGATGATGTTGACATCGCGGGTGGAGCTCGGGCTGTTGATCCCCCACAAGATACAACCCTACCAGATTTCAGCCCCTTGTCAGAGTGGATCTCTAGTCCGCCTCGTCCGAATGCCGAAGGCTGATGGCTGACGACAGCGGTTGTGAGGGTGAAGGGAAGGGGGCCAAAACCAGAGGCCACACACAGGCAGGGGAAACCCCTTGTCACTTAGCCAGGGAGAATTCGGCCCGGTGCGGCACGCCTCACCAAAAGCGTCAGCCCCGGTTAAACCGTGAGGGACTGGGGGAATCCTGGGAAATAAGGCCTGCCGGATGCGCCTCGGGGTGGCATTGGAATGCAGGTACGGGCGACAATTCTGCAGTTGTCCAAGACGGCATTACAATTTGTGAGGTTCGATCTTGCGTGTTTGTGACAGCGTTAGACAAGCAGTTGGAGGATTCCTGGAATGAGACAGGATGTCGCGAACGGACCATCAGTCCTTGCGGAAGGTCCTGTCTGATCCCGGATAATGTCGTTCCTTCAGTCGGCCTGGGCACATCCAAGCGGTCATTTCCGCACCTGACTTCCTCAAGCTGGCATCAATGTCCCTCAGTGGGGGCTCTAACACAAGGAATGCCCAGTAAACCTCGCGTCTATGCGGGACCTTTCCCACATTCGCGATTCGTGTTCATCAAGACTGCGAACAGCGGCCGAGTCCAGCCCTCAACCCGACCAGAAGCTGCCAACCGGAATCATACCTGACAAGGCGATGGCGGATGTGGCGCGACGCCACCAGCCATTATCGGCCGCGATGAAGCCGAAGGGCTGACCAGGGAGACCCCAGCCTCAAGCGGGAAGCCATCCAGCTGGCGTCACGCAATATGCCGGAGTTTTTCAACCCCCAGGTCTCCCCGGTTGATTTTGGGGATAGAGGAGTGGGTCGCCAAGGGTTACCTGCCTGGTCCATCGCTGAACAAGCTCATTGGGCTGCAGCGATGTGGCTGCAGTGGGTGATTGGGTTCGAGCAGATTGGGGTGTCGTTTCCCCGCGCCTTCACGCCCCTCTCCAAGATATGTCCAGAAGCCCGAGGTGTTTGTCTTCGGGCCGTTGTTCAGGTGGGAGAATATGGGTTCGTGCGTGGCTTTGGCACCAAATGCCTTCGTGTGACTCCTGCGAATGGTGCTGACCGGGTCGTGGGGCAGGGATGCCCTGCGGCGTGCATGCCTCGCACTAAGACTCCTTGCAGTGCACTTTTGTCGCTGCGTTCTCCGCCCGTGCGATAACGGCTCGAGTGCTGGCTCGAATTCGAAGACTCACTCGCCATGCCAAGGAACGATTTAGTCCCATACCAAGTCCAGAGTGAAAGTCTCCCGCAACATTTGCTGATAATGCTGTGGAGAAACTGGGGAGTCGAGATTGCTCGGGGATCCACGAAGTATACCGGCGCGTCCTATCTGCCTCCATGCTGCACTTGTACCCAGACTGCCGCTGCGAGTTTGATCTGTGTCTTTGGGAGGAGAGGCACATAAGGCCTTTTGGCCGAGACATGGTCACTAGGAGAACTGTGCCATTTGGAATACGGGGTAGGACCATGGAAGAAAGGTTGTGCTGGGCAACCCCCTGTCCCGCACCGTGAGCACCGAAAAGGGGCATGCTGAGAAGAAGCAGAGACAGCCCACGTCGCCTCGTTGTGCTGGACAACAGGGTACTCCAAGGTACTCTGGAGGGCAGCTAAATGATTGGACGCTCGGGACATTGGATGAGTGGGTCCCTCGGGTTGTGGATATGGTGTGGGTCAAACGGAGGACTGACGTAATGACCCGTGACAAGTTCTCGCTTGTCTTGGGGACGTCGAGAGGTTTGGGGACTTCGGGGCATAAATGTGGTGTGCGATGAGGAATGAAAAAAAAAAAAAAGCTGCGAGAACCCCACCAGATGGGCGCCACATTCGTCCTTCGTGCCTGCCCTTAGAGCTTGGTGCAGCGGCTTCTTCTTTCCCTAGAAACTCTGTTGCCCTCGATGTACCCCTATCTTCAAGTGTATCATGAAAGGTGCCACCATCTCTGGGGCTCGGGACCCGCACCTTCCATGCTTGTGAGCTCGAAACCAGGCAGGCTCCAAGGTGGCGGGAGCCATGACGTCCTCTTGCCCCTGCTCTGCCGTTCATTCACATAATTGGTCGTTCGAACCCCCGCCCTCCCCCCAAAAGCAAAAAGCACCCAGGGGATGGATTTCCGCGCAGCAAGCAAGTCTCTCGTTCAACCAGTCCCGTCCACCGTGTTATCACACATTTTGCCTCTTGAAGGAATTTTTGGGCACAACCAGTTTGCTCTATCACCCATTGGTGTTGGCGACGTCAGGGTTACCACCTTCCTATTCGCTGGTAAATTTCCCGTCGTTGTCCTCCCCTTCTAATCTTCTCCACAGTCTCCACTGAACCCAAAGCCCGAGGCACTCGTGCTAATCGCAAATAGGGTTTGCCTCATCAGCGTCCATCCAGATTCCTGCGGCCTTGGCATTCCTTGTGGTCGACTCTCTCGTCGTGCGACGTGTGAGTGGATTAAGATGTCCCAGTTTCCCAGTTAGAGATACAAGAGTGATCAATGGCACACCTGCCTGAACCTGTTCCGCATAAAGAAAGACAAGCCGCGACATGACTGGCGAAAGCGGCCGATGAATGCTAGTGACCCGACCGGTCTCGGCGCAGCCACGAACTTACACAGCCTTGACGACATGGTTTCGCACAGGGCGCTTCCCGGCTTCCAGCACAACATGACCCGGACGAAGGAGGCAGATGAGGAAGAAGTATCGGTCGAGTGGCGTTTTCACAGGCAGTGCACATATTCCGTACGACATGGCGGATTCTTTGCCATCCCCTTGCCCTAACCAGCCCACTGCCCGTTGCTCTAGCCTTCCTCCTAAGACGCAGGCCCCCCCCTGGGGGTTCCGCCATGTAATGTTCACCGGCATCTCACCTGCCGGCCGGACTTCCTGTGACTTGGAGCCACTGTTTCCAAAGCCCCTCGCGCAGCACGGCCGGCTATCTCCCGAGAGTTGATAATTACTCCAAACTAGTCCAGAAGGGAGTTTATCACCGAGGTGGAGGTTCCCATCATGGGCGGCACGCTTGAACCCACTTTCCTGGCATGCGAGCCTCCACACCAAAGCTTAACCCTGGAGTCCCTGCATCCCCCCGGCTGAACTCTGTTGTTCTGAGCTCAACATCCTGGAAGAACATCCTGGGTATTCCTACCAAGCACCTTTGTACGTCAAGCATCCTCACCACGAGTCTCACAGCGGAGAATTTCGCAAGATTATGCTCGGGTTGCATGGTAGGCGATATCAATCCTCCCACCACCCCCCCCCCGGCCGGGGGCTGGGTTTTTGTGTCCCCTGCATAGTTACGCCCACACGATAGGGCCGGTGGGACGGGTTGTTCGCAGAGGAACAGGTACCGCAGTGTGCTGCCCATGCCGCGATGGGTGTGCTCCTTGCCCCAGTCCAAGCCGGGGAATGAACCCTTTCCAAGACAGGCACATCGAGTCAAGTGACATCAACAGCATCTTTTCCCCACCTGTTGTTGCTGGGATCAAGTGTCATTCTCCTCTGTCTTCAAACTTCTCACTCTCTGATATGGATTGATACGCACTTCACGACTCTCTGAATATCTTTCCAGGCACAACCGCAAATCGAGTTACTGTTACCATGGTTGTACCTAGGAACGCGGCGTCTCCTATCTATGCAGAGACAGGTTCGCCTCTGTACTCGAAGTACGCTCGAACATCTCCAGGGCTTCGGCTCATACATCAATCGGCAAGTACAAGGCGGTATCCTCGCATATCTTAGTATCAGTACGGTACCCACTTACTGTGCGAAGTACCAATTCTTCAAATCGGGTGCGCATGCTGGGCCTTGTTTCTTGAGGTACAGGCTACCAATTTTTGCCAGGTCCACCCCACTATTTTTCAGTAAGAGTGAGCTGCCAGTACTTACTCGGTACCTGAAAAGCCACCTGGTCACCACCCCACCCCACCCCCATCTCCACCTTCCAATTCAATGTTATATCCACGCCGGTGCAAAGTTGGCATCCATTCAAGCATTGCACTTGCCCCCTTGTCCCTACCGATTGCTCGAGGCTTCCCTGCTTCCCTCGACAGACTCTTGCCCCATGCACCCACACGTTGGCACAGTCCACATACAGTATTACTCCGTAGGCCCTGGTCGTCTCACCCCCCCTCCATGCCCCCCATGTTAGCGGTGCAATGGGGCCCATTTGTCGACATCATCGCGCGCTCCTTCTCTCCCTTTAGACCGTTATTATGAGACGACCCGTCTTGGGGTGGACTAAAAGGCTTTTCCTGCCTCGATTCACCAGGCCCGAGTCCGCATCCCACATTCCCCGCAAGACCCTTATTCCCATCTGCCTCCATTTGCCAGTCTGTTTCCGGCATACACGCATCTTGTTCCATCTCACCAAGGGTCGCGTTTCAAGCCGTCCGAATCAACGCGTCATTCCCCGAACCACGGACGGCTCCTCCCTGCCCGCGACCCTGTATGCACCGGGCACTGGCGCAGAGACCACGCCAGCGACCTGTGGAGGTCCAGTTGTCCGGGATTACAACAAAGGCTTAGTGCAAGAAGCACCCCGTTAGTCGCAGACCAAGCATATTACACGGTGGAAAGGGGCTGCCGGATCGACGACCATCCATCCGGCATTGAAAGTACATGCCTGCGCTATCTGGCTTTGACGAGGCCAGTTTGAGCTTGGGTTGATCTCGAAACCCCACAACGTCCGCTTGTTGCGCTGATCCCTGACCCTAGCGGGACCACTCTGGACCCTCTCCGTTTTTCGCGCACGCTCTCCACCCTGCCCCTTCCCCGAGCCCCATCCCGGACCAGCACCCGTCGTTGACCCTCCTCAGCTGGTCCCTCATCTGCGGCCAGCTAATCTACCTCAGAAATTACTTGTCCAACTGACGCACCTCTCTCCATAATCCCTACTACCCAATCCTCGGCTCTGCCCACTTCCCCATCATATACTCCATACCTGTCGAGTCCTGTACCTTGGCTACCCTTAGCCTCTGCCTCCATTATAACAGCGCCTACTCCTCACAAGGCGACCTGGTCTGCCGATCGCGCTGGCTAAGAACCTCTCCCTCGGTCCTCTCGTCCTTTCATCATCGCCTTGCCGTTAGGAAAACAACGCTCTGGTTGCTTCAGACGTGGACGAATCTCACAAAAAGTTGAGAAATCAAGCATTCTTCAAGAATACTTGAATCCTGTGTGCGGGTTGTCAGTGTCCTCGACCACTAGCACGATTCTCAGTTAGTCCGCGCGCTGTTCCGAAAACGAGGTACCAGCTTGCCTGGCTCGACACCTGCCTTGCCCCCCGAGCATTTAAAGTGTCACCCCCTTCCCACCCCCTGCTCCTGGGACACCCTCCGTGGTCCACTCCTATCTCACATATTTCCTATCCCTTTTCTAAACTGCCGTTGGCGGCTTGTCGTTTTCTTGACATAACTCCCGCCTTATATCAACCACCGCCCTCGACTTACACCCGATCGTCCTTGGCGCTGCTCCCCGACCACCCACATCCAAGGACAAGGACGACTCTTACAACATGACGCTCACCTTAGATACCAACTCCCGCTACGGGCAGTTGAACTTCGACCCTTCCTACTCTTCATCCGCCTCGCCGCCGCAGTTTTCGGACCCGTGGTCCACTGCGCCCGCTCCCAACAACGGGAGCAACCTTTACGTCTCCGGCAACAGCAACCACCACCAGCAGCCGCAGCCGCAGCCGCACCCTCATCACCAAGGGCTAAGTCCTGAGATGGGACTAAACTTGGCTCGCCAGCAGGCTGCGAGGCAAAGCACGAGCAGTGTCTCGTCGTCGGCCTCGTACGGCTCAATGCCCGTCACGACCACTTCAACAGGTAATCACAGCCGTTTTAGATATATCATCTCTTCCAGTCATACTTATCCCTAGGCAGACTTTCTAGCACTCAACCGGCTCCCCAATGTCTCCGCGCCGCAGTATGGCGACGCAGCGTACTCGGCCACTTCATCACCGGTGCACGCGCACTACCCTCCCTCGAACGCTCAGTACGACCACCTTGGCTATGCGTCTACGTCAATGAGGTCAAGTTACGGGATGCCCCCTGCGCAGGACCCTTCCAGGAGATTCTCTCAACCGTTAGTGCCATCCTTTCCTCGCGCGCCTTGATTACCTAGCGGCTGACTTGACGACTCAGGAACATCCAACACCAGGAACGACGTGGTTACCCAGAGGCCATGAACGCCGGGAACAACATGATGCCTATGGACCAGGAGACGCCACGAAACATTTACGGTCCGAGGGGCTCTCGGGGATCTACCGATTCATACGGGTTCCCTTCAACGCATTCGACAAGTTCGTCCATATCCTCTGGTAGCAACTTTGGGCCGTACAAGGAGCCCATGAGCGACTATGCCCCCATGGGCGGCGACATTGACCTTGCGAGGACCAGACCCCTCCCGAGGCCCCAGAATCTGATGACGAGCCAAGTGCCGCCTGCGCCCCAGTCCCTGATGAGTCAGTTCAGCTCCAAGGTCTCTTCCAGCACACAGAAGAAGCATAAGTGCAAGGTATGCGATAAGCGGTTCACGAGGCCCAGCTCGCTGCAAACCCACATGTACAGCCACACTGGCGAGAAGCGTAAGTTTTCGTTATCAGACCTGTATTGTGTCCCCAAGTAACATGGAACTAACACGGTGGACAGCCTACGCTTGTGAAGTGGAGGGCTGCGGCAAGCACTTCTCCGTTGTTTCGAACCTTCGGAGACACCAGAAGGTCCACAAAGGCGAGGCTCGGTCGGAAGCGGGCTCGGAGGAGCACCAGTCTGAGTGAGCAGCACTTGCCCAACCGACAAGCGAGACCAACGCAACTTCCGGATACGGCAATATAGAATCCGGCTGGTGATTACGATGTCAACATCTGTTGAACTTTAAGGTGATAGGAGCAGCAACTGGTTATTTCCGGCAACTTGGAAAAGGCGTTCGGGTGTGTCAACGGTTCGGTTTATCGGAGACGAACGATGATGTGTGCGGAGCCGAGGCTTTGGTCAAAGAAGGATGAAATCCAAGCTCGGGGTCTCATCGGTGATACCCTCTGAGGGCGTTTACGGCGCATTTTGATTTTTACGACTGCAACGGCGGGCGCCGGTACAACACCCCCTTGTGGCGGTGGGGCGAGATGTTCTCTGGTGTTGGTCCGCGCAATTTTTCTATTCGGATTGATGCTACAGGATCCATGGGAATCGCCATTTATGACATATAATCACTCGTTTTGGGATGGGGAACGGACTGTCACGAAGGGGGGAGTTTCACTCGCTTTTTAGGGTTTCAGCGGCCATGGGTCAATGGGGATAGAAGAGGCGCCAGCGTTGTACTCAGCATCACCGGCAGCTAAGAATGTGTTTATATGGCCAGAGAAGGCGACGGGATAACGGCTGCCGAGCGCCGCTGCTCTCCTTTCCTGCATTCCCCGGTATGGCATGGTCAAGATCTACCAGTTCTGTCGGATGATCTGGGACGGGCGGGCTGGAGAGATGATTGTTTGAGATATGGGATCCAAGTATCGTTTTTGGAACTGTAATATGCCTCCGGGACTTACATAGACGGGGTTTTAATCTAGATGTAATACTAATAGCGCTAATCAACCAACCCGCGCCCTGTGTCCTGGTAGATACTTGTGTAATACGTCGTACGGGATGCGTGACAAAAAATCTGGGGGATGGGGAAAGCATCTGACATAGGTGGCGGCGGGAGCGAACACACCCTCTCGCCCGGCCCAGGTCTACATCCGTCACCAATCTCCCTTCATCGGTCTCCGGCATTCCACCAAAAGCGAGGCCAGGCCTTGGTTAGAGGCGGCCCAGAGCGGGGTTGACGTGCGGGAAAGGGGTGGGGGGACTTGGGACGCAGCCCTCTTGCTTCTTCGTGAGGGGTGGGACAGAACGCGGATTCGCCACTTTCCGTATCCTCCATGTAGAGAAGGGGGACCAGGAGGGATGCCAGCTTTGGGCTGGTAGGGGGGAAATCTTCGGGCCCGGGGCGGGGGACCTGGAAGAGCTGGGAGACGAGGAAGCGGGTGCTTCTCCCTACGTACCGCCTTACCGCCTTTGCGCGATCCGGCTTAATATCGCAGTCTTAATATCACGATCCCTCTTGGGGCGCGGGCGAAGGCGCCCCGCTTCTTCGGGCCTTCGAGAAGGCCAGCGCGGGGGTTTCGCCAGCGCCGCTGAGCCATACTTCGTAACTCGCCGTTCGCCCTGTGTCTCTTATTCGCGCATTTCTGGCGTCCGCTGGACATTCGGGGTCTACCCTGTTGTTCTTCTCCAAGAGGGGGGTTCGGTTCATATACACCGTGTCGATGCCGTCCATTCAAGCTATCGCAGGGATTGAAGATGCCCCGTCGCTCCTTTCCCCTCTGAGAAGATGTCACGGGGAAAAAAGAATATTCGAAAGAGCCTGGTGAACGGGGAGGTTCGTTTCAGAATGATTAGTCTTTCCAGTAGCCGTTGGGCAAATGCGTGAAAGCCACGAGTGCAGATGGCAAGACCTTTGGGGGCGGAGTACCGTTCTCAACTTGGGTATGGAGGTGCCGATCTGAGAGGACCCTTTGGTGGTTTTTGACATGGCATATGAGGGGCGAGTTTTCCCGCTGTTAGCTCAGGTTGTGAAAGAGCACGCTGCCCACGGAAGGTGACAGATATAGGATGCGACGCTGGAACGGACACCCCGAGATGACGTCTGCCCAATAGGAGGCCCAGTTTCGTCCTCTCCAGGCAGGAGTATTATCTGGACTGGACAACTTTGGAGGGCCCTCTGCCTCGCGTGCGCCTTGCGGAAATTCCTCGACACTGTCCGCCCAAAGGAACACTACTATCGCGCATTCGGCCTGCAAGCTTCACCGCCGGGGGGAGTGGATAAACGAGCCCGAGGCATTTAGTCCCAAAGGGGAACAGTGCCAAACTCCAGTCCACGCGGATGCAAGGAAAATATGCGAGGTGATGTAATAGCGCTGACAGCCGCTCAATCGCAGGGCACAGCCGAAGAGGGTCTCCACCCGTCTGTTCCCGTACCGTGTCGCCTTGCCCCATTCCAGAGAACGTCGAAATTGGTATCCTCCGGTGCATTGCAGTAGGGCCGTTTCAGATGGGCAGTAGCGTGTGGCGTTGGAGGGATGGGTGGGGAGAGATCTGGAGGAAGCTTGGTTTGGGTGGGCCGCCGTTGACCTATGAGGGCCCAGCAGAGGTATCATTCCGAAGCTTGAATTAACGGCCTGGGATTAGGGCGGTTGGGAAGTGGGGATGAAATGTAGGAGCCATGGTCGGACGCTGCCGTTTCGGCGACTGGCTCGGGCACGGAGTCGGCGGCGAGATGAGACCCTCTGCATGTGATGGGCAATTGAGAGGAGCGGATTCCGAGGGCGAGGCTATGACAGACGAATCACCCCGTCAGGCGCACAGAGCGAGTTCTGAAGTTCGTGCCCCCCTGTTGGCTTTGGATCCTGGCCTGAAGATACTGGCTAGGGACCCAGATGGGAGCAATGGGCCACAACCTCCCAGGGCTCAATGCCCCGGCACCGCCCCGTCAGATAAGAATAGCACACGGGAACAGAAACCGATATGGGGCCAATCTGTCAGCCTGAAAGCCGAAGGCCCCGACGGGGCAACAAGCCGCAGCCGCATGCCAAGCTCAAGGGTCCAGCGCAGATCGAACCAGTCTGGAAGGCCGCACAGCCAGGCAAAAACTGGGGAAGACGGGAAAGGTTTATGAAGACACGGCTGGCCTTCCTTCGCCTTGACAGACGGGCTGAGATCTCGGAAAGGGACTTGCTCGATCGGACTCCTGCAATCTCGGCTTGGCGATCGTCCAAGGGGTTTGCAGGTCAGCTGGATGAGGGCCACTGGCCTGTGCATTGAACCCCGCGAGCCCTCAGCCCAAGCGTCTTGGCTTGTGTCCACGCTCCCGCTCCCACTCGCGAGCCGTGCAGGAGCGGAGTCGCGGTTCCTCCCTCCCCACCGACCCACGTTTCTAACCGTGAGCGTGTTGACGATATTCGCCAATGCAGCAGCGCACGCGTGACACACATTCCGGCGCTGGTGGCCCGCGAACTGGCATGCGGTGAATCTGTGAGATGCCGGAGGGGCCCCAGATGTCCCATTCCTGATCCCCGCCTTCTCACATTGATGAAACCCATGGATGACGTTTCGTCGCAGCGCATGCTTGCACACATGTGTCTGCGGGCAGGCCTTTGCGCCGCACACGCTGCCGGCGAATTGATGATGGATATTACCGCATGAATACGGCGTGGAGGACACTGAGCTGCGACGAACGACAGAACGGTGGTGGCGCAACGCCCAAGGGAGGTGAGGAACCCACCAAAACACACTGAGCCGCAAGGGGAAGACCAAGATAACAAAAAGGGGTTACTCTTCTGTCCCTGTGAGCACCTTCCGTGCTCCGCCACCCTCGGACGCGGCAGAGGTCGCGCCTTCCAACGTCACTTCCGTGCCGTACACGGTGCTTGGCACGGAGGTCGCGACGGAAGAATAGGGGAAAGGGGCCAGCCTATTAGTGGCAAATTTTGAGATCCGGCGCGAGGGACCCCCGGATAAAGGAACAGAGGAGGGCCCTACTGAGCCTCGAGTTCCAGAAAAAGCGAGGACGGGTGACGTCGAAGGTTGTACGGGCCTTTCCGCCCTTCCACACAAAGGTCAGCTACTGTCAAACCTCCCGATAAAGAGCTCTTCAGTGGTCGCTTGTAGAACTTGTGGGGTTTGCGCCGACGGCTTGGTCTAGCACCCCATACCAGTAAACTTTGTGCGCAGTTCTCTGCGTATCTCGCGGATCGACAACACTACAAGTGACACGACGCGCGAGATGCGGTGTCATTCTTGGAGGAGTCGTTTTGTGGTGCGCCCGAGTCTTCCCGCGAGCACGTCAGTCGGGGATGGCCCACTGTGCACGGTGCGAATACAGTACGCACCAGGGTTTCACAGGTATCTTGACAGTTGGTCGGGTAAGCCCCTTCCCGAGTGCGGTAGACCGCTCGCACTTTCGTAAGCCCTATCGCGACTGCCTTCTCGGGGAAGGGCGAAGTGGCCCCGGGTAGTTCGGCGGGGGAAATAATAACTCGAAGTTCGAACTATCGCATCTGCCGCAGCAGGCTCATAACTCAAATTTTTCTTCCTCAGATGCTCCCCTTGAAAATCCATAACGGTGGAAGTTGATGGGGCCTCAGCCAGCCAATCATAGCTTCTGACGTCATTCGAACCGGGTTATAAAATTCACACTTCTTTGGCCCACCCCACTCCCGATCAGGGTTGTATTCTAGGTACACACCCCTCCGCTACTCGGCCTCCATCGTTACGAGCAATTCCACTGTAAGCAAGTGGGGCCCGCCCCGCTTCCCGCTCACTTGCCGCATGTTGCTTCTTCAGAGTGAGACCTCAGGACTGTGCAGTTATCAGAGAGCAATGGAGACAGTCTTCATAGGCTGGACTCCAGCCATAATCATCTCTCTAAATACTGTGAAACGTAGTGATACCCGTGTACTTTGACATGCCAGCACGACACAAGGAACACCAAGCCCTTGGTTACGGGACGACGCGAGAGAAGCGCAACCTGCGGCAGGTCGGTACCTGGAACAACGCGCGTGGGGCACGAGCTCGCGAAGGCCTCAAAAAATCTCGAACCCGCCTTTTTAGCGGATACGGAGCCTTCCGGCCCCCAAACACTGTGCCGACCCCTCCAAGAGTCGCAGCGCGTGCAGCTAAACCCACCATTACACAGAGATCGATATGCACGCACCAATGCAAGACCACCCACCAAGCACGCGGTGCCTCTTCCTGGTGGTAAAATGTAGCAGATACATATGCGCTAAAATCGATCGGGTATCGATACATCTTCTATTCACGTCTTCAGGCCTCGTTCCGGCCCACTCTGGCAGAGAGAAGTCCGCGTAAGCTTGTGAGAGAAAGGGGTTTCATGTTCGCAAGGATAAGGGAGGGTAGGAAGAAACGTGGGGAGGAGCTGCATTTTAACGTGGGCGTGCATAACAATACCAATTGGGTTTAATTGTCGAGAGAGGGGGAGTGAGAGAGAGAGAGAGAGAGAGTGTGTGTGTGTGTGTGTGTGATTCGGGTATCAATTATGTGGTTAAGGAGTTGGAGAAGGAAGTTTCGATTAATGAAAGCTTCGATGGTGGGTATGTATCCTGGTGAAATGGCGCATAGGAATACCCTGTGCGGAGTATTGTAAGTTGACTAATGCGGATTGAGTGCAAGCAGCTCCCTCTCCTCCCTGTGATCGGGATGCGCCTGCCTAGCTTTCCACGAAGTTGCATAATTTCGACAATAGGACAAATACAACAGCCGACTGTAGGCCTCAATGCGCAGACACCTGGAAAGAGCTTCCCTGTCGATTTGAAGGTGTTATCCAGTGTGCTGCCAGCGGCAACACGTCCCTCCGCGTACCAGAGGTACAGCTGGGCGCCACACACACACACGCACACACACACAACCCTTGTTGTGACGCTCGGCGAATGACGCGAGGTTCTGTCCGCCGACCCCTCTCCAAACCGTCCAACTTTTCCCAGGGAGTCCTATCCCTGCCGCCCTATCGCCACGTTGTACCTCCACCTCCTCGTTGCCTGACGAACCATCACCACTCAGGCAATACCTCCGAGTAGTTCGTCATGCCAACGTCCAAGAACCGAGGCTGTGGTGTGCAAGGCCAGAGCGGGGGGGGCAGACGCGCCTCGCACACGCTAAGGACGCCGGCCTTGTCTGTATCGGGGAGGTGATATGCCGTGGAGGGGGGCCGCCAATCCGGGGCTAAAAATCCCCGAGAGGGGAAGGCGTATCCACCGCGGGGATAGCGAACGCCCAACTCCGGACGAAGGAGGTGAGGCGTCTCGACAGGGTTGGGCATGTGCCCGTCAGGAGGACAAGATAATCCCTGCCTTGACGATGAAAACGGTGGTGTTATGCGTCTCTGCGGCTCACCGGTGCGCCGTGCGAAAGTTCCTCTCCAGCGGTGCTGTGTGGATACCGAGCACTCGCTATTTCGTCCGCGTGCCCTCGGCATGGAACTCGCTTCTACAAGCCAAGGCCAGCAAGGTTGTTTAAGTTTAGTTCCTGCTGAGCCGCTTGCGCTCTATCGTCACGAAAGAGGTGATTTCGTCCGCGCTCCACTTCAACCCAACCCGGCAGAGCGTTGGCTCTCAGATACATCTCGTCTCCTTCCACATCTACGAGCAGCGGGATTCTCGACCGAGGCATGTGATGTGCGCACCGGGGACGGGCTGTCGTGGCGTCGTGCTTCGAACTAAGCGACAACTACCGCGTCTCCGTCTTGGGGCCCGCTACGCCTAGCGCAGGAGCCCGATTACCAGGCGCTTAAGGGATCTTCATGGACTACGCGTTAGTTAGGGGGGAGAACGTGGTAGGTTGGGGAACGGTGAGTCGGTAACGCTGGCGGGGCTAGCGCGCGGGACATGAACATCCCTATCGATGGGGTTGGGATCTTTTGTCGCGGTGACCGGTCCCACGTTGGTCCCCTCTAAGTATGATCTGTGGGGAGGCAAGCTATACGCATAGGCCGGATTCGGAGCAGGGAATGAGGAGAGGGACTGGTGGCAAGAGTCTCCTCCGAACAACGATGTTAGTCCGAGAGCCAGAGGCCCTCAAGGCCCTACCGGATTCCGGCGCGCTGGTTCACCCGTTCCTCTAGGCCGAAGTGGATGAAGCTGTCATCCTTTGTCCCGTCAGTCTGGAACCGTATGCTGTGTGGGGATCGACAATTTGCAAGTTGGTGACGCATGAGGAACCTTTGTAGCGTCGAGGTTATCATCATGCGAGTCGCGGAATAGGCTTCACCTCTTCATCTGGTCTCTCGTCGTGTGTACGCCTAGTAGAATCTGTGCATGCTCCTGCGAGGTAGTACTAGTCCATGAGAGTGACTCGTGTGCAAAGTCTATTTCACTAAGCCGCGATTGCCAGGGAGGATGTCCTTGGGGAAAGCCTACGTCTGGGCAACTCTCTGTGACCCTGTGCATCAAACTAACTGTACACGGATAGTGATGCCACATTGGCGGGAAATGCAAGGGTTTGTTCGACAATGAAGGGTTCTCAAGCTTTGGGGACTGCCGTCCAACGTCTCACATCACGGCACTTGTCAGACTGCGTAGAATAGCGAATTCGGGTTTCTACACGGCGTGCCGGGCATTAGTTCCTGAAGATGAAGTTAAGGAGAGCAGTTGTGAACTACACCGAAGAGCTGCAGGAGCCCAGATCACTGGCAATGGTGGCTTCGGCCATTGTCGTTCTCGATATGTTGAAGGCCTTTTGCTTTTCAGACGTCCCGTATTACCCTACCATCAAAGTTGTAGTTTGGACGTATACTTCCGTCGCGCATGGGAACTGGACGATAACGAGATGATGTTCTTTCCGGGGCCCTATGGCACACAGTCTTCGTTTCACTGGTGCGCCTAGGGCCTTCTGGTTCGCATCTCGTGTTATGACTTAGAGTACTCACGGCACGGAGATAGCTTTCTTAGGTCTTATATCGAGATACCGGGTACAGAGGCAACGAGTTGTTGAGTTCCATGACTATAACTCTTAAGCCCACGTTTGGGGTTCATAGCCCATGATGGCGCCCTCATGGGAACACTATGGGTATGCCTTCCGGAAGGTGCCTGCCGGGGTTCAGGAACTTAGCCATGTCCTGTATCACAGGCTCTAGGGTTTTGTATGCTTTACAACATGGTCAACAACTACTAGATCACAAGTCTCCTCTTATATACTGTCCTGCCGTGGTTGGCACGCGTCTCCTCTCTTCGCGGCGTAGTAGTTGTAGGCCATATAGGGGCCATGACAAGACAAAGGTAGGAGTAACAAGACAAGCCCTATCCTATTCTAGAGCTGACATCTTTATGGGTCGGAGGTGGAACGAAGTTTTGGGCGAAGGGTTAAGGCGAAGAAGGGTGGACTTGAGCTGGCCTCTCTCCCTTCGAAACTACATGTATATCCTATCCTGCTAGAGTCTCACGAGCAGAGCATAAGATTTGTCTAGCATCGTCCATTACCACCAAAGCTACCTACTTTACATCTAGATGCATTAGAATCGAAGACACCGCGCTCAAGACCTTTCTTCCCTTCCTTGTCTTCCCCCGGCGATGTGGTATCAGAAAATTAATGAGTAAAGAAGAAAAAAACGAGCGCCTCATGAGCTCATGAAGATCGAATCGAAAGAAAAAGACGCAGACAAAAAGAAGATGGTGTAGATGTACAAAAACCAGAGCCTCCCTCCTGCTTTCCATATCCGGATTTGTCCTCCTCGCGAATGAAGTTCCATGGTATCAAAGCAATTCTCTCTCCCGTTCCGACCTTCATTATTTGCCATGCCCGCAACGCCATGCAATAAAAACAGAATCAAGCCAACACCTCAGGAGAGTGAAGAATGTTCGTAGCCGTCTTAAACTTGCGGCACATCAGGCCTCTGCCTCCCCAGCGACTCAAATAGCTGGCCGGGCGGCACTCGTCGGATGCCGCTGCTCCGGTCAATCATCGATGTCGGCGCTGGCACGTAGCCCTCGCGCTTCTTGCGTAACCGGTCGTGCACGACGCCGGCGCCAACGATGATGAGCATAAGGCCGAGCGATATGGCGAGGCCGATGAGCACAACGAATACGAGGGGCATGTCGTCACCTCCCGCGGTGAAGAAATCCTGCTTCTGAGTGAAGAACTGAGCGATGGATCCATCCGAGTCCCTTGAGCCACTTGTCAAGGCATACGGTTGGAATGAATCTCCGTCGAAAACGACGGCTGAGGCGCCTCCGAGTTCTCGCAGCTCGATAGATCCAGCGAGGACGAGGGACTGGCGTTCGGGCAGGAGGTCCGTCGAATCGTGTTTCTCAGTCAGGGAGAACACTTGCATGCTTCGGATGATGGACTCGGGGAGCACATTGTCCGGTGCGGTCAGCCACTTGGATCCGTCGTACTTCATGATGAAGACTGAACCGTCATCGGCGTGTCCAGCAATCCAGATCTGTTTGCCGTCGCTGGACCCTAGCGTCATCGCTTCTACCGTACCCGGAATCTCGTCTGAACTCGGATACGTGTCCCAGACTTGCGTATCGGTGTTGTAGGTGGCAAGCGGCGTGTCGGTGCTTCCATTGACAGTCAGGGACCCTCCGACTGCTAGAACCGTGTCACTTGTCCATGTCATGGAGTGGACCTCTCCCTCGACATTGACACCCGGCTGCGTCCACGAGTTCTGCTCCGTGTCATATATACAGACGCCGGGGCATGGGAGGGACCCAGCTTGGGTGAAGGAGCCTCCAACGAAGATATTGTTCCCCTCGGGCTGGACAAGTATGGCAGACACACTCGTCTCGCCACCCGAAAGGGGAGGGGGTTGGTCGGGGAAGGACTTTGAATCCAAGTTGTAGGCAATGATGCCGTTGACACGGTCGCCATCGACGGTCCCGCTCACAAGCCCTCCAGCATAGAGGATATTGTCTTTAACCGCTACTGCAGCGAACGTCGAGTTTTCGCCAATATCGGAATCGAGACCGCTAACCTTGTTGTCGTCTTTGCCGTCAATAATGACGAGGTTGTTCACAGTATCGTCACCCAATAGTTCAGCTGTGAAGCGTCCCGCAAGAATTGTGAAGTCCTTGTCGTCCTCGTTGTAGAACGTACCGGCCAGGACGCCGGACTCCCCATCGGATGCGGCTATAAGCTCTCGGCGGTTCACATTGGATGATTCCGAGTCGGATGTCTCAGGGCGTATGTTGATGGGGAAACGGCCGAGTTTGCCGTCGGTCAGGGTGGCCGCTCCGGTAGCACCAACCTGCGAAGCCGACAGGGAGCCGGCGTACAAGGACTCATCATCGCCAAAGTCTAGTAGCGACGCCGTGAGAGCACCGCTGAACGAAGGCGAGGCTTCGTTAAGATTCTGGAGCCAGTTGTTTTTGGAGGGGACCCACACAGCTATCCCTGATACGTCGCTGGCTGCATTGTCATCAAACTCGAGACATTCCGTGAAGTGACCGGAAAACGCTATGGCAGTTTCCTCATCATCGTCCAAGTTGATCTTCAACGACACAACATGGTGGATGTGGCCATTCACGCCGGCGCCGAGAGCTGACCAGGAGTCGTCCTCGGTGTCGTACACAGCGACATTGTTCAGATCCTTCACGTCACTGTCCTGGGCTTTCGAGAAATCACCGCCCACGTACAACTTGGAATCCTCAAGGTGCATCGATACAACCGGTCCGTCGAGTCCGCCACCCAGGGACGAAACGCGCTCGTTATCCGAGTTGATAGAAACGACATTATCGGCGTCATCTGAAGTCAACTCACCGCCCACGTAAAGATCGTCCCCAGACGATACCACCGACAAGACTTTGGCGCCGCTCGAGAAACCGGAGCCAAGCCGATTAATAGGTGATTCGTCGAGCTTGGAGGAGTCTATTTCGTCGACTTCGGGGTCGTAGTCGAACAGTCCCTTCAGACCCCCGGTCGAGTTGATGAGCGAGAAACCCACGCGCTGCGCAACGATGACCATCTCGTCGAGCGACTGGCCGGCCAAGGGCGTAATAGTGATAGTAGGTCGGAACGAGTCCGAGCCTGCGTCAATGAAACCAAAGTAGACCTGGTCATACTTGTCGAAGTTGTTTGTCTGGAACAGGGATGTCGAGAAGGTAATCCCGTCATCACCTGACATGACACCACTCACATTAACCTGGCCCCTATTGGCACAAGTTCCGTCGCCAATGCAGCCAGGTGTGTACATGTTGACTGAATAGTTTCCGGACTCTTTAATGTTCGGGAAAAAGTCGATGGACGCGGAATCTTCGGTGATGGGTGCCGTGAGCCGAGCGGAGAGGTACCTCGAGTTAGTATCGGTCGAGCGAGCCTCTTCCCACGGCCCGTTGGTAGTGGATGAGGCGGCAATGTCAAGGCCAGCACAGGCAGGTTCATTGAATTGGTTGACCGCGTAAGAGAATATGTCGTCTCCAAACAACTCGATCCCATTCAATCCACCTCCATCGCCATAGAACTCGGAGATGTCAATCCTGAAGCTGTTCATGCCAATGGAGTTGACAAAATAGAAGTCCTGGAACGGTACGTCTGGATCGTCACTCAATGGACATTCGTTGGTGCATGATCGGTTCTGTCCCGAGGCCGGGTCGGTGTAAGTGAAGTTAAGGATGCCAGTGTCTGGAAGAACAGTGAATCGCCATGTTTTGGTTCCACGGCCGTCTTGATGAGTGTTCCTGAGCCGGAGCTTCGATGGGTGGAACTCAAAGCCAAAGCTCGCCTGCCAGAAACCGGGCGTGTTGTCCGCCAGCAGCCATGTGTTCCCGGGTCCATCCGTGTTGTCGCCGGGGCAAACAATGTTCCTTGGGTCGGTGAAATCCTGATTGCTGGCACTCGAGCCGGCAGTGATATCGGCATCGACGATGTTGATTACTTGCTCGTCTGGCGTTCCCTCAGTGCTGGTGTTTCCGAGTCCTGTGAAGTCGCCGCCAAAAATGATGTGGCCGTTGGAAGCTCGCGTGATCGAGGACACGGGCCCGTTAAATCCAGCAAAGGGAAGGTTTTCCCAACCGTCATCCACGTTCCAAGCAACGGCATTCCTGGAGTCTTCCACCTTAAAGCTCCCTCCGAGATAGACCTTGCTAGAGTCCTGATCGCAGAATAAGGCGTTCACTTGACCTTCTAGGCCATCAAGGGCCCTGATTTCGCGAGTATCCGGGTCGAAGAGCGCCACCGACTGTGCCTTCTGGCCGTCTAAGCTGGTGAAGTTTCCGCCTATCATCACGCCAGCTAGATCGCCATTACTCCGCTTGTAGGCGCACATTGACTGAATGGACGCATCAGACGATGCAAGTGACGCAAATGCGCCATTTGGTAGTTGGGCGAGGAGTGACTCGCTACCATTGCTTGAGAACGTGCTCTCATTTTGCCCCTCATACTCGTAAAGGGAGATTCCAGTAAAATCGCCGGCAATGCCCACCTTTCCTAGGCGGGAGAAGTCGAGATTCGCGGCTGGCGCCTTGTCGAAATCGAAGGCGACGGATGGTGAGGGAGCCAGGGCTACGGCCACTAGAAAGGTCGATATTGATGATGATAATGATGGAAGGCGCGCCGCCTTGGAGCGGCGACGTGGAAGAGACATGGCCGCTGTTCGTCTCGCGGATGAGACTTGGCGTGGTGTATCCACAGCGACCACAGTTCCAATTCCTCACCGGGGACTGACTTGAGTGTATGATCTCGCGGCGGGGTGTTCGTATGGCATTGGTGGTGTCGGCAATTACGAATGGCGAACGCGGATCATAGGCCGGAAGAATGACGGCGATTGACTCGTCGCAGAGCGGAGCGTGCAAGAATTGAGCGTTCTAATGGGAGACGCACAAGTCCTGAAGAAACAAAGAACACGCGGTGGTCGCTAGCGAAAGATCGAAACAAGAAACGACGGGCGGAACGAAAAGAAGGAATAGAGAGATGACGGAATCGCTAACGGTTTCGAGAGAGGGTGTCCCTGGGGTGAAAACGAGTGGATCGGGACGCGTGAGCTTCGAATATTTCGCGAAAGGTGGCAATACAAATTAGTCGGCTTAGAGGCTGTCGCGTTTCTTTCGTCGGGCGTTCGAGTTTCTCGACCGAGGGCGTTGTTTTTGCAAGGGATGTTTGAAGGCTAAAATTGAGTTTGGACGGCGGGAGGAACGAGTGACGGATTGGGGCTGGGCACCGAACGTTGGGTCAGTACATCAGTGCCTCGAGTTGCGCGGGGCGGCGAAGTTGGACGCCGTGGCTTGGGCCCTGTTCTTGCTCCCCCCGGCCACCTGTCTCGGATCTCCCCTCACGAAACGTCAAACGGGGTCAAACCTGGTTTGTAGCCCCCCGGACAAACATTTGAAGTTTTGCTCGGGCCCCTCCGAATTTTAACTCTTGAGGGATGACAGTAAACGGCGCGAATTGGGAGATGAAATGGACAGCTCGGATGGTTGACGTGGGAATGGAGGGGAATTTCAGGTACAGGCCCGCTAATACTGGGATGAAAACTGCAACTTCGCCAGGGGAAATTTTTCGGCAAGACAAGGACAACCAAGTAATCTGGCCCAAACACACAAACGCAATAATTTGGCGCACGTCTTGAATTGAAAAGATATGCTCACCTGGCCAGAGTACTCGGGTGCTATGCGTGCTTGACCCGATTTCCACCAGGGGAAAATGGCGTCGAATCGGTCGACAACCAGCTGTTTAGTGGCTCTTGACACGGAACTTCGAGGCGGAAGCCAAGGTCGGACAGTGCTACGCGGTGTCCACTGTTAATTATCCTGCGACAGCCAATAGAATCCCAGCGTCGCAGATGGAGCACCCAGCTCGCCGAATATTCTTTAGCACAGCTTTCGAATGGCTGGCTTGCCGTCGAATATTAATGCCGATATATCAATCTCGGGCGTCGGCCAATTGGTTTCGCTTCCTTCCGTCTCGTATCTGCTTTCCTGATTCCTATTCTTCACGCGATATAGAGCAATATGTTGCCTTGGGAGACGTAATGAACTCAATGCTTCGCGTTCAATCTCCCGGGTCGAGAATGGTTCGAGGTAAGGGATATCGTAGACGCCAAAGTTAGTTGCCTGGGTCGGGATTCACGGTTGATACGATTGGGGCGGTTTCGATTCGTCGTCCGGGACGGGCGTAGTGTAGATTGATAGGAAAAGAATGGATAGGTCAAGCCAGAGAAATATCTGTTCCCAGATTAACAGAACAAGCGTTAGCTGGCCCAATGCTCCTCCATGTCGTCCGCTTGAAGGCGGTTTTTGGGCGAGACGGAGATCCCACACACCAAAAGAACGGTTTTGAACGGGGGCTCGATGAACAAGGATCTGTGGTAAAGAGCGACGAGGTGACACAGTCGAGCGTCGGAATAAGGAGTGATCCGAGGCTACACAGCGCACACCAGCCCCGATGCTGCGATCGGAGGTGCCGAGTAGATCTCGACCAGGACGAACAAAAAAAGAGTGACGGTAATGGGTGCAAACAAGCAGAACTTCAAAGGGAAATTCGAGGAGAAGAGGAAACACGAGGCTGGATTTTGGTCCCTCTTCTCGGAAATGAGGAGGGAGCGGCAGCCCCATCTGCTAAGCTTGGGAACCCATGTCTCCGTACAGCACAACCAGAGGGTAACCCGAGCTGGGCGGTCCCCCTGGCCTCGTTCTCAGGATCCAATGCCAATGGTTCAGCCAATCCACGCCACTGATTCTCGGGATTCCCCACTAGCATTGAACCACGCAGTGACCACACTGCTTCTTCCAGCTTCGGCTTCTTTTTCCATCAATCTTACCACTTTCGCCTGTTCTTTTGCCCCCGTTATACCAATCGGGCACTTTTTGACCTTGCCTTTTCTTGCACATGTCATGCAAGCATGAGACTAAATTCTACCCTCACCGCAGGAATGTGCTCACTTTTCCCTGTATCTTGTCCCGCAAGTGGAGGCTAGGTAGCTCTGCGCCATGTGGGAGTCAGGGGTCCAGAGGGAAAGACGGTGTGATGCGACCCCGGCAAAAAAAAGAGTGGTCTGGTGGTAACACTGCGGCGCTGCTCACAGCATATTGCTCCATATATTCAAGTGGCACACGAACGCTGCTCAGGTACCACGGATCACCAGCCGTATGACAAGCGCCTTCTTCCAACCCCATTCCTCTTCTCGAGTTTCGACGGATTTGGAAATCTGGGAGGCTGGCAATCCGACCGACCAAGCCAACTCGCCCTTCGTATCCCCCATTCGACGCGGCCGGGGTCGCACACAGACACCACCCGACCACGGGACGCGGCATCGCGGACAGTTCCGTCCCACCACCATTGGCGCCATCCCATTTTCTCGCTGAGGTGGGTAAGATCCAAAAGGGTCCAGTAGTGATACCGCTGTCTCCGGGCGCTGCTGGTATCCATCCCCTGAGCGCTTCCGTGTCCCAATCCAGCCCAGCTATGGCTCACCTTGGACGTAGCGAGTAAGAAGCCAATGACACTTGCTTTTCTCTCCTACGCTGACCGGAGTGTCTGAAACCCCTCGAGGCCAATCCACCTCCTGGACAGACGGCTTAAGCTCGTCCATCACCAACAGGCTTTTTTTTATATATATCTCCTAGCCACTCGTAAGCCCCCCTGTTTTTCCTACCATTCCGTTTGGTCGCCTGCCGCTGCTGGCCACTCGGATCAGCCCTTCTGCGCCGTCGATCATACCGGTGTCTTTGCCGGAGGACCCTGTTCGGCGGGTGAGGAAGCCGGGTTTGTGGATACCCGGTTGAGTCTTGTCTCGGCCTGGCAGCTGTCAATCGCGAGTTGTGGCCCATGCGGGCCATCCTCTGGGAGAGGCGTTCCCTATATGCTTTTGTCGTCCTGTCGCCAACGGGGTGCCTGCCGAGACGACCGGCCTTGGCCTTCCGAATGCTAGTTTGGATTATTACGGTAAACCTCGACAGCTACAAGTGGACACGCTTCTGTTAACCCCTCGTCAATATTCCGGATCCTTTCATAACGTAGCTATTATAAACACAGAAACCTCTCGTTTCAGCAGCGATCCATGGTACGCTCAAACCGAACAAACGTTTATGTCATATTTTGTATGTGGTTGGGTTCCAGAACCCCAACGACCTGGATCGAACCACAAGGCAGACGGCGCCCAGGAAACATAGTCTTTCGGTATCTAGCCGATCAGCTGGAGAACCGCCATGCGTCCGTGGAGCGCCATCCCGTAACTAAAACACCAGGGAAGAGGAGGCGAGTGAGCATCGCTTCACTCCGCCCATCCGCGGATCCTAGAGCGATCCTTGGAGCAAGGCCCGTGGATTAGATCTCGGAGCCGCGCCGGCTCGCTGTTCCTCGCCCTAGGTGCCTTTTACCTATGTGCCGCCCCCATCCCTCATCCTTTGGGTTTCGTTGGACATCTCCCTATGGTAGTCTCCCACCAGTATGGCATCTTCAATATCGGGCCACGCAGCATGGAAGTCCCGTCTCTTCGTCGGCTACGGGCATAGAGAACCCAGAACTCCTACCATCATAAGCGAGGCCGTCCATATTATAGTGATAACGATTAGAAGTGAAATTGGAGGGGGGATCGCTAGAAATTGTGAAATCTTATCATTCATCTGTGTAATTCCACTGGGTCGCCGTCGAGGGACCAGTATAGTAAGTAGACCCACGGCCAATAAGCATCTCCTTCCTCTCCCGAGACGACCGGGTTCCTCACTTTTTTTGCGTGGGATATTTACGCGTTCATGTTAGCTATCGATTCAAGATACCAGCAAAAGCCCAGCAGGACCCTTTAGCTTGCCACCTTGAAAGTCCTCCCGCTCGCCGTCTTCCTCTCCTTCTCCTCGTTATCCGGCCTAGCCCTCCGTAGAACTAAAAACTGAGTGTCAGTATACACGCCCCTATCTACCAGCTGGTGATGAGACGGTATCATACCCTGGAGGAAATCCGCAGTCCGCTTCCGCATTCGCGAGTGAATGTATGCCTTCGAGGCCTTGATGTGGTAATGGAAGTAGTCCCGGAACGTCTGGATGTGCGAAATGACATCCGGCATGCGCTGGGGTGTGAGGTGACGAGGGAAAAGCACTTATCAAACCCGTTAGCACGCGTACCAGCACGAGACCCCTGAGCCAGAAAAAACACCTAGACCCACCAAAAGTCACGTAGCCCACTTCCCCAGAGCCTGAGCTAGACACACCCGGAACTCCCTGTAGTTCCAGCGGCGGGTCATTCCTGAAGAGCACCTGCGGCGCGTTCTGGATAGCCCGCCGCCTCGCGTCAACGAACTCCTGGATGAAGATCTTGCCGAACACACGGTCCGTCTCCTCGCGGAAGATGGTGCTGAAGATGACGGTCACGCGGTCGTGGCTCGCCTTGACGTAGATGGCTTCCTCCTCGCGGTAGTGCACCGCCATGACCTCGCCACCAGACCGGACAGCGTCAGGGGCCTCCTCCGAGGTGTACTTGGAAGCCTCCTCCTTGAGACGGTAGTGCTCTTGGTAAGCGGCCTCGAATGGGGCGGCCATGGCGTTTCGCTTGAGTAGGGCCATCTTCATGATAAGGGCGTCCCGCGCCTCTGTTCATACAGGTTAGCCGCGGTTGCCGGGACGCCAGCTTCGGGAGGAGGCCTGCCTTGTTCAGAGGGAAGGTTCTCTAAATCAATCATGACGGAGAAGTCAAAGCCAGGCTCTGGCGCAATGACATAATCCCCGTACTCCCGTTGCAGTACCTGCTCAGCCCCGTACCTCACCAGGTCCTTGAAGCATCTTATCTGGATCGAGAGCACGATCTTGCTCTTCGTCTCGGGCGTCGATATGTGGAAGAGCACGCCATCAAAGTCCGAGACCGTCTGGTCGATGGTCACTGGCGGGGCACTGTGGTTTTGCTCGCGGTATTAGCCTCACGGCCTTGCTATTAGGGGAGCCGGATCGGGGATGGGATGGAGCGCACCCGGAGAACCTCTCGGTGAGGACATTTTGGATGAGTACGTTCTGGTAGTCGAGGAGCAACATTTTGTCGGCCTCGGGACGTTGGGTTCGGGAAGCAGAGTTGGGGAGAGTTGAAAGAGCGTCGTCGATGGTGGTGGTGACGGCGTCCGGGGGAGCTGTCGCAGGAGGCTCGATAATAGTGGGGTTCCAACTTGGCTCCCCTCACTAAGCTCGCAGCCACCAGTGTTGGGGGTGCGTTTGGAGTCACGTGGTATTCCTCTGCCAACGTCATAGTCTGGTTCTCGATGAAACTGACCCAGTCCTATCCTATTCACAACGACTCTTGCCTGATATCCAAACTATCGACCTCATTCTCCCAAACACAAGGCGCCAGCTACCTCACGCCCCTAACAAGGGGTACTCGATCTCACTATTTCGACCCCTGAAAAGTGCAAAGGCAGCAAACGAAGGCCCTTGATAGGCGACATCCCCGAGATCCTTGGATGTCGTTGGGATTATTAGTCTGATTTAAAGCCTCTATTCTGTTCATTCCCCCGTAGTATTTATTTAAACGATACGGCTTGGAGCTCCTCGACTATGTGGAAGTGACAATTTACAACGTACGGTAGTTAGTTCGTACCTCGCCTGCACCGCTGGGAACTATAAATGGATCAAGCTTTGAACACACACTGCTCTTCTGTGGAGATCACGAGCCTAACGTGGAACCTAATCTCGTTGAATTCACTGGGTATCATAAATTAATCTGCAGGAACATGTGGGCTTTCATATGTGACTCGGAGACCAAGAGACTTAGTAACTGCTGGACACGGCGCCTAATATTCACCCGCATCGGGCTAGAGCATCCTCACCCTCAAAGCAGCATCTTGCTAATCTTATGTTGATCCAATTGACCAAACTACATAGCTACCAACTACCACCTTCCCCCAATCCAACTCATCCCCGCCACAAGAAACTAACAACGGCGGCCCCTCCGCTCCCCGGCACTCGAGCCATGAGCAGGCGCCTCTGTCAAAGGGTATCGAAGAAGAAGAGTAATAAGAAGACATTAAACAAAAGAAAGATGTAGTTTGAGAAGATTGTGGAGCTATCGCTCGACCACACCTGACCCAATCATAAGGCCTCCCAGAACTCCAGCGTAGCTAGACATTAGTTTTCGTTCTATGAGCTCTCTCTTTTCCCGTCTACATCGCCCGACGCCGGAACGGGAAGACCCATAAAGCAATTAAGAAGGAAAAGAAGAAAAAAAGAGGCAACATAAAGAATAATAAGCCGAGACCGTAATATGTTTCGTTGAGAAATAGCAGTATCGTTCGTATGATGAGGGAACTGGCGGACGCCTTCCACGCGGGGAATAAACTCGTGCCCGAGTTGGTACGAACCGGGTGGACACCGCGAATCATTCCACGGTTGACTCTAGTCCCTCCAGTAGCCTTTTCGCTTCGTATAGCCGCCGCCGGTAGACCCGCCCTTCAGGGGATGCCTGGCCAGCGTCACTCAGTCCCAACACACACCTCCCTAGGCTGGCGACAAGCCTCTGAACGAGAATCTGGTCTTCCTTGTTGAGCGTTTGTATCACCGGCGCGCCCCTACCCTGGGGGCCTTCCTTCTCACAGATGCTGGTCGTCTCGCTCATGAGCACGTCTGAGACGCTCTTCAGTTCCTCGTCTGGTGAGCCTCTGGGCGTCAGCACGCCCCCGTTCATCTTCACCTTGCCGTTCATGAGGGGGAAGCTCCTAGTTGTTCCCGTAGACTCAAAGGAAGACACGGAAGGGCGGTGAAGGGCGGATGCGCGTTTCGAGGTGGGCCGATAAATAACGGAATTGTGGCGCCTTCGGGCTCCAATACCATTCACATCCTCGTCAGAGCTAGGGGATGGGAAGCTGCCAGGGGCGTTTCTCTCTGGTTCCGAGTCCGGCCTCGGCTCATCTGTCGCGCCACTGGTGGCATCATAGTAAGAAGCCCTTGTAGACAGCCTCCCTTCTCTTTCCTCATCGGCCGTTGCGAAGGTATCCGAGGTAGAAGTGGTATCGCCGCTTCCCCTCCTGCTGTGGCGCCGTGTCGTCTCATTTTTCTCCGGGGTAGCAATCGGCCCTTTGGTGGTTTCAACCGAGTCCTCAGAGCTGAAGCTTCCTCTTCGTCCGAGGTGCTCCTGGCTCAGAGTGCCCATAGCACTATGCAGGAAGAAGTGCTCGTAGTCAAATGCATCCTCCCGGTCCTCGTGAGAGAGCGCCGTTTGTGGGGCGTCATGGTACAAGGAATCGCCACTCTCACTCGCATAGTCAAAATCGTCCTGACCATCGTGGAACTCATCAAGTGATTCGGCGTCGTCTTCAATGGACACGTGGTCTTCCTGCTCCACATCACCCGGTACGTGATCCTCGTTTTGTCCAGTTCCGTTGACAAAAGCGGAGCTCCGATGAGATTGAAGGCCTTCGGAGGCCATTTCGTACTCGCTGTAGCTGGACTCATCTTCCTCGAAAACAGGCTCGGGATGATTGGCGTCCCTTGAAGCGGGGTCGACGTCCGCTTCGTTGGGCCCTGTATCCTCGCGCACTTCTTGGGGCTGAGGTGGTGGAGGGCCGGGTACCCACTGGTCAACCTCCGCATTTGTAAATGGGCTGGGTGTGCGGAGGCTCTGCAGGCTTCGGCGCTTAAGGCTATCAGCCTTCGCCTGTTCCCGAAGACTTGATATCCGGCCCTTCAGACCGTGCACCTGCTCCTTCAGCTCCCGCATCTGCGTGACGGAACCGGGACGTGAAACGGGCCTCTCTGGGGCAGGCCCGAAAGTTGGGCTCAAAAAGTTGTCGAGCTCGGCACTTCCTCTTGCACGGGGCTCGTGGCTCATCTCATCTTCGCTTAGGGGTTCCAGGCCCCTTTCTGGACCTGGGAGCGACGTCCTGTATGGCGGCCTCGCAAGGTTGAGTTTAAGTCTATCCACACTCTTAGAACCGCTCAGCGGCTGCCGGTAGCCTCCCGCGGCCCCCAGCGCGCTCGCAGATCGTTGAGGAGAAGCGCCTGGGGGGCTGCCCGGATTCATATCGGGACGTATCAGATTGTCGCTCCGCATCCGTGAGTGGCCGAATTTGGACGCCGTCGTGTTCGGATCGCTCGACGCGCCGTCGGCGGTGTGGATGGGTGGGGACGGAGCCGACGTCGACCCGTCGGAGGACAGTGAAGAGTTGATGTAAAGTGTGCTTCTGGCTCTCGATAGATTGCCTTCCATTGTCTGTGAGCGATGGTTAATATTAGTGAGACAAATCTCGTGAATAGATTATGTGTGTACGGGCGAGACATCTCAACATACCGTTAATCTCTTCTTCGCATTGGCGAGGATAAGCTCAGCGCGGCGACCGATCGAGCTTGTCGAGAATCTATTCTCTTCGTTCAGTCCATCGCCATTGCCTCTATTGTGCGAACGGGTGGAATGGACAGACACGTCATCTGCAAAGGACTCTGCCACGCTCTCCTCGTCGTCTCCCTGGAAGACGCTGTCGTCGACGCTTACGGTGTCGTCGAAGTCGGCGAAGGGGGCGGGGCGTCCTCCGCTTGTGATAGTGCTGGATGAGTCGATTGAGTCACTACGCTCGCGCGCCGCAGCCTTGGATCGTTTCTTTATGATCGTTTTCCTCACCGTAGCGGCACTACCGCTACCGTGCGCGCCCATAGTGGGCGACGATCCCAAAGGACCATCGCTAGTCCCGTTGTAGAGCGGTGCAGGGGAAGCACCATACGAGGGCCCACCGACGTTGCTCTCCACCTCAGTGACTTCGCCGATGTCCGAGAGCATGGTGCCATTGCCGTAGATGATAGGGGTCGTGGGCGTGGTGGGGCCGGCGTTGTAGGCATTTTGTAGCGGCATGTGGTACTGCATGTCGTTGATGGTGACGGGACTTTTCCACATGCGCAGCGGAGACGGCGAGCGGTCAGGCGATGTTGGGCGCTCGTCTTCCGGTAAAATCATGTCGGGATTCGTGAGGGTGGGCGAGCCGGGAGGAGGTGGGTGCGGCATCGCGGAGCCAGAGCCCGGGCCAGACGCTGTAGACGTCTGCTGGTAACGGTTTGGTGTTGTCATGGCCGGTTAAGTTCTCCGCAGGCGGGAGAGCTTCACACCAGCAGATCCAAATGGTCCCGTGTTCCAACCGGTATCGATATGGAAGGTGGTGTGGCACTCGTATGGACTGGATAAATCCGGCAATCTTGGCCTTGACAGCGGGTCAGGCGCTTGAATGGTGCGTCGTCGCGGGTCGCACAGGGGGTATGCGCCGCTGGTCAGGGGAAACGCGCTGACGGTGCTTGGCCGCTGTTTCTCTCGCTCGCCTGCAGCAATGCACGCACTTTTTCCTCCGTTGGATAAATTACCTCGTTTTACGGCATGAAGCTGGGTGATCGACGCTTATCCAGGGGATCGCGGATAGGAGAAGCGCACTCGTCCCGGAGCGTGGAATGGAGGGCGCGACGCAATTCGAACGTGCAACGGCCGTGAGTGTTGGGGGCGTTCGAGGTTGCGCTCAAGAGAGCGGAAATCGTTCGGAAGCGGCGTCGCGGTTCACGCCGAAAGGTCAGGAGAGCATCAAAAGACTGGAAAGTTAAGGGCAGAGGTGGAAAAGGCGGGCTTTGGCTTAGGAATCGTCGGAGAATGTTGCGAATAGCCAACAGCAAAGTTCGAGTGCGAAGGGAGTCAGCGGGTGGTGGACACCAATGTCGATCCTGCTGATGATGGGATGTTAGCGGATGCTGTAGCGTTAATATTATCGTCTCCTGCGCCGTCTTGCAAGCCAGCTGAGACAGAAACCCACCTGACGAGCTGCATGTAACAAGCATGCAGTACCTAAACGAAGGCAAGGCAGATCTGGACCTCAAACGCCTCTTGGGAAGTTGGGAAACGAGCGAAGCAGAGACCGGATGTCGCGCGTTCAGGGGAGTTCCGATGCGACGCAGGCTCCCGCTCCGAGTCCCGTTAACCTGGATTTCCGAGCCCCTTTTGGGGTTGTCCGTCTAGCGGGTCGCCGTGGCTCCAGACCTTATAAATCTGGAGCCAAAGAAAAGTGTGGAATTTTAAAACTCGAGGGGCCGCGATCTGATTTGCGAAGGGCGAGGGAACCAGGGCGGCGGACCAGAAGTTGAATTCAATGTCCAATCATAGTCGCAGAGCGCCAAACGGTTCTGGGAAAAAAGGGGGAGGCGGCCGATGACGCATCCGAGTCTCGAGAACCGGTGGGCTTCGGGGGAGAGTTGACGGAGAACTTGACGTCCACGGTACAGCTCAGGCGACGGTCTTGTAGACGCAAACATAGGGAGGCGCAGAAGTAACCTGGAAGCGCTGGAAAGGAGGAATCGCCGAACGAGTAGGCCAGTAAATTGGCCCCGTCCACTTTTTTCTCCATCCCCGCCATCCGTCCGATCGCAACCCGGGTGCGCCTGCTTCTCGAAATGATACTAACGACGGGGTGCCCTTGCAATTCTTTCCAAGAGTAGCAAGCTCAGGCTGATCTCGCCTGCCCCGAGCTCATTTCAACGAACTGTGCACGAGACTTTCGCGTGCACATATCCACTCCGACGTCGCACTCTACAGGGGCCCATCTCATCAACCACGATGCTTTTCTTCCATACCCGACTTCGTCCCGCCCTCTCTGACGGGAAGTATTCCCGTACTCGTGCCTCGCTAGTTCAACGCACATCTCACTTGCACGCTAGATAAGGGGAATTCTGTCTTGTTCCGAACAAAAGGGGCATACCGCGCGAAGCTTTCGAATGGAATGTCGAAGATTCAGCCACTCAGATGTGCAGATGGGGCCGGAAAAAGGAAGGAGATTGCACGATCTGCCCTGACAGGGATGAACCCCCCAGCCATGCCCGTCATACCCAGCGCTGCCGACTAACGATACGAAAGGGGTTTACACTGACAACGGCAAGTCGCCGATGGACCGCCGACACCTTGCCCAGGAGCACACCACCCTTTCCAGCACTTTTTAGGCTCAAGGCTGGCAGCCATGTGCCGTCTTGGCGGAACCGACAACGCAAGCATCCGATCGGAGCGGTCGAATGTGGGAGCGATCTCGCGCCGACCCGCGTAGACTGTTCCCCTGAATCTCGCTACCGTTGAAGCCACGTGGTAGCACAAAGAGCAGCCCATGCACTCGGCCGTGTTTAACGCCCAAGCCCATAGAATGTTTGAATTTGCTCATGTTGGAGGCATTCTATAGTTCGGGTTTGATCTCTATGCTGCACCAATATGTGAGAAGTGTTGCAACGGATGCAAGACCGGACATGAAGTGTGGAACCGTTTCAACCAGAAATGGATGGTTACCTACGCTCCCCATCTCATTGGTCGAATGGCTGAGCAGGACGGGCATGGAAGTTCAAATTTGTATCAATGGGACATGGTCACAGGAAATGGCACCAGTGAGAGTGAATTACCGGCTCTTAAATGAGATGTATTTAGGATACGAAAATGTGAGGCCATCCCCTAAGTTAGCACAGGAACGATATCCAAGGGCTGAGAAAATCAACGCGCTCTCGAGGGAGGCTAAGCGTGTCGTCAAGTTACTGTTAATAACCAGTTAGCCTCGTTGTCCGAGACATGATCTCCATGTTTCAAAAGTAAGAGGTTGAGGACTACAATCAGTTCTCCAAGGTGAAACAAAATTTATCGTCACAGATGTAACTCAGCTAGAGCTAATATACGGTCATCACGTAGTGCAGGGTGAAAAAAGTCAAACTGCTGGGGAACTCACCAATAACTACGCGCATGAACAGTGTTGAATGCATGTCTACCATGCTGATCTGAACACGGAGTTGTTAGTCCGAAAGCACTCGATCAGGGCGTCAGATATGAAATATTAGAACTACACATGGCTGACGTTAGTAACAGAGATGTCTCCCAAGTCTTCGGGTAACGTACTCAACGAATATCAGGAAGAATATGTTGTGTTCATGCCCGGCAACCATAACGGTCGCCGATCAAACAGTGTGAATAACAAAGCATCATATACTCAATAGCCTGGGGAACGAGACTAATGATATCGACAATACCTAACAGCATCATGGGTCAGCATGTCTCTCCACCGAGGTCGATACCATGCATAAACCGCCAACAATATCCCAGTCAGGAGACGATTTCTCATCCAGAGGTCCCGTCGACATCCCACCACAAGGGTTGTAAGGCCTTGCTTGTAACGGCAAGAGCGACGTTACTCGTTATGTCCGCCCGTTCGTCAAGGTTCATCACAAGAGGATTGAGGTGGTGGGGATTGATTGAGCAATTACCTAGTTGTCGGCGAGTTAGTAAAGGAACTTGACTAGAACTAGAGCGAGCAAGCAGTAAATATTCGGTTGCTAGTCAGACAAGGCTGAAACTAAGCGACTGAATCCACATAGTATTTTCGGCATGAGGAATCCCTGTGTCGTTGATGTTCATCATCCAGCGGCGGTACCCGAAGGCACCAGGAGGTTAAGAAAATGGAAAGGACACTAACCTTTTACCTATTCGTATATAAATGGAGGATAGTAATTCCTATGGTGCTGCAATTGCTGCATCCTATATAGGACTCACGTTAGCTCGAGTATATTCTCTTGAGAAGCCATAGCAACGGAGGCGTAGAAGCATTTCTCAGTGTAATTCTAGAGCTTGAAAAATCACCATGGCGCTGTCTGATTTGGATTGTTCGTGTAAAAGAATTCATCAGGGAAAGTTTGAAAGATGTGCGAGCGATGAGGAGAAACTTACCATGTGTAGAAGTAGAACGAATTTGGATATGCGATGGGAGGTGGAAGGGAGAAATTTTTGCCGGTGCCCACGAAGCTCTGGGTTTTGTCGGCGGGCCGTGGTGGGTTCAGCTGACTAATCTCGAGCTTGAGCCGTCGAAGGCCCCCTGAAGGGCAGGTAGAACATTTTGCTGTACAAACCTCGGAAAATTGCCGCTGTTTTGTGTGAATTCTTAGCCACATAGACATGAGTATGTCGTCGTCGGGACATAAATTCCACTGACACCACCCTCATAGAGTTCGAAGCTGGACAGTTCGCGAATGCGGTTCTGTCCATAAAAGCGGGGCGGCCGAATAAAGTTGTGGCAATGCGGCCGAATCCGCCACAATTGCGGGTCAACCCGGGACGACAGCCAGTTGCGTAATCCACTCCGCCGTCAAAGGGCCCCTCCGACCAGTGGACGAGAACGTCATGTCCATCTTCCTCCTGTTCCTATCCGAAGAACTCGAACGAGGATTGTTCTTGACATGGCTTTTCTTGTCTCTATCACATAGGTTCTAGAGACAAGGAAACATTCAGGATGTCAGGCATGTGGGCTCCGGCAGCCCTGCGCCTGCTCCGGGTAGGCGTGGTGCGGACCACTAAGGCCCTCCGGAACAAGATAGCGAGCGCTTCGAAACCGACCCAGAGCCAACTTCACAACGCAACTACCCATACCTTCCCGGCCGGGCGACAGGCGATCCATCCGCTAGCAGCTCTTCGCCAGGGCCGACACTCGGCAAGATGGTACTCAACCAACGCGCATAGGTATCTGACGAGCACCGTCCGACGGTACCTGAGCGGCGGAACCACCAGCCCGCGCATCGATAGGAGCAAGTTCCCGACTTCAAAAACGTCGCGCCGCGTTTTACAATTCACTGGGCGTGCACCCTTCGCAAGCACCCTGCGACCGAACCTCACTGGAGGGGCTCTCCCCCGAACCCAAGGAGGGTACACACTCGGTGGCGGCGGCGCCAGGTACTTCTCGCACTCCCCAGTCGCACCCGCCGAGGTGGTCAACAACGTTTCGGCGGCTGTGAGGGCCTTCTGGCTTTCTGGACAGCGGGTCCGCTTTGACGGTGTCGACTCGATGGGCTATGCCAAGTACCGTGCAGTCTCGATTCTCGAGGATGAAGCTGCAAGACAAATGTCTTCGTGTTCCAAGGTCATCCCAGGATCTTTCATCGACTTCCAGCTCAGCCCGACTATCACCGCTCTCAATCCCATCTCGTCCTCCTTTACACACGCGCAAGCCGATCCTTATGTCCGTGTTGCCAATTTGGACCCCGAGGTCGTCGAACAGCTAGCGGGCGACTTTGCAAGGGCGTTCAAGGACTTGAGCATGACCTTCACTGATATCAAACGCCTTTCGTCCTTAGGCAACCTGCCTATCTCGCTAGAGAAACCCAACGTCCTAAGGATACGGTTCCCGGGTGTCGACGTCGAGACGGTCGAAAGGCTCTGCGACGACCTCGATATCCGCCGGGGGTCACTTGGCGAGGACCCGGAATTTGGCGTGGCGATGGGCGTGCCCGTCGCCCTCAAGTTCCCGTTCGCTCCGGAGAGCGAGGTAGCGCTCACCGCCACGTCCCCGAGCCGATCATCCCGATCCATGGATAGCGACGATGTCCGTGAGGCATTCATTGAGCTTGAGGAGAACCCGTGGTTCTCAGACCCCGAGGGCTATGAGACCATGTCGCAGGAACTGAGCTCTGGCGGTCATTCTGAGGACTATGAAGGTTTGGAAGGCATATATCGTTTCCTGCAAGAATGCGATAGGCCGAGGCCGAATTTCAAATAGGTTGTTTTGCGATCAGTCTTTTTTTTTTCAGGCGACAGTTTGCTCTTTGTATCGTAATACCAGGACACTCTTTTGATAGGATTTCCCATCTTGTAACGAACCTTGAACATAGCATAGTATGCAGCCTCTCTTTGATGCGTTACGTGAAGGGTGTCATATCTGAGCATGCAGACGATGCTGCAAAAGGAAGAGTAGATGGAGATTGTGAACAAGAAACAGGGGATGTCTCTTTTGCACTGTTATATATATCTGTCAGTTTAACATTGAAATTTGCCTCAAGCAACTCACTAATCGTTCGAGGAATGGTATTTTCTGGAGTTCCTGGCGTGACGTTGACAATCTGCATCCCCCCACCACAGCGATTTCGCAATGGTTCATCCAGCAGCTGGCCACAAGCGTTACAGGCCGACATGAGGTGTACGTACCCATGCATCCCAAAACCGAAGCGAACTGTCAAGCTTCGACCACGAGCTCTGAAGCTTTCCTCAATCGCGACGCGCCCGCCCCCTGATCTCGATACACTCCTGTCACAACACCTCATGCTACGTCTCCCGAGACCCGGCGCCCGATCTATCCGATTATAGCCGCTCCTTCTCCACCGGACTCACAATGGCGACCCTTGGTGGTTATCTAAACAGTATCTCAAAGCCCCCTGGGTCTCCTATTAAACCCTATAACCGTGTGCGCGTCGCACTCGCTGATACCTCGAATAGAAAGAGTCCTGATAATTACAGCCGACTCGAGGACACTTGTCGGCACGCTGGTAGCCACCGACCAAAGCACCAACCTCGTAGGTTCCCATGCGTCTCAATACACGCCCCGATTCGCTCCATTAAAAGTACCAAACCTCACCCCTCCTTACGCAATAGGTCCTCCAGGATGCGCAAGAGAGAGTAATCCGCACGCCAGACGACGACGAGCCCTCGGTGCAGGTGCCGCTGGGACTGTACCTCGTGCGCGGCGACAACGTGTGTACGGTGGGTTTAGTGGACGAGAAGCTCGATGAGAGTATCGATTGGACGGCGGTGAAGGGGTCGGCGATTGGCGGAGTGAAGCATGTGTAGATATACTGCGCCGAGCGGCTCGGGAAGTTGAGACGTGGGAGCTTGGGAAGGGGGAAGTGCCTGGCTTACTGCAGCGACTCACGCGGACTTGCAGGCAGTATCGAAGGGGGCTGATGGCCCGAGCGAGGTGCGACGGATATGCGGGAACTGGGTATTGAAGACGAGGCAGTTGTTATTGCATGGGCTGGCGTTAGGGTTCACAGGTTCGTAGAAACCTCTACATGCGACCTTCACAGTAGGAAATAGGTTTTCTCTGATACCCATTTCAAAAAAAAATTCTTTGTTGGTTTACCGAAAGATAGTTGTCCCGGGCCCGCGGTAGGGGGAAAGGTAACCAATTTCTAGGTGCGTGTCTTCTCTAGCCAAAGATACGCTTCATGAGATACTGGGCGAACAAGGCTTCCCCTGGAGAGCCAACCATTCTGTTAACCCTATTCCCCCGCCAGAAGCTCTGCCACCCGTCATCGTCCCCAGGGATCTCGCCCAGAGTCGGCCTCGCTGCTCGGGCCTTACTGTCGAGCATCTGGTCGCTGGGCGGCACCTCGGCCTTCTTCCGCCCGCGCCTGTCGACGACGTTCATGCCGCGCGACCATTGCCCGCATGTCTCAACGCGAATGTCCTCCGGCTCGGCGACGGGCTTCCACGAGGGATCATCCTGCGTCAGGAGGTACCAGATGGTCATAGGATCATGAAGCGACAGGCCGGCCTCGACGCCGGGTCCAACTATCCTCTCGATATTGTCGAACGTCCTGGAGAGGAAGTGGTCAGCCCATTGGGCAAGCGGGCTGCCCTTGTCCATGACAGGCTTGAGACTCTCCGCGAAGGGACCCCTGTTTAAGATGTGCGGCTCCGTGATATCGAGGGGAAAGAGTGTTAGCTTGAGTTTCCGCGGGAGGTCTTCCGGGTAACGGCCCAGCGACGAGATGTTTTCGGGGATAGGAGGCAAGGTCGAGTTGGGCGTGGGAGATGTCAGGGCGAGCACGCGGGCGGCTGCTACGGCGTCGGCGTACGTGTTGAATTCGGCTTTGGGGGTGACATTTCCGGGGACGTCAACCGCACCGCCCATGACGACCACCTCCTTGACTCGCAAAAACGTCTCTGGGTCCTCGGCGGCGGCCAGGGCAAGGTTCGTTAGGGGCCCAAGGGCGGCGATGCTAATGGTATCTTCAGGGTTCTCCTTGAGTAGGCGGAGGATCTCCTTATGGGCTGGTGTCTTGGACGGAGTGAACAGAGAAGCGTGAGATAAGGCCTCAGCAGTCGCATCCGTGCCGTTTTGGAATAGCGCTTTCCAAGTATCAGCCGGCGATAGGTGAGGATGCTGTTCATGTACTCCATGGAGTCCGTCCGCGCCATCTACGAATGTTATGGAGTTATTCTTAAGACTGGAACATCTTGGGGAGGCTTACGGAAGTGGTCAGCCATGAGAGTCTCGTCCTCAAGGGGGTGTTCTGCTCCAACAGCAACGATAGGCTTGCTGGCCCGCATAGTGTCGAAGCCAACCGGCCGGCCAGCATCCTTTCTCCAGGCCAGCTCCTTTTCCAGAACATGGAACAGAGAAACGGCATTCCGTAGGCAGCTTGAAGACGTAACGTGTTAGCTTCACGTTGGTCGTGTTGGCCAGATTCAAAGACACCACTCTGCAGCATACCTCTGTTGGGTCACGTTTCCATACGTAACGGAAACCATCAAGACCTCGAGCTCCTCGGGTGCGGAGGACAGCGCCAGGAGCAAGGCCAGGACGTCGTCCACGCCTAGAGTTTCAGGTCAGCACCTAAACTGGGAGGCCCGGGGCTGTAAAGGAAGGAAGGAGGGGCGCAAAAAGCTAAGCTCCGGCAGCGAGCACATCGGGTGGCGTAGAACGGGAGAGGGGGGTAACGTGCCTGGGTCTGTGTCTATAATAACTCGGTTCTTCGGCGCCATGGCGGGCGAAATTGCGGGACTCAGACGTCAACGGGTGTCTCGCAGGGATGTGAGAAAGTCGGACAAGTATCACGGGTCGCGCACAGGGGGCTGCAGGTAGCCGGGTTGGAGTAACTGTGTCCGTCAGTCCTGCTATCTCCCGGGCGAAGACCAGCAGCCACTTGGAGCAGTAAGTGGTCGAATAAGTAAGCCGGAGGAGGCGTACACCTTGGTCGGTCTCGAGTCCACAATATTCTCGTCTGGTGAGAAAGCGGGAGAGCCAGCAAAGATATAATCAACACTTGCCACTACAACCACATTGAGCTTGTATCGCGTTGGACCGGGTCAGGGAGCCTTCCATCAATTTAACTCTCGGATTACAGCGCTTATCGAAGGGAGTCAGTCCAAGGCGCCAAAGTTGCTTGCACTGGCAGCGCCCAAAACCTGCTTGTCTACCCCTCAGTTGGGGGCGCTTATCTTGCGCGTGTGGTGGGGGTGGTGCCCCAGAATTTGCCCCTCCTCATCACAGCTCCGCACTGGCAGACGCACAGCGAGGTCAACCGCCGTCGGGCGGCTCGGAAGACTCCTATGACTTGCGCCGGATCTCGCCGGTCAACCCGATAACAAGACATACCGGGCTTGTATTCTTGGTGCTGCTTTACTAGGAGCCTATTGTCTTTCTTTGCGGCAGGCTAGAGTCTCTGCTTGTGGTTAACGGGCTTCTGAAAGAATAATATGTACAGTTGTTGTTGGCCAGGACACTCTCTGCAGGCGGTGATAGGGTCTCAAAGCAGGGAGCCCCAGGTCATCACTCAAGGGAGTCAGATAAAGACCGACTTCAACTTTGGCACTGCCATGTTCCTTGTATACTTCAGAGAGCACACACCTGAGATATTGGACACTATAGGGTTGTGCTGCAACCGAAAGGGGGTCCTTTATACCCAAGACATGTTCGGGAGCAAAAATGCTTCATCAGCAGCCAGATGAAACGGATTGGGCAAAGCGTTCTTATCACCTGGTATCAAACCTACACATGAGACCATCAAGAGATTTTTTTTTCTTTTTCTTTTGGGATATTTTGGTAGGTGTATGGTTCAAATAGTCATGCTACAGTGTTGTAGGACAAACACGGAGATATTGAATTGATACTTCAACTGCGGAACTGTTGCGCATGCACAATTGCTCCATCCAAGCAATAGCATCCCTCCAGCCAAAAGTTCGCACTTGTTACATTTGGGTGACCCTGCATTCACACCCATACCCCTATTATTTCCGAATATTTCCCGATAGCGCTAGGCAAGAAGCAGCAGGTCTGAATTCTCAGTTGGACAATATTAGATCACACCTGGGGGTATACGTATTCTTCCCCCCTGCTGCCAAGAGACATCTGAACACGTCCTCAACACGGCTTTCCAAATTATTCCGTCGAGGCCCTCCTTTCCATCAGCCTTCCACGCTGGCCAATCTCTATCCTGTCCCTATCCTGCCACCGCCATCGTCCGCCTCCCGAATTCGAGATCATTCTGCTCTGTGTGTGGAAAGGCTTCTTTCCAACGCTGCGTCCGAGGGAGCTTGATCAGCAAATCGGAAGTCAATCGCAGGAACCCAGATCACCAGTTGGGAATGCATTGATCGATCCACCACCACCAAAAGCGCCTTCCCCCCCATTGTGCGTCAATCATCGGTTTGTTTTTCCTGCTGGTCTCTTTTCAACCTCTACCAGCTTCTGTACCACTCTTGGTGCACCACTGAACTGCCACGCCTGAGAGACTGAGAGACGCGCATGCCAATTCACTACACGCCCATTTGTCCCTGTTTGTCTGAAGTCTACCAACACTTCTCCTCTTCGCTCTCCGAATCCGACGAATCGGACGTCACAACCAAGGACTCCTTTGCAGGACCTGCATAAATTTCGGTCAAAATGAGCTCCAGCACTTCCACTCCCTCCGCTTCCCTCACCACCGTGGCCCAATACGCTGCCATAGCCGCAGTTGGCTACGGCATCTACTACTCTCGCCAAAAGGCCAATGCGCGCCAAACCCAGCAGCCTGCGCGAGCTGCCGCCGACACCGAGCACCGGAACGAGAAGAGTGCCAAGAAGCAGCGTGTTGAGCAGTATGCCCAAGAAGCATCTTCTCAAAAGCAGACTTCAAAGGCTCAGTCGAAAGCTTCGCAATCGCCGAAGCAAGATATAGTAGCCGTCGATGACGATGCCGACGACGAGCTCAACAACAAAGAATTCGCCAAGCAGCTAGCGAGCTTGAAGGAGGGGAAGAAGTTCACTGCCACCGGCAACGAAAAGAAGAAAAAAAAGCAGAAGTCTGTGAAGCAGTCTCAGGCTCAGGTCCACGAGCCCGCCGCTGCCAAGGTCTCTCCCCCGTCATCCACTGGGGGTATTGACGCCGACGATGACCGGTCGCCTCCTATTTCCCCGCAGGTGGTTGCCGTTGATGCTAGCGGTGTTGACGACATGCTCGAAACCCCCACTCCCGGCCCGAGCAGCATGCGCATTGTCGCCTCGGAGACTTCGCAGCCCCAGAAGGCCAAGAACCACAAGCAGGCTGAGGCTCCCCTGAGCAAGAAGCAGAAGCAGCGGAGGAGGAAAGCTGAGGCCAACAGGGCAGCCGCCGAGGAGGCTGAGAAGGACAGGAAGGCCCTCATGGAGAAGCAGCGTCGTCTCGCCCGCGTTTCCGAGGGGCGTGCCGCTAAGGACGGCTCTCAGTCCATGGCCGCCGTCAACGGCAAGAACGCTTGGAAGGCCGGTCAGCCCAACGGAGCGGCTGCCGCGAAGCCCTCCACCGAGGCCGCTCCCGCTCCTCTCGACACCTTTGAGAAGCCGACTCCTGCCCCCGCCTCGAAGAAGAGCGAGGCCTGGATGTCCTCCGTTCCATCGGAGGAAGAGCAGATGGAGTTGTTGAAGTCCGAGACCGAGGCTGATGAGTGGAACACCGTCACGACCAAGAAGCCCAAGAAGACCTCGACTCCTAGCGAGGAGAAGGCCGAACCTGTGGCGCCGGCTCCTAAGAACGCGGCTGGCCAGCCAGCCCAGCCCAAGGTTAAGGCGCCGTCGGCGGCCAATGGCAAGCCGGCCGTAGCTAACGACTACGGCTTGTACTCCGCGCTCAGCACTGAAGAGCCCGAGGAGGATGAGGAGGAGATAGAGTGGGATGTCTGAACGACCAATACCACCTCATGCTCTCCCGAGACGAAGCCCAAAGGTCCCGTTTGTGGATTCCGGCGGTTATCGGACCACTCATAACAAAACATACTCTATCCTTTGATTCTTTGTTTTATTTCCTTCTCGTCTCACCGAAGCATGTACAATACAGCCCAAATATTCTGCCGAAGAAGTCACAGCAGCGAGAGATTCGCCAGCTGAATGATTCTCATTCCCCACCTGTGACTTTGCAACACTTTCTTTTCCCTTCGGTTCTTCTCAGATTGGCAGGCAGAGGCGCTTATATCAGGATTTGCGTTTGTGAAGGTCGTATGCTCTTTCCGTAAGAGAACGGATCCTTTGTTTTGAGCTGGCAGAATTCCTTCTTTTCTTTCGCGAACCCAAAAAGTGGCGACTAGAAGGAAAGGAAATCGAGTGGGCGGTTGGCATGGCGGGTCGGAGCAACGTGCCGGATGGATCCCGGTTCAAGGAGAAAGTAATGGACAGGAATGGCGGGAGGCACACTGTGGATATCTGGGATTCCGGGGGTCCTCAAGTTCGGGTGGCCAGAAAGGAAGGTTTGCAATTCGCGCCCCTCCGACGCGGATCATCCTTGCTATGTCTGGGCTGGCCCGTTTGCCTAGCTATGCAGGATGCTAGGTAGCCTCAATCGATTTACTTTGTCTAAACTGGGGCCCTGCCTGCCCGTGAGATGCACTATACGTAGTATCGAGCATATGTAAAGGCCATTACGGACAGGGCGGTCTTGAATGTTTAATATCATGAACACGTAGCTATCGACAGTCCCGCTGCTGTGGCAGTCTGGCATGTGTAGAGCTCTTTTCCCAATGTTCCCCCAAACGTGACCTTGTGAATACCCACTACCCCGGCGCCGAAAGAATGCAGCGTGAAACGACTTCTCGACGCTTTTGACAACCTAGAGATGCACCCCGTTCTGCGTGGTATCCTCCTCGTCGATCGCCCTCATCCTCTCCTCAAGCTGCCTCGCGAGCTCCGCATCGCTCAGACTCCCGCCCGTCTGCGCATCACCGCTCGGCTCGAGTCGTATCGTGCCGGCCTGGAAGGTTCCGTCGCTCCACGCCGGATGTACCCCCTCCTCCCCATCTCCCGCCTCCAACGCCTCCTCCTCTTGCCGCTCGCCATTCTTCTCTCTGCTATCTGCCGCGGAACGGCCGTCGAACTCCTCCCACCGCGCACCCCTGTTCTCAACCTCCTCCTTTAGTATAGAGATGCGTTCCAGCATGCGCTCCAGTACGACCTCGTTCTCGCGGATGGCCTCGGCGCAGATCTCGTCGGGCGGGTCGGCGTCCGCGAAGGGCTTCAGCTCGGCGTTGGAGTAGAGGAGGTGGGAGATGGAGTTGCGCAGCTCGAGAACCTTGAGGCGGAGGGTGGAGAGCGGGAGGGAGGGGAGGGCGGCTGCGAAGCGGCGGGGGGATATGGGTTCGGACTCGGAGGACATAGTGGGTTTAAACTGGTGATGCTGCTTGTGGTGGGGTGGCAGCGTTGGGTGGTGACGCCCGAAGTTATCTAGGCTTAAATAGAGATCCTAGAAATAATATATAGTCTCGGCGACAGTTATTCTGGACGGGGAAGGCTTCATGTAGCTGTTCAATATCGGCGTTGTCGTACACTTGGAGCTGCCTGTTTGCTTTCCTCATGATAATGAGTTAAGAAAGTAGGTGGGGTTCAGGGTCCGTTAGTCATACCCCAGCCGTGAGTCTACAGCACCCCAGGACCGATCTTCGCTTTTTTCCTCTCCCAGCCCGAAAGGCGATTGAACTTCGGCTCAAATCGACCACCACCGCCCATTGCCGCGAGACCGACTGCGCGATAGCGACGCTCCCTTCTCTCTCCAGGGCTCGCCCAGGACCAATCCGACCAGACCATTCCCTGGATCGCCCTAAAGCAATCGCCCGGGCGACCCGCCGTCTGGGATTCCGCGCCTATCTACCGATACGATGAGCGTCCTCGGCCTCTCACCGAAGCTCTGCCTCCGCACCCTCCCAGCACGCCCCGCGACCCGATTATGTAGAGCCGCGGCCTGTCGCACATTCACTTCCTCCCCCTTTCTCCTCGACACGTCCGCGAAACCCCCCAAGGGTCCCGGTTTCCTCTCCCGCATAAAATGGTACAAGGACGGCGACTCGCGCGTGGGACGGGGCCCCAGCGGGCCCCTGACTATGTACGAAGAGCTCCCGCCGACGTATCGGGACCGTGATGGTCTCCCCTTTGCGAAACGTGACCTCACGCCGCAGGAGGTGGCCAAGATCTTCGGCAGCAGGATCAAGCCCGAGTTTGCGAATAATCTGCTCCGGATCTTACACGGCCGCAGGGTTGCCGGCACGCTGGAGGACCCGGCCTACAGGGCGAACACGGCGCGCTTTACCCGCGAGCAGAGGGAAGCGGCGCTGCGGTATCTGAGAGAGACGGTACCCATTGACGAGATGATGAACAAAGGCCTAAGGGCCCAGGATGAGCTCGAGCAGCTCGAGAAGGAGATTGCGGGGATGAAGGAGGATGAAGGGGCGGCGAAACAGAAAGCCACTCCTGCGCAAGCGGAAGAGACAACTGCAAAGGAGCAAGAAGCGCCGCAAGAGGAGCCCGAGCCGGAGGTGGAGCCTAGGGGTAACCCAGCCTACGGTGTCAGCGCTCTGGACCGCATCCGGGCTCGCAACGTAGCCCGGATAAAGGCCGAGGAGAAGCGCATCGAGGAGGAGGAAAAGGCAAAAGGCGAGCCTGTGGCAGGCACGCTCGAGGCTTACGTCGACCGTGGGGCCATGAGCCCCCGCATGGCAGAGTGGCAGGAGAAGGGATCATCTGGGCTGGAGAAGCCGCCCGACCTGTCCCTATTCGACCGTCTCTTCCCATCCGTGACATTTGCGGGCCTCCTCGTCGCCGCGTGTGTGGCCTATGCGACTCTCTACACGGCACCCGAGGAGAAGGACCGCGTCTTCTTCGATATCACGCCAGAGATAGCGACGATGGGGACGATGATCGCCATCAACCTCGCCGTATACGCCCTCTGGAAGGTGCCGCCTATGTGGCGCTTTATGAACAACCACTTCATGCTCGTGGTCGGAATGCCGCGGGCCGTCTCCGTCCTCACGGCCCAGTTCTCCCACCAGTCACTTAACCACTTGGTCCTCAATATGGCCGTGTTGTATTACATTGGGTCCCGACTCCACGAGGAGGTAGGGCGCGCCAATTTCCTAGCCATCTACCTCTCCTCGGGGGCACTAGGCTACGTGGCTAGCCTGGCGTTCCACGGGCTCGAGGTCGCTTCCCTCGGCGCGTCGGGTTCAGTCCTAGGTATCACGGCAGCGTACTTCTTCCTGCACCTGTGGGACAAGTTCCGTATCTTAGGATTCCCCGCGCCACCGGCCGAGGGCGTCGACGGCTTCCCGTTCATGATTGCCTTGGTGGCGTGGAACCTCATTCCACTCATTGCACCCGCTAGGCTTGCCGCCGCCGCAGCGTCGAGGGCCGCGTCGACGGACGCGGTGTCGCATCTTGGGGGCCTATTCAGCGGCCTCGGGGTGGTATACCTTCTGCGGGATGTTGTGGGGACCGTGAAAAGGGGAAAGGGGGATTCAGATTCTGGGGAGAAGGAGGCTGGTTCTGGGTCCGAGGTGGGTGATGGGGAACAGGCATGCGGTGATGGCGAAAGGCCTAAGAAGACGCTTGATCTGTGGGGGGCGACGCATGGATCCTACCTTGAACAGAGTTGAGCGGACGGTTTTCTCCAGTCCCTTTGATTCTGCCATCCTGAAATGAAGGCGATCCATTCTCAGATGCGGGCCAGCGCGTCCAGGTCGCTTGGGGGAAGCACCATATATATCCATTTGCCGAGAGGAATCGACTCTCTCTCTACTCGTTTCTATGTTTTGTATGTAGGGGCGTGCGTATGTATGTATGAATGTACAATAGATCATAGAACGGGCGGGGGGTACACATCTAAGTCTTGACATTAATACTTGCCGTGCTATGGATTGGCTTCTTGGGTGGCAGCAGAGAAGAGGCGGGAAGACGAGTTTGACTCTCATGCACCCTACCGATGTCATTTTCCTTGTGGCGCGGCAAAGGCCGGCAAACCTGGATTGACACCCTCTCATCACATCCTGCGTTCCGACTTCTTCTCAACGCGGCGAGCCCACTCAGCCCAAGTCACCAAAGCCACCAGATATTCCATTGCGGCGCCTCGTGTGCGCGCGAGCGAAAGACGGCGCGCTAGTACTCCATTGGACTGCACGCATGCGCCACCCGGAGGAGCACTTGGGCCCCCCCTACGCCCGTCCCTTTCCGGACAATCGTCAGACAGCACAAGCAGGACTCGGTCCTCCGGCTCCAGCATTGAGGAACTAGCCAGCCTATCGTGAAATACAGACGGCTGCTTCTGTATCCCCCACGGACACCGGTTAGCAAACATTCGAAACACGTGCCCCATGAGTTCCCACCTCACCACCGCGCAGCTCAGACCTGCCATCAACGGCACCGCCTCCCCATGACAGTCGAGGGCGGCTTGGCATATGGGCTTACCGGCAAGAGTAGCGAGGCTAACTACAGTGCACGAGCTTCCTACTGCAAGTACTTTCCTGCATCTTAGCCTGGGAGGGAGCCGGCCAACAGTGGAACCGCTGCAAACGTTAGCCTTCTAGGCTAATTCACGGTGGAGCGGATCAAAAGGCCACTTACATGTTGAGGGCAGGCATGAGGTAGGATTCATTTCGCAGGCCAAGCTTTTTGGTGTAGGCGGGGATGATGCCCAACTTCCATGAAACCTGCGGTCTCCCATGTAGTTGCGTGTTAGTGTTTGGCTCGGTGGGTATTTCGTATAAACGTACTAGAAACACTGAGCGTCGTCCAGACGAAGCCCAGCGACTTGAAACATGAGAAATTGAAAACTTGTTGGGTTGGCAGCTTGGCCTTGGTGCAGAGGGCCCCGATTGTGACGGCGGCACAGACTGTGCAGGTCAAACCCTGCATGCCCTGCCGCCAAGCCAACTCCTTAATAGTGGCCTCTGGACAACGCTGAAGAAAAAGCCATCAAGGCCAGAGCCTGATAGTAATGCCCATCTCCAGGTCCTTTCGCCGAAGGAACCAGTGATTGACAACGGCGGTGGAAATCGTCATGATAAAGCTAGACGGTGGGTAGAGAATATTGCTGTTGTTAGGGACGATATATGAGGAGGGGCTTACCGTCGAAGCAAACCAAAGCTATGGTCCGGAAAAACGACTCATCGGCGCTTACTCCAGCCACATTAAAGCAACCCATGAACTGCTCAAACTTGGAACTAAAGGTATGACCAAGGAAGGCCCGGTAATAGACAGCTGCGGCCGGGAAGAGCAGCCTCTGGGCCCCCAAGGGTCGAAGAGGACGCCCGCGGGACCGGAAAGAAGGATGGTCAGTAAGCCAAAGACCGAGATGATGTATGCCATTTCAGTTACGGAGTAGCCCTTGAGTTGGTGCTCTTTGTAGTAGACTTGGAAGACGCCAACGCGCGTTATGAAGCCGTAGGTCGCTGCTATGCTCAAGGTAGTACCGAAAAGACAGCCCAAGCCCGTATGTCTCAATCAGTGTGGTTCAATTCCTCTTCCTGTCTAGGAGTCACTGGGAACTGCCAGAATAAGCCCCGGAATGACTGCTGTAGTCCCATTATGCCGGGGAGTGTCATTGTTGACGCTTTCGGTGCGAGACTCAGGCTGGATCTCGGGTTTCGCCCTGGAATATTACCATCGTAAGCCAACATACTAGAAGAACGGGATGAGCAAGGATGGCCAAAGTAGCACGTGTGACGTCTCTTCCATACTCCATCCCAGTTCCGTCACGTCGGTGCGAGACGCTGCTCCAGCAGCATGTCAAGTGGTGACATCTTTCCAGTGGACTCAGCACAGAACAGCTGGGACGGCAATACTTATAACGGTCCAAAAACATAAAGAAGCTGTTTCTGTTCTGAGGCAAAATGCACATTGGGGAATGGCATGACAGCATATAGAACGGACAGAGGAATGTATCAGAGGCCCTTGGTCATTCCTGATTGTTCCTGCTTGTTCACCTTGAGAAGGACGGAAATGAGCACCAATGTGAATGTTTGTTTGTTCGGCCAATGTGATATAGTACAGTGAGAGAAGGCACTTTGGGCAGGCCAACCTGAATATGAACCACAAGCCGGTGAATCAAGAGTGGAGCAGGTGAATTAGAAAGGCTGTGAGCGGCCATCAATTGACTTATCAAGTAAGGGACCGCATTCCGTCATCTACCTCGGTAAATGGTTGCCGAGAGTCGAGTGGCAGAACGTAAAAGTAAAGGCGATGCTGCGTGAGTAGGCTTCTTACAGCAGACCAAAGACAATGTAGGCTTATTATCACATACCCAGATCATCGGAAAGGAGTAATTAGTTCTAGAAGTAGGAAACAAATTATAAAGACGGTGGACGGGGCGTGTTTCTTAGAATTACAGAAAGCGCGACGGCAAATAGAAGCTGAAGGGGAGCAACATACGCAGCAAGATCGAAGGCGTCCCTAGCCGCGCTTGCCCCCCAATAGATACTTCTAGAGGAAACAGTCGTTTTCGCTGCTCACACATCCTCCTAGCATTTTACCTACATAGGAAGGAGCGATCCGGCTGCCCGGTGGGCTGGCCTCCTTACAATCCAGTTCTTGGTGCAGGGGAAAGAACGCCGCTGAGGGTTTGAGTACAGCGAGTAAGGGGAAGAACCCCCGCTGATTCGTCCTCGTTGGCGCCGAGACTGTTTCCAGAAGCATGGAAGTTAGTTAGAGACGCAGGGATAGATGTGGGCCCGCAAGTCTGGTCCTTTTTGCTGGGGGGTAGGCGAGATATCCCAGCAGCATGGGAGTAACTGGGCAACTATTACCTTTGACTGGACGCCTAGTGCTTGTTGCCTTGGTAAAAAGCAGTTTTTGATATCTTTGGGAGAGAACGCTCTTGCCTTAGGGCTTGGGTTCTAGTGTTTGTCTGGCAAGAGCGAACTCAAGCCAAATCGCTGGATAGGGAACCGCTCACAAAAAGGACTGCTAGGATATCATCCTTCTTTCTTTCCCTCTTTTCAACCCACACCCTCCGCACCCTTCCCAACCTTCCCCATTCTTGGTCAATCCTTCCTTATCTCTGTATTGTTCTTGGTCAACCTTTCCCTCTGTATTGTACGTGAAGTTGGATCCCAGCACCGTTATGATCAAGAATATGCTTGTCATCCACCGAGCTGGGCAGGCTATCAAAGCCCGTTTGGGAACTGTGGCACTCGTTCGAGCTCTCACTGCTGCTCCCACCTCACGTGTTCAGATTCAGCATCGCAATACTCACAACAAGGTCCGTAAGGACAATGAGGCGATCAAGCAAGAGAAGCCTGCCACCGAGCCTGTCGAGGGTTCTACCCAAGGCCCTACCGGCAAGGTCGCCAATCCCATCGACGTGACCGCTGCTGCCGTTGAGAAGATTGACGGCTTCCCTGGGGATGAGTTTTGGCGCAAGGTGCCTATCTGGAAGGATGTTAGCCTCGAGACCTTCATCAGCTATCGTTGGACTGTACGCTGATTCTCTCAAATCCTGGTGTACATAGATTTACTGACAATGATGATGTTTAGATTGCCAACATGGTCCAGGGAAAGGATAAGTTCTACAAGTTCTTGTCAGCTGTGCTCCCAGGCCACGTCCCTTCGTGTGTCTCTGGTCACACGCTTAGTCGGGACGAAGTTATTCAAGACATTTTCGACGGCGTCAATACCGCGACGATGGCTATTCGAATGACGTGAGTCCATATATCCTCATGTCCTGGTTCCTACAACACATGGAGCGTCAGTACTAACCTAAATTAGTCCCTACGTTCTGAGTCGAATCAACTGGGAGGATCCTTTGAACGACCCCATATTCTGCCAGTTCATCCCTACCAAATCGAAGATGGAGCCTGACCACCCGAAGCTCACCTTGGACTCGCTTCATGAGACTGAGGATTCGCCTGTCAAAGGCCTGGTCCACCGATACTCCGATAAAGCCCTATTCTTGCGTAAGTTGTACATTGGCTAAACGATGGCGTAGCTTCCTGCTAACGATGGTCTCGATCCACAGCGACTTCTGTCTGCCCAACCTATTGTATGTTCTGCACTCGCTCGTACGCTGTTGGTGCAGACACCGACTCGGTCACCAAGGCGTCGCTCAAGCCGACTCGAAAGCGCTGGGATGAAGCCTTTGCGTACATTGAGAGCAAGAAAGCCCTTCAGGACATTGTTGTCTCGGGCGGGGATTCCTACTATCTGCAGCCTGAGCACATCATGATGATTGGTGACAGGCTTATTTCTATGGACAACATCAAGCGTTTCCGCTTTGCATCTAAGGGCCTCGCCGTCAGCCCCAACAGGATTCTCGACAAGACCGATAAGTGGGTCGATGCTATGATCTCCATCTCCGACAAGGCCAAGAAGGCAGGCAAAGCCATGGCTCTCCACACCCACTTCAACCATCCTAATGAAATCTCTTGGATCACCAGGAAGGCCTGCCAGAAACTCTTCGAGGCCGGCATCATGGTCCGTAACCAGGCAGTCCTGCTTCGGGGTGTCAACGACGATGTCAATACCATGTCGCGTCTCATCCGCGACCTCGCCGATATGGCTGTTTTCCCGGTAAGTGAAATATCTGTACCCCACGAAGCATCGGTTACATAAATCCGCAAGCTAATAATAGCGAACAGTACTACGTCTATCAGTGCGACATGGTTGAGAAGGTCGAGCATCTCCGCACCCCCGTACAGTCCATCTTGGATATTGAGGCCCAGATCCGCGGGTCGATTGCTGGCTTCATGATGCCCCAGTTCGTTGTCGACCTCCCCGGAGGGGGAGGAAAGAGATTGGCTTGCTCGTTCAAGTCGTACGATCGCATTACTGGCCTGTCCACCTTCGAGGCCCCTGCCGTGAAGGGGAAGGGCAAAGAGAACAAGGTGTACGAATACTGGGACCCGATCAGCTCCCTTCCGAACAACCGGACTCCCCAAAGCGCCTAGGAGGCGCAGAAGTTGGAGTATGAGCAGACCAAGAAGCGCGGCGTTTCCTATGGTTGACAAGAATTCTGGTTATCATCCCGAGCTGGCTTCTAGGCCAAGGGAATTCTGGAGATGGCTGTAATTGTGTTATGACGAGTTTCGAGATCCATGAGAATGCAGGACAGGGATGGGATAAAGACCCGAATCGACGGCTCTGAATGATTCTAGATAGACAGCTACAAGTCATCTCAATAAAGCAACGAACCCTGTACATCAATAATAGAGGTATTGTGAACAGACGACCGCACCGAGGTGAGGTTGACGAAAGGGTGTTAGGATTAGCTAATCTTGGGTAGCCGGTCCCTTCCGCGACACCGGCGGACGCCACTGACGTTCCCCGTTTTCTAATTGACCTTAGTCAACAGCTTGACACCTGTCGCTCGCAATACCCTGCCTGCCTCTTAATGAGTGACTTCCTCTGGGATTAATTCCTACCTTACACATTACTAAATGAATGAGGGAAGTGTACGTGTCGAGGACAAGAGCAAGATAGGGCTCACCAATGCGGACACTACGTGGGAGACTCAGTAACGCGAAGGTAACCTGGGGGGAGCCCCATGTATTCCGGCTCTGGACCAAAGGACGTTTACGAAAGACGGGAGAGGCCCCCTAGTATGGAGGCGGCCATTGCGACGATGCTCGAATTATGATGCCCAACACTCGGGAGCCAGCAGTTCTTCCCTTGCGCTCACTTCAGTGGCTCGGCGGTTTGACCAAGAAAAAAAGGTTCCTTGCAGCGGCAGCCCGCCGAGGGAAGTCCATCTGTTCCGTCGACCGATTCGGGAGCCCTGCTGAGGAACCGTCAACGGCTAGCTGCACGCGCGGGAAGCAAGAACCGGCGAACCCTCGAGGTCCCATGGTTGGCGCTCATGCGAGGATCTGCGAACTATTCAGGCTGCTGCGAAGGGGAGAGATCTGAAGTAGCACACGGAGACGACCATTGGGGTCCTCACTTCAGACGGAAACAACCAGCCACGGCAGAACTATCAGACGTCTCAATTGGGAGTGACAGCGATCTGCGCGACCCCACGAGCCGGGACAGCTCCACCACCTCCGTGACGTCCGCCACGGCTAAAACGTCAGGAAGTCGCTCACGCTGTCTTGACACCGGTCCGATGTGCGTAATATCTCGCGTGCGACGCTCGGAATGGGAGATAAAGGATGTGGGGATGTAACACGGAACCTTGGCCCATCCTTTGGCGGCCACGCGAGACCTTGATTTTGTGAAAATTCCCGTATGTTGTGTCATTTCGGGTGATTTGACGGATGGCGGGGGGCCCGTGTTACCGACGCTGTGTGTGACGTTGGGATCAGCATACTTGGAGGAGTCGATGCTTGTTCTTCTTTTGGGCCGGATGGAAGGCTGACAATATTATGTTTCTTCGATTAAGAGTCGATTGCTGCAGTGGCGCCGAGGGGATTGAAGATCTTTTGGGCAATAGAGAAGTCGGCCCCATTACTTCTTGGGGGAAAACTCAACACTGTGAACCTCCTTCCGGTCACCCTATCACTTGACCTACGTGAAGAGAGACGTTGCTGAACGAGGAGGGCCCTGAGATATGGGAGGACAAGCTTACGTGGGGGTGGCACGGCGAGATCGGCTCCCTGATCGTCGTTGAACGACAGGCTAACTGGTCGGGCGTACCGAGGCGGCGATCCGGGTGGATGGCAAAGGGCGCCCAAGCTCCTCGATCCGTAGTTTCTCTCCCGGCGGCATTGGGAGGCCATTTGAGAGGGTTTCGTGCCTGCAGGTTACACCACCGCCTTGGAGACGTGCTATCTGCGGCGTACCACTGGCGCAGAACGGGTGAAACACGAAGGTCCAACCTTTACGAGAGTTTGTTATTAAGCTTCGGATGCAAAGGATCGGAGAATCCGTCCCAAGGTTGGGATCTTTAACCCCTCATTTCCCTCCCTCTATCATGCAGCCTGGAGCGAGACCCGAGACGCAAACCGGGACCGTGCTGCGTCGTCATTGCGCCATGCGGCTTCGCTGAGTGGCCAGGCCCGCCGTCTGCCGTTCCGGCCCATGTCCTTAACACGGACTCGATATACTAAGTATGGACTTTAAGAGTGCTGAGCCCCGAAGTATCCTCTGGTATGGTGAATCAATGTATCGTCGCCATGCCGGGCTACCCGCTGGTTTGTGTAGGAGCTGGCGTTTTGGATTCGGAGCGTGAGATCCCGTGCGAGTTGATTTTCCATGCCGGTCAGGCCCAATGAGCAGCCCTTGCTCTTGCGCGAGTATCGTGACAGTTTGTTGAATTGGTCAGCCTGTTAAACTGGCTAGGGACTCCGAGCTATTCTTCATTCCGGTTTGCTGCGTAGACCTCGCGAATGTGACGTGTTATTACAGGTCCTACATGTTTGGTGCACTCGCAACCTGCCACCGGCGATCTTTGCACTTGCAGAGCGCGCCTGTCAAGGTGAGACGCCGCCCAGTCACGCCAGAAGCCGGAGAATCCGAGCGCGAGAAACCCTCAAACCAGTAAATCTCCTGTTCTGATTGGAGAGATATGACTCGGAGAAACCATGGTTCTCCGCCGTCTTCGACGCCATGCCACCTGCAGAAGTGACAGCACAGGCACCAGCTGCCCTGTTTCACGTCCCTTTGACGTTGCTTCTACGAATGGAAACTCTTTCGAGGCTGCGGGATGCAAGAAAAAAAAACGCGGGTCTAAGGGGCCGATAGGTCCCGAGTACACCAGACTTTGCCGCCGTCACAGGTCCTGCGGGTTCGCGCAAAACCAGCGGCCAGTAAGTCTGCCCCCCCTGTCCATCTACCCTCCGCTTCGTTGTCGATCCCCGCCGGCTATCGACCGATGGCGAAACGAGCCGAAGGTCGCGTCTGACCTGGCCTGGATTCGGACCTTTCCACGTGGGAAATTTGGAGCGCGGACCGCGTGGCGAACAAGGATAAGAATGATCGCCGATGAGGTTATGAGCCGAGGGAGGGGGGTGCGCGGGAATTTGCGGTCCTTCCACGAGATGTTCGAGAAGAGGGGGCCCATCTTGTCGATCGGATGAGAGACTTAACAGCTGTTTGAAGATGGTACGGGGTATTCGGCCATTGGCTCCTCTCTGCTATTCTTGGATGCGGAGTGGATTGCGCCTCGATCCATCGCGCCAACAGAGGAGTTGTCAGATCGGGGCGGCTTGCTATTCTGGGTACAAGGCGGCTTCGGCTGACCCCTGTATGCTCGCATGAGGAACACGTAATGATATCTCCGTCAATACTCGGCGCGTGTTGGGGGCCGAGGTTGAGTTGGCGCGTGGAACTGTCTCTGGAGCCCGGTAATGGCACTATCGACGATCATTGCTGGGGGGGAATGCAGTACCGTCCGGCTGTGAAGGGCTTGTTGTCCTTGCTCGTCCATACCCCATCTGAGCGGTTTCCACCAACTCAGTGGTGCCGAAGGAGTTGGGCTTGGCAGATACCGGCTACCTCCACCAGTGGTTTGGGTGAAACACAGCGCTCCAACGAAACAGCGCCGTTGGATATGGAACAATCACGCTTCGTAAGACCTGCTTGCCGGAATTCAAGCTCAAACCAAACGAATACCACCCCAGCTGCAAGGGCAGCGGGCGCAAGGCCCTGGTACCTGCAAGTACAGCAATCCCAGAGGAATTAGTGGAACGGGCTGTAGAGTTGGCACCTATCAATTGAGCCGTCTCAGACACACGGACTCCAGTGGGATACCAAGAATACTTTGCTCGGTACCGGAATTCGACCATCCCAAAGCTGAGATGTCCAGGTAGAAGGCTAGGGCGAACCGCCGTGGACCGCAATATAACAGTGCCATGATATATTAAGGTACCGGGGACGGAATAGCATGAAGAGGCGTTGTGTCGAAACCCCCTTTATTTTTATTTTTTTGGCCCCATTCCCTGGTTCAGCGTTTATGCTTGCCTATAGTGCCTGGGTTTTCGTCCCACAGCTATCGCCAAAGCAAGCACTTGAAGCTTCATATGAAGTGGGCCTCGCCCGTGCCGTAATCCCCTGCTTCACATCATCTCCTCACCGTTCATACAAGCCCCGGCCTTCCGCGCTTGTATCAGTCCAGCCCCACAACGAGGGAAAAAAAAAAGGCCTCTAGCGCCCATCAGCTCTGCCCAGCTTGCCCGGTTCCCCAACGAGCGGGACCCCCCGCGCGGTTCAACGATGAGTTTCGCGGCCGACGCCGTCCGCCAGCAACAATGGATGCACCCGGGGCTTCTCTCTCCCTCCTCCGCACGCGGCGGGTTTAGTGTGTACGCATCAGGGGCGTCGCCGCTAATCTCGACCCCATCCTCGGCGGCCTTCTCGACCTCGTCCGCAGCGACGGGGCCCTCGAGACCCTTGACCCCTGACGGTCTTATTACTCGTAATCTGCCTCCCCAGGGCGCTAAGGGAGATCCCCAAATCCCCGACAAAACACCCTCGGCCCCTCCCGCGCTGCCTCCAGTCTACCGCCTCTCCTCCTGGCCCGATTTCTCCAAGAACGACATCTTGGGCGGCGGTGCCGACCATCACGACGACATACTAGCAGCGGAACCCGGCAGGCTCGGAGAATCACTCATCATCTCCACCGCGGGTCTCGACGACAAGCACGACCAGTTCCCGGAACTCGAGAAGAGCAGCGGCACGCCCGTCTCGGAAGACGCCAACTTCTTCTCGTCGCCGCCGAGCGTGGCCTCGGACGAGAGCAGCCCCGACACCGCTACGCCGGACGACGCGGACTCGAAGACGTGCAACATGACCGTCCCGAGCTATATGGCCGTCACGGCCCGGCCGCTCACGGCGAAGGAATACCAGCGATACCGATCACAGCGGCGAAGCGAGATGCCCAGCAGGCTAACCCGCAGCTCCAGCGCCCGCCACCGGCAGAACGTGCTCCACGACAACCGCCCTCGCAGCGGGTCGGAGGGCTGCTTCGGCGGGCTGGGTGCGGCTAGCGGCATCGTGGGCGGCGAGACAGTGGCGATGAAGGCGCTAGGTGAGAAGAAGGCGTATCGCAAGCCGAGCTCGTCGCCGGCATGCACGACAAGAGAAGAGTTCGAGGCTCTGCCCCCGGCCATCCAGAGAAAGGTTAGTTCCTACGCATTTCATTCGTCTCTCTTTTTTGCCCCTGCCAACGTCTTTCATTTCCTTTCTACGGTTCGTGCTGCCATGCCGAGTGACGGCTATCAGCATGGCCGGTGCTACCTGGAACACTGCAGGATACCCGCCCGCCGAAGGGTTTCTCGCATCGTCCCGAGCGAATGGGCTTGGGGCGCCGTTCCGGAACGAGCGTTGCCTGTGGAATTTGGGTAGACGCAGGAAAGATCTACTTCCGCCGAGCGACCCAGGTGATGACCGGCCAACAAATTTGTTCGCATGACTACACCTCTCGACAAGTGCCGGGACCCGCGTCGATTGCACCCTCATGACGTTGATCTGCTCGTTTTTTTTTTTTTTATGGCGCTTTCCTCATCCCAGGCCCTTATTTCGGGCGACTATCAGCGGGGCTCGTCAGGGGCGATGGTTGGGGCAGCATTGTGAGATCTGATAGCTCGCCATTCCAAGCGGAGGATTTGCTGTCCTCGGGCAAGTTTGCCTTTCCACCAGCACGAGTGGACGCGCTGGAGCTTTTGTGGGGAGTGTGGTGGGGCAGCTTCATCATTGCCCTCTCGTTGGCCAATGCCTTGGCCGTTAGCCGCTGTCAATCCCCAGCGGCGCTTTCCCATAACCACCCAGGGCGCTGAGCAAACTCTCCACTTTTGGCAAGTCCAAATCCCCCCCACCCTTGTGGTTATTTCCTGTTTGGGAAATACACTGGACGATCTTCGTCAATGGCACTCTTCAGTGCTCAGGAGGACACGAGGGTGCTTCTCGAAGAAGCTATTGGCGGCGGCCGACAAGTCCGGGTGAGAATGGCTTCCAGCGCATGGTCCCCCTGGGTTGAAACGTTGGCAGAGGGCTCGGGCGCCGGATTAGCGCTGTGCACTGGCACTGTCGTTGGGCTCCTTGGCTGGGCACGTGCAGTGCTTAATGCCAGTCCGTGCCTGGTGCCTGGTGCCCCGTGCCCCGTGCCCGGCTTGACGGCATATCTTCTCCAACAGCCGAATCATCCACCCATTTGCATCTCCACCAGCTGGTTTTGGGAATCCACATCGGGGACCCGGAGAGACTTGGGATGGGACGAAGACGCAGCACGAGGGCCCTGAAAGTTCAGGGTCGGCCCCGTGAGAGCCAATATTGGCGGTGAAGACAGTAACCCCTTGCCGATTCCTCCCTCATTTACTCCTTTCGCAACCAGTCCCATTCCCTGCCAACCCCCCTTGTCCTTCCCCCGCAGCGTGGGTAACTGTCACCGTCGTTGGGACCCGCTCTTTTTCAGACCCCTGTCCCCCTCCCATAGCTGCTGGTCCCCTGCGTCGCCCCCCAAAAAAAAAGTCCAGGAGGGCGCGAGTCGTCACTTGCAGCGACGGCGTGCCGTTGCATTGGATGGCGAGCACCAAGCGTCTGCGGTGACTCCTGAGCTCGTGTGCACATACCACCGGGTCTGCATGGGATAACAGCGTCGCAGAGGACGTGGGACGGTCGGAATTGCCGCTTGCACAAAACTCCGTGATCTGCCCGTCACCGGAGTCCGCGCCTTCACTTGTCCCCACCAATTCCTCCCCTTCGGCCGCGCTTCCCTCTTGTGAACCCCCCCCCTTCCTTGATTGCCGTCTGTAGATGTCAGTTCTGGCCTGTCTCAGTTGACTCTGTCTTAGCAACTGTGTTGCTTGAGAGTTGAATTTGCTAAGCCTGCATCACTTTAATTCTTTTCGTGTCTGATTTTCTTTTTCTTGATCGGCGCCAGCCGCAACTGCCTCTCTATTTACGGACGCCACGTTCATGACTTTATGACCCGTTGAATCACTGGTCTTGGCTTCCTTTTGATTGTTACTTGCTTCTTTTCTTTGCCACTTTTGCCATCGGACGCATTTACTAAACTGCTGGTCCCTGCTTCCAGTATTTCTCCACAGTCGAGCGCCTCCGACTTACACAACCCCCGAACGTCACCATCGACTCCTCCCAAGCGAACAACGAGTTCTACGACTTCTCCTCCACGCCTCTGAAGCTCCGCAAGTCTCGCCGGTCGTTGGCTGCACCGGAACTAAATCCGAACCAGCCAAGGCCCCGACCTACACATCATCCGCGCACCCTCTCCGTCGATTCCGCCTTGACGCCCCAGTCAAGCAGGGTATCACAGGGGCGGCGCCCTAGTCCTCACCTCAACCGTGAGGCGGCGAGAAAGAAGACACTCAGTGTCATCGTCGATACTATAGACGAGCCCAGCGGCAAGGCCGAGACGCCCACACGGACGGACACGCCAGAGGAGGAAAGCGGCCTCCGCTCTTCAGTCCCGTCATCACCCACAGCCGCGAACATGGACGCGTCAAGATCAAATACGGCGGGCAAGGAACGTCAGAGCGCGGTGCCGGACTCTTTCTTCGAGAGCTTCAGGTTTATGGAGGACACCAATGACCTCGACCTCCGGCTACAGCTTGATAGCTTCAACGAGATCCCAGAAGACCCGGAACAGACGACAGCGAAGCGCGCGAAGCATAGGCATCCGTCTTTCCGAAAGAATTTTTCCATTTCCAAGATCAACCTCAACCGGTCATCGCAACTCCCTCCCAGCGGACCCGAGACGAAGGACCGGACCGCGACACCCACGTCCCCGCCCCCTTCCCTCTCCAGCCCGGTTAGCCCCGTCAGCTCGAACCACGGCCGCCGGCGATCTAGGGCGTTTTCCTTGCGAGCTGGACGGCCTAGCATAGGAGAAGGGACGTCAGTGCCTGCGGCATCCTCTGCTGCTCCCATCGACCCCGAGGCTGCCCACTACCAGGACCCTGACGCCCGCTTGAAGCTCCGCGTCTACCTCGCTTCCCCGCAAAAGTTCGACGAGGCCGTTGAATTTGGCTTCCCCTCGGCCGAAATGGCGCATCCTAAGCGCAAGAACGAGCCACATCCCCTCCGCAAGCAGCAATCTTGCGTCGGGCTCTCTGACGAGCCCGGTACCCAGAAGCTGGAGCGCGCCACCGCCGACGACAAGTCCTCCGTCTGCAGCGACGACGGCTCCCTCGCGGAGCCCGACTCGCCCAAGACGCCGGAGCCCGTCGAGAAGCCGCCCGCACGGCCGTTCCGCGCCGTTTCGGACGTTGGTACCGTGAAGCCCATCCGGCACCACGACTACAGCGGCTCGCACGCGTCGTCCCGCGAGATGACGCTACGGATGACGCTCACGCGGCCGGACCTCCGCGCGTGCGAGGACCAGATCTACGGTTGGCAGCAGAAGGGCGCGGCTCACAAGGCACAGAGCCCCATGCCGGGTGACGAGGCGCCGAGGTCACCGTCTGTGATGTACGTGCGCGAGGGGAGTACGAAGGACAGCATTGAGAGGCAGTTTGCGGCGATGGACGCATGGCCGGAGCCCGAAAAGGGAGTTGTGAAGAGGTTTTGGAATAAGGTGAGGAGGGGATGAGGCAACGATATTGCGTGGCGGTGCAACATGAGAGTTTCATGACGGAAGGGAGGAGGCAACACTCTTTTGGCTAATTTTTCTTTTAATTCCTGTCATTTTGCTTTCGTTAGGCATATACCCTCTGCTACCGTGTACAGTATTTTTAATCTCCTTCGTTCTTTGTCTCACCCTCAGTCTCTATGCATCTAGTCTTTGTCTTTTCTTTTCTCTTGCTGTCTTGAGTCTGGGGTCATACTGATGAATCGGGGCGTCCGTTGGCTTTGGTTAGCAGAGGCTCATTGAGAGGAGTTTGGATTCCTTCTATCTCATCTTCGCTTTACGAACAACTTTCCTCTCTTTCACATCGCACCTATTCTAGTCTGTCCTTAGTATATAGCGCCGAGTCCAATGTTTTTACAAATTTCAAGAAATATTGAGGAATCTTGTCTCGCCCTTATTGGTATGACGTGCACAGAGTCATTCTGGTCTGTCCAAATAAACTTTGCTCTGAGGGGGGGACAGAGTACCACGAGCTGTCGGGACTGAGCCTGCCGCCCCGAAGCGAATCAGAGCGGTGTGACGTGACGACATAGGGGTCCAAGCCACAACGTTGCCTTCCAGGGATGATGACCCTTCCACCGCAGGGAGCTCGGGCCCTCGGTGCTGAAACGAGCTCGCATCCGAGCTGGCACATCGCAGGCTCGGAGAACTGATAAGTAAGGGCATCTCCTGTCACCAGTGGGAATGGCATCCAGGTCTGGCGTTCCTTTTAGGGAAAAGAGGTGCAGGGGTTTGGTGAGGGGCTGCCTCTTCGCCCCTGCATATAAGCCCAGGCCTCCGGGGGGTCTTTTTGCTGAGAGGATGCTCTTGGGGTCGCAGTGAATGCTGTGATCTGGTCATGTTAGGGCTCTTCTAACGGATCTACTTGGTTGGGTTGGGCCCGGGGGGGGGGGGGTAACCCGGCGTGTGACCTTATTCCCCTCTCCTGTCCAATCTGTGGGGCACACCTGTCTGGACTCCGGGGTCCGCGCCGGAGTCCGGACCCTTGCAGGTTTCGCTGAAATCGAAGTCGGTGAGAGACCTCGGTTAAGGCACTCGACTCCAGACCGGTTCTCAACCCCAAAGGACGCTCCCAAACTCAGGTACAACATTTTATACATCCTAAGAAACTCACATACCAAGCAGGCGGTCTAAAAACACATTCGTTACCCCAACCCAAGCTATCCAGTAATACAATCCTATCATCAACGAACGCAGTTCAGAACTCCTCGTCGCTCTCGTCCCCGAGCAGCTCACCCTCCACATCATCCACAACCGCGTAATCCCCCCTACTCCTCGCAAAGCTGTCCCTCGTCGTGTACCTCCTGCTTCCGCTTTGCAGCCAGCTTCCCCCACTGCCGCCAGCCACGCGCCTGTACGCACTCGTCGCCGCCCTCCAGAGGCTCGACGCAACAAGCGGCATGGCCGCCACAACCGCAACGACAGCTGACACCGCGATGACGGGGTACCGCACCCACGGCGCATCGCTGTCAAATCCGGGTCCACCGAACCCGCCGCCCTCGCCCAGCCTAATCTGCCCGAACTGGCTCTTCCAGTTCCGCCACACGTACCACCCCGCAGCGCCTGCCAGCGCGAACGGTATGGTGACGGCGAAGAAGATGGTCACGCCCGATACGCGGTGCTTACGCTCGTACTCTTCCTCATGGCCCTCGCAGGGCTTGCTGTTAAGCGATTCGTCGAGCGTCGCGCCTCCCGAGCATGTTGTAAGTGGGATGCGCCGGTAGCCCGTTGGTTCGAAGTACTCCACCGCGTCCGGATGGCGGGAGCACCATTCCTCCGCCGAGAGGGGCGAGAGACCCGGTACAAGACTGCACTGGCCGCTGTCGCCGTCGAGTTCGTAGTTGTACGCACTGGCCACAGGTTAGTATCGTGTCCGAACAGGCCCATAAAAAAAAAAGGAAGGGTGGGTGAAAAACTTACCATTCGAAGTCAGCACGGCTGCACTGGCAGTTCTCAGCCAAGCGATCGTGGTTCAGCCGCCCGCCGTTGTAGCATTGCCTGCCTGGGATTTTTCGGAGGTACTTTGACTTGTGTCCGAAGAGGCACTCGTCATCACCCGCCGAGTTCTTCGGAGTCCAGGTGTAGTAATCGTCCTCCCCACAAGGCTCAGACGCAAGACCCGTGAAGTCAACGTTCACAGCGACGACGTCGCCATCCTCATTGCCGCACCAGAGAACGAAGTTGCGGGAACCACCAGTCCGCTGCGATGTGATGTCGTACACGGCCATCTCTTCCTTCGCGAACTCGTATTTGTTCCACGTCTGGCCCTCGTCCGTCGAGTACAGCACGTGGTTCGTCTGCACTTTGTTGTCCGCGCGCCATTGCTTGACGAGCACGGTGAGGGAGCCTCGGTCACCGTATTGCCACGTCCAGACCCCCTTCTGCACCTGCCTCCATGTGATGCCGCCGTCCGTCGTCATGTACGTGTCGGCCTTCTCGAGGTCTTCAAGGTGCGGTCCAACGTTGCCGACGCCGAACATAAGGCCCACGGCGGACTCGACGGCGTAGCTCTTGCGCTTATCCGTCCTCTCGGTGTAACCATGGAGGTGCAGGGCACACGACTCATCGCCTTTGCCACTTCGGCAGGAGAACGCACTGCCGTCGATGTCCTCCTTAGGAGGCGCGAGGTAGAACCACTCAGCGCCGTCGCTGTGGGTGATCTGAGTCTGCAACCTCTTCGGCTCGTCCGTCTTGTCACCATTTGCCACCCTGTTGATGACAGAGACCCCCTCGAGCCCGGGGATCTTGTCAAAGTCGACGTAGAACAAGTCGTCGCAGTTGACGTCGCTCGCGCTGAGCACATACGACGTTCCGTTCGAATTGCTCTTGAGAATATTCCCGAAGCGGTGGCCGTCCTTCACCTCCGTCGGCACAAACATGTTAATGGCGTGGGTGGAACTGTCGAGCACCGTGTACTCGCGGCTGTGCTCCGCGTTGAGGTTGGGTGGGAACTTGGCCTGCGCATAGTGTAGGCCGTCCATGCTCGCAAAGGCGATCAGGCCTGGCTCGCCCTCCTCTTCCGCCGCCACGACAATAAACTCTGACATCATGGCGAAGTTGCGAACTGAGGCCGGCTTGTCGGTGTCGTTGAGCCAGGGTTGCGGATGCTCGGGGCTCGTCTCGAAGAAGTCGTCGCTCACGAAAAGCTGCAGGCCCTTCTCTTCCTCCTCCTCAGCGATACCGAGGCAGACGATCTGCTTCAGCGGACGGAATTTGTAGGCCTCACTGCCCGTAAACTCACACTTCGTAGCGTGCCGCACGATCTTCGTCCAGCTGTCGCCTCTGTTCCGAGATACATGCGCTTCCCTATTGCAAGTGCCATAGTCGTCACACGCGTCCACCAGCATAATCATCCAGTCCTTCTTATCGGGGTGGAACGAGAAGGGGAAGGCATCCCGCACGGGAATCCCTTCCGCCTTGAATGAGTGGAAGTGGGAGCCTCCATCGACGGTGTAGATGACCTTTTCCGTCTTGGTCGTGAAAAACATTACGTTATTGTAATTGGGATGCGGATAGATGCCCAGGATATCCTCTTCTTCGAGTATCCTCTCCCAATTCTTGCCGTGGTCCGTAGTGAGCCAGATCTTGTTTTCAGGGACCATGCTATCGCCCGAGTATTTGACCGGCCGGACAATGATAGCCTCGTTCTTTTGCTGGTTTACTTCGCCCCTCTCGAGGTAAAACTTCTGGAACTCTTTATAATCGGACTTGAAGACGAACTGTTCATGGCCAATGTTGCCGTCGCCCTTAGAAGGCCCATCCGCGGCGTCGCCACACTTCCTCGGCACGGGGTCATCTTTCTGAGTGCCACCGGCACGCTTACAGGTGTTGCCGGGAATGAGGCGCCACCCCGAAGGACCATCGAAGGTATCTTCAGGCTTCGCGTTCTTGCAGGCACCATCCGAGTCGACTAAGGGACCATCTGGCACGCATTCTCCCTCTTCATTCCGGACAAAATTGAAGTCGCACTCGAAGTCGTGATCAGCACACTCGCAATCCTCCGTTTCGGCCACGGCCGCCGTGAACGGCTTCTTGATGAAACACTCGGCGTCCTTCTTGCGCCGCTTGTATGTCTGCTTATGTCCCATTAGACAGGTCGGGTTTTTGTCGTCGTCCAAGCGCGCATCCCAGGTCTCGATATCGCCGTCATCGCAGGTCCTCTCATGCAGGCCGTCAAAGTCGACACTGATCATCTGGTACTCGCCTCCCGAAACGCCGAACAAGAGGAACTTCAAGGTGGACGAGTCTTTTGTAGTCGTAAACCAGATCGGCCTGATGTGCAAATTGTCTGGGAGAGGGACCTCCTTCCAGTCGTCGCCGTGGTTGAGAGAATAACTGAAACCCCTCACATCCTCATCGGTTGATTCTCTGACAGCCACGAGGATGGAGCCTTGGTCGCCAACGTCGTACTTATGCGGGCCGTCGAGGGCTTTCTTCCAGGTCACACCAGCGTTATCCGAAACATAGAGATCAGCATCCTCGAATTTTCCGAGATGCTTGCCAATATTTCCATTCCCCAGCAAGAGGCCCGGAGCGGGGCTAGAGAATGCGCGGCCGATGTTGTTCAACTCGGTAATAGAATGCAGGTGAATCCTCTCATCACCGGCTGTAACCTCTTCGAACGTGCGGCCATCGTCGAATGTAATTTCTGTAACGATCTTCTTGTCCGCCCAGACGTCGTTCTCAACCTCGTCGCCGTTCTCGACCCTGTTGAGAAGGAAAATGCCCTGGATGCCCGTGATCTTCTCAAAATCAACAAGACCACGTTCGTCGCGGTTCGTGTGCTCCAGATTCTCGATGAAGTACGTGCCATCAGAGTTGCTCGTGAACATAACGCCCATAGGGTTCAACGGCCGCGTGTTCATGACATCAATCTGGATGCTGTAGTTCGTGCTCTCCAGAACCGTGTACGCGCCCTGGTTCACAGTGTGGCCGTGGCTGAGTGGGAACATAGCCCTGTCCCAGTTTATCGTATCCGTCGTAACGTAGAGAGCCATCTCATCGGTTCCTGGGGCGGCCGCGGCGACCATCAGGAACTTGGTCACCACAGCGATGTTCGTAACACCCAGGACGCTCTTAGAAGATTCCATATTTGGCTCGAACTCTTGAATCGCGCCCTCCTTCTCGCGGAAGAAGTCGTCAGATATGACGAGGCGCTGGTCTTCTTTGAATATGGATATCGAGTCCTTCACAACGCATAGAATCCTGTTCTTGTCCAGCTCCTCGTCACCGGTGGTGAATCCAGGTGCGGACTTTGCCCACCAGCACCCGGAAGCATCGCGTCGCATGATGTCGTCAACGGGCTTCGCGAAGCCATTCGTCGTATATGTCGTTACCTCCTCGCAGAATATGCCTTGGCAGAGCATGCCATTGAACAGAATGCGGTCCGGATCGCCGGCATGGAAGCGGAGGATATCGTCCTGGAAAGCACTGGTGTCCGCAAGACTGTCGAATTCCTTCCACGTTTTGCCATTGTCTTCCGTGTAGCGGTGCTTGTTCCGTTCGCCGAGGGCATAAGCCCTGTGCGGGTCGAACTCGTGCATCACGAGTACATACACGCCGCCGTCGGGAATCTGGTCGACCCTGTCCCAACTCGCGCCCGCGTTGTCGGACCGGTAGAGCACCTTCTCCTTGGAATCGTGATATAGAACATCGTCCGAGCCACGGAAGTACTTGAGGGCTGCGGGCGCGTTATCGAAGGCTTTTACGTTCATGGTAGGGGTGTCGGGCTTGGCGACGACGCCTCCCGCCCACAGGAGGGACGAGATGAGGATGCGCTGCCATGAGACAGCGCTGCCCCGGAACCGCATCACGTCGTGCGTAGGTGGAGTCCGCTCATTAACGGTGGCGAGAGAAACTTTGATGGACGTAGCTCAGAGCCGTCGATGATGCCTACGTGAGCAGACAGAGATGAGGTGGTGGAGGCGGGCCAGCCGATGTCGATGTTGTTCTGGAAGAGAGGATGTGGGCAGGCTGAGGGCGACGTCAGCCCCAGGCATGACCAAGCTGGAAGTTATACTGGGTCTCCCTGCAAGGTGTCAAGCTTGCTCAGGCACGGGCGAGGTGACTAAGCTATTTATAGCCTGCTTGCCACACAAACCCCTGTTCAGGAGCCAAGACCCCCACCCACTTCGGCACTCTGATACAGCCTCCAACGATCCGCCAGCGCCCGCCTCCGCGACGCGCAACACCGTGTCAAAAACGAGTAAACCGAAGGCCGTTAGGATTCTTTCCATGTTAGTTTGACCTCAACACAGCTTGGTAGCATCTTCTCTCGGATTACTGACACTATGGTGGGGACTGTGGCTGCCACTTTTCATTTGGTACAGGCCCCAGCGACATTCCATCTCTTCATGACCCATCATCTCCATTAGCCCCGAAGGATGAGGAGTAGGTGCATTGCTAGCCAACTTGGAGGTCTGCACGCACCTAACATACCTCGGCTGCATTTTAGACCTTCCTTCAGCACGGAGAAAGTAACAGGACAGATATACACTAGACATGGAATTCGCACCAGAGGCAGACTGGAAACCAACTGCTACATGCACCTGCAGCCTCCCCATTCCTCCTATCAGACCAAGGCCACGGGGAATATCTCGCAAAGTAATTCATAAATCTCGAAATAACCATTCTCGTTAGTTGCTGTGGATATCCGCAGTTAACAGAACAGGAAAATAGATGTAGACACAGGACGCATGGCTAGCGTCGGGAAACAGAGTAAAACATGTAATCATCAGCCCGCGGCAAGTCAGCTAGCTCCCAAGACGGAGGAAGCTTCATCGCCCGACTTCAAAAAAAAAAAAAAAAACTCCCGGTTTTCCATAGTCTTCAGCATTCCTTCGTCAAAAGTTCGCAATTCGTACACTTTTCGCATAACAACAACCAATCCTCCACGGACCACGCCTGTTCAAGCTGCGACGATTCAGGAATGTGTGACGGGCTTAGTCGTCCTCTGGGTAGAGCCAGTCGCGGGCAGTGCCCTTCTTACCGCCCATGCCATCGCCGGCAATATGGATACCCCTGCTGTCCGACCTGTCGGAACCGCCGTTTCGATTGACCTTCCTGGAGCCCATGCCGTCGCCGGCAATGCTGATGCCGCCCTGCCTCCGCCCGGGAACAGGGGCGTTAGGGGCGTTCTCCTTCTCAGCAACGGGGGACTCATCAGTGGCAGCCCAGTTGGGTTCCATCATCCTCACGGCCTTCTTGCGGTCGTCGCTAACCTTGGGGGGCTGGGGAGTCGCGACATCATCCTCATCCGTCATGGTCCAGTGAGAATTGAAGTCGTTCTTCCGACCCTTTAGATTGGTAATATTGCCAAGGGCACTAGGGTCAGCGCCGGCCGTAGGTTCGCTGCCGTCTTCGTTGTACAAGTTATTGTCGTATAAGCCGAGGCCGGCGTTGTGCTTGGAACCCCTCTTGACTCCAGTAGGACGAGGGCCTGTTGGCTCAGGGCCATCATCAACGAAGTCGAAGTGATGCTCAGCGTCACGACGGGGCTTCGCCGTGACCTTAAACGGGCCGGGGGTATCCGAGGCAGCGTCGGCCTCAGGGTCCCAGTGGCGGACGTCCTGGGGCCGGATGGTTTTGCTCGGAAGGGGCTTCTGAGGGGTCACAAAGTCGTCAAACGACCACGAGCTGTCATGCTTCGACCTGGACCTGCTACGATCCGTCGCCGGGTCGACCTTGGGGGGATCTTCAGGGTCGCCAAACTCGAAATGATTGTACTTGGATGGGTGGGGGCGTCTCACGCGGTCGGTCTTCGATTTGTTGTTGGGGGGAGTGTCTGGATCTGCGGCCTCCTGCTCGGCTTCGAAGAGACGGTTGGGCTGGAATTTCTTGTTGGCACCGACCTTGGGCGCAACGGGTCTCGACCGACCACGGCCCGGAGTCTCCTCGTCGTCCTCCTCTTCCTCCGTAAAGAGGCGGTTGGGCTTGTAGTTCTTTCCGGCACCAACCTTGGGGGCTATAGCCTTGCTCGGAGACTGGGACCGACCTCGGACAGGGGAGCCGTCCTCATCATCGGATTCTTCGCCCAGGATTTGGGTAATGGATCGCTCGCGAGGTCGAGTGCCTGCATAGGGCGACACGACGCGCTCCGGAGCCTGCTCAAGTTGCTCCCTGGGAGCGAAAAGCTCGAGCGACGCGTGAGGATCGCGCATAGCATTGGAGCTTCCGCGGGAGCGGGAGCGAGCATCAAAAGAGTCTGCCGATGCGATAGCGACGTCGGGCGACTTGATACAGGTGGTTAGGGCGCGGAGCTGCTCAGTGTTGTCCCTGATAGGCCAGTTGCGACCAGACCTGCCAATCACTTCGACCGCCTTGAGGAGGGCACCCTGGTCCCAGCTTTGTCGGATCTGCGCGATCTTGCCTTGGTCGTCGAAGGACACAATGTGCATCTATTGGGTGGGTATCCGTTAGCAGAGCGCGGGGGATAAATGCGGGCCGGTGACACCTATGGATAAACTGGGTGCCACAGGCATTACGGAGAATACAAGTCAAGACGGAGTGGAAGCAGTCGGAAGGAGGAAGGGGAGCTATGTCTTACAATCGGAAACTGAACTTCAAGGTCGGCAAGGAAGTTGTCATCCATCCCAGGGAGGTATGGGCCGCCACTCGTTACGAAGGTGAGCGAGGTCTTGATTTGGAAGGCGATCACATTCTTGCCGTCAATGAGCTCGAGGATCTCTTCGCCCTTCTTGTTGACCTGGTTGCGCAGGGTGTTGTAGTGCTTGATGATATCGGTGGCGCCTCGGACGGTGGTCGTGGTGGTGATGTAGTGCAGCGTGGCCCCCCCAGCGAGCAGCGATGAGTTTGGCGAGGCCAAAAACTGCTTGTATGTCAACGCCATGGCTGCTCAAGTCTCGGGACTATCGCGCGGCGAAGGGTGAGGAAACGCGCAGCTTCTTGCCGCGCGCGTTGTTTGGTTGTTTGTGTTCGGTCCTTGCGCAGTCACCCGAAGTGGGGATGGGCGAAAGAGGGAGGGGCAAAGACGAGGAGATGTAGAGAGGGTAGTGGAGAAGCAGAGTTCCAGAAGGATAGTGACGGAGATTTTTTTCTGCAATAAAGGCGCTCGTTGGAGCAGGCAACAGTCAATGTCCCGACGGATGAGGAAGCGCGACGAGAAGTGCGGGAGAGGGGAGAGGGGAGGACGTGGGGAGGTTAAGATGAAGGGAGCAAGGTTTCCGATGTTCTGGCGTGTGGAGACGAAGCACACATCAAATTGCAGGTCAATAGCGCATGCTTGGGGCTTGGGGGGGCAAGGCGCGACACGTCCTGGTGCTGCTGGCGGTGGAGCCGCAGGTACCCTGTCAAGCAAAAAATACAAACATTTGGGGAGCTAAGCGTACAGGGGTCTGCATGGAAACCTCCTTCCCCCCGGAGAAACCGAGCCCCTCCTCAAGGTCGATCCTCGCGGAGATTAATCACGGATGGACTACGAGAATATCTTCCTTCGGGGGATGATACACTACGACGATTCTCCACGTTCTCAGCGGGTTCGATGCTTTGGAAGCCATCCGTTACCTTTCACAACACGAGAATTCCTACACCTCCCTCGCTTGAAGTCTCCACAAACAAACCCTCGGTCTGCAGCGCCCCGTGCCCCTGACAACCGCCTCACCGCCCCACCGAAAATGGAATTTACTGTGTTTACTTTAGCCCCACTATTGGGTAAATGCAAGCGGGACGGACAGGCACAGGGCCGCTTGTCATGCACATGCCATGCGTGTTCGCATTAGTGAGAGGTGGCCCTAAGGGCTGGACGTATGCAACTTCGAAGCTCGAAAAGGTGCCCTAAGGGCTGGATGTATGCAACTTCGAAGCTCGAAAAGGTGCGAATGGCTGAATTTATGTCTCCCTTTCCATCTCTCTTCTTTTTTACCTCGCGCGGCGCGATATCCGCGAAAGTAGTCCAGAGTACGCCGAGCGAGGGCAAGAGAGACCCTGGTAGACGAATGTTCTAAAAGAACGCCCTTTGTTTCACCTTTAACCTGTTCAGGTTAGCCCGCCGAAAGGCGTACGACCCCCTGCCAATTGGTCTGCCATGAAGACCGTTATGTAATCATTTTGACTGCCTTTCTCAGAAACCAGAAGGGGTTCACCCTAGGGAGCAGGCATTTATGACCTGCACCACCAGCCAGCCAATTTGTTTGTGCAGTCGTACACTATTACTGATACACAAGGTTGGTGGTATTAGTTCTATACGGAAAATGTCCAAACCTGCAAATAACGCAGTCAGAGTGCGCCTTGGGATATCCCAGCGGTCATTAGAGTAATGCAGATCCTGTCCCCAACGCCATGCGCCCCTTTGGGATGATCCGTTGCACTTATGCCAAGCCAAATACAATCCAAATACCACCGACATGACCCCGTCCAAGGGCCTAACAAAGCAGCTTATATATCTTCTTCCACCTCGGCCACGCCCTCCTCTCTTCTCTCTCCCTTGCCATCAGAATCGGCAAGCTGAACTCCCTCCGCCCTGTGTCGATGTCCATGCCGTCGATTGTGACAACTGTCGTCCAGTAGTACAACTTATGGCACAGGTAAAAGCTTGCCACGATCGGCACGGCCATATACTTCAGGAAGAAGCTCTCAGCGAGCTCGCGCGACGACATCTCTTTCCAGCCTATGGGGAAGGCGCCAACCCAGAACTGCGCGATGAGCACGAGGATGTTCATGCCCAGGCCGATGTATGAACCCAGCACGCCCGCCTGGCTGCGGAAGGCAAGGTCTTCGACCTTGCGGCCTTTGCGAGCCCAGGCCTTGCGGAAACGGATGTGGCAGAGACAGATGGAACCCCAGGTGAAGATGGATGAGAGGCCCGATGCGGCGAGGAGCCAGTCGAGCACGGCATCCTGGTCCTCGACGTCGGCGATGTAGGACAAGAGTCCGATCGTTCCAGCAACAAGGATGGCCATGAGGGGCCGTCCCTTGCGGTCGATATAAGCGAGGAACCTCGGAGCAAGATTCTGATCGGCCAAGGCCGCCAGCGTACGCGAAGAGCCATAGACGGCGGAATTGCCCACGGACAGGACGGCCACGAGGATTACGGCGTTCATAATGGAGGGCAGCACCGTAATCTTGGCGTTCTCGATGGCGATCACGAACGGTGAGGCGTTAGCAGTGAACTTATCGGACGACTTCTCAGTCGGATCCGCGAGGAGCCGCGGCTCATTATACGGAATTAAGAGGCCGACCACAGAGAGGGCCACCATGTAAAAGAGGGTAATCCGCCAGAACACCTGCTTGATCGCGGTGGGTAGCGACTTGCGAGGGTTGGCCGTCTCGGCGGCGGCGAGGCCGACCAGCTCGGTGCCGATGAAAGCGAAGGCGGCGGTGACGAACACACTGCACATGCCCTTGAAGCCGTTGTTGAAGGCGCCTGGATCCTGCCAATACGTGCCCCCGATATATCCGCCGCCGGGATAGCCACCGCAGTTTATAACGATGCCAAGGAGGCTTTGTCCGACGTTAGCCTCCATCACTCGTAGAGGGTGTTACCAACAACGATGGGGAATTCTCAACGTACATGAAGGCGATTACAGCGATAACCTTGACCATCGCAAATGTAAACTCGACCTCACCGTATATCCTCACCCCGGACAGGTTGGACCCCATAATTACCCCAAGGAATATAGTGACAAAACCTGCTTTTACAAGGCCACTGTTCCAGTACGTCATGGTGATGGAAGCGGCCACAATCTCGAGCGGTAATATTATAAGCCATTGGAGGGCATAGCTAGGGATCGGGAGTCAGCAACCTAAAGAGATCCAGTCCTCTAAAATGCTTCCAACTTACTTCCAGCCCATGGCAAACCCCCATGAAGGATCCAAAAAGCGCGTCGAATACGACGCGAAGGAACCGGCGACGGGGAATGCAACCGCGAGTTCGCCGAGCGCCTGGGTCGTACACCAGATCATGACGCCAATGAGCGAGAAGGCGATCAGCAGCGCCGCAGGGCCGCCATGGTTCAGGGACTGGCCGGACGCCACGAACAAACCGGTCCCTTGAAAGGCGGAGCGTTAGACAATGTGCAACCCCGGGGACAACGAGGCGGGGTGCCACGCGGGTGCCACGCGCAGCGCAAGCTAAGGCGGGGTTCGAGAAGGGGGACAAGGTTTTGTAGAGGTAAATCCAACCGAAAAGGGAAGCGGGTGGCGCAAAGGCAAAGCCCCTTCTAAACCAAAAAAAAAAAAAAAGGCAAGAAATGCTCACCGATAGAGCCCCCAATCGCGATCATCTGCAGGTGCCTCCCTTTCAGCTTCCTCGCCAGCCCCGAGTGCGCGGTTTGCAGCGTGGCCTGGTGTATGTCATAGTAGCGCAGGCCGTCATGCTCGGTCCTTCCCGCCTCAGCGCGTATGGCGGCCTCATCCTTGGGGTCGAGCGGGGTCACGCGACGGCCGGGGTCACGGCGGAAGCTGTTGAAGATGCGCGATGCAGCAGTATCAGACGGCTCGTCGTCGTAGACGGGCTCGCGCATGGTGTAGCTGCTGCCGTGGGCCACCGAGTCCTCCCGGGTCTTGATGGTGGCCATCTCAAGGCTGCGTCCGGGGAGGGTCATGGCGGGTGGCGCAGGACGGGCATTCGCGGGTAGGTTATTCGACCGGAGACGGGTACGGAGGCCAAGAGATCGTGGGAGGTGGTCGTCGAGTCGGTTAGGCGCGATTTAACCACACGCCGGTCAAGGCGGCGGAGCGCATGCCCAAGAGGCCGGGCTCGAAAGTAGGTGGCCGCAGCGAAGCGGATCGTGTCGAGCGGCCGGTATAGCTAGAGCGTGGATGGCCCACGGGGCTGGCAGGCGTGAAGGGCACCGATCGTCGGGTGGATTGGGGCGGTCGGCGTGCAGGGTAGTAACTTTGGGGGCCGTCGATGTGTGCGTTTGCAGTGGGGTTGAGGATTAGCTCTCCGACCGCTTCTCTGAATGGTAACTGTCGGAAATAGTTGTTCCTTCTTTCTCCCCTAGGTCTAGTGAGGTCTCGTGCTCGCTCACAGCAGCAATAGCAGCAAGGTGGGAGGAAATGTAGGTGAGTTTCGGAGAGTGGCGGCTTACGGGTGCGAGAAAGTGGAGGCAAGAACAAGTGAGCAATACTTCCTTTACCCACCCCCCCGTCTTAATTCCCGAGAGAAGGGAAACGTCGTATCCAGGGTTTTTTTTTGGGGAGGGGGAGGGGGAGCCGTCTCCACCCTTTTCCCCAGGATGCAACAAGGCTTATCATGGCATGGCGGAGCCGAGACCTCATTTAGAGATAACCCACTCTGTACACGAAAGGTGCAGTATCTTGTACATGGGCTAGCCAAGGGATGAACTGGTGCGTTTCGATGAGCGAATAGGATGGAACAACTTGCCCGATCAGGCCAGGGTTGGTTCGGCGGCATGGCGCGCCATGACACACCGCCCGCCGCTTGCTCCTGCACGGGCGGAAGGAGCCCTGTACGAGTGCGACGGTGGCAGTTTTATTGGATTTCATGCAGTAGGAGAGCCTGTCGATGGCCTTATCGAAGGCGGCTTGGCCCGAAGCTGAGACCCATGCGTTGGACGGGGCCGCGGCTGGAGAAGTGTGTCTCGCGCAGAGCGTGGCAGCGGCGTGTGAAGTGCACTCGATGTGGTCGGTAAACGAGCTACCGAGGGATGGGGAGCCAGTTCTCGCTACTAGGCAGGTACATTGCGCAGTAAAGGCACGCGTCTGCCCGGTTCGTACCGCTTGCTGTTGCTATCCGGAGTAGGGACAACCCAACCCGGCAGCGAGTAATTTTGCTATCTTCGACCGCTCCCACTCGTGGGACAACGCACAAAAATCTCGGTACCAGCTTGTCTGATATTATCCTGTTACCCAAGCTGTGTCTCTCATCTCGAGTATCGTCATCTAAGATTGCCATATCCACAGTATCAACGTTGCTCAATTTACCTCCGTCTGTATGCGGACAACGCACACGAGTAGATTGCGCCGCCTCTCGGGTGCGACACGATGCACAGTCTCGTGTCGATGACGACCCGCGATCGCATTAGTTGCAGCCCTATGTGGAGGTGCAGCCTGGTAGTTCCAAGAAAACCAGGTCAGCCTGGGCTCGTGGGTCACGAGGGTTCCAGCCCCTCTTGAATGTGGCATGGCTGGGCGATACTTTACCCCGGAAATCAAGATCCCCACGCACGCCATCCTCCAAGGGGTCAACCTGTCGCGTGAGGTGGGACTTGGCGCTTCGGGTGGCGACAGGCTTTGGGCCTCGACCAAGACCGAAGAAGACCCAGGCCCCACTCTTTGCGTCCCCGTTGCAGTTGCAGCTCCAAGAGCGAAGCCGAGTGCCGACAAGGCCTGCTGGCGGAATGCTCACGTCATCGTTTTGACTTTGACACCAAGATATAAGCTTAGATGGCCCCGTTCACTTTTAACCCAAGTTCGGCTTCGGCTCGCTTCCGAATCGTTGCACAGTCTCCACGAGGCGGAAATCAAGATCCCCTCATACGCCAATACTGCATTGCTTCGTCTTCATCCATAGGAAATAAAGTGTTATCCAACATAACCTAAGAAACTTGAGACTGCTGCTCAACACATACTCCTAGTACCTCATCGAACCTATGCTATGCTAATTTTTCCTATCATTTGCTTGCAATGTGCATTTACACATTCATCTGGGCTGGCGGAAGATGCAGACAACCTCGCCCTTCGCGAACCCAGCGCTAGACTTGTTCCAGACGTGCACGATGATATCCCTACCAATGTCAGCAGTCTTTTCAATCTTCTTGGGAGGCCTGCAGTTCGTGTCAGATATACTGGAGGCCAGGTGCACACCAGTCTGGAGGGCCGTACGGAAGTCAACCGCTTCGGTCGCCTGGCCATACGCCTCGACCAGTGAGCGCCCCTAGCATTCACAGCCCTGCAGGCATCAACTTGACCAGCCAGATGGCATAAAGGTCAGCAATCAACTAGCCAAGTCGACGTTCGGCACGTTCAGATGCATCATCTCCCAGTCAATCATAAACAATCTCATATTGTGGCCGTCTTGAGGCATCGGCGCATCGGGTAAGGGAGCACTCTGCACATAATCATTAGTATATGTATTACCGAGAACCCTCAGCGCTGGACATATTTCTGGTGCCGCTTCTGACTTACTTTCCAGTCCAGAAATCACCGTGGATCACCGGGAGCTTGCTCGGGTCCTTTAAGTCGGCAGCAACTGCCTGCCCGACCTCTGTGAAGACTTCCTTGGCGTCGCCCAGGACGGCAGGGTATTGCTCGACGGGGTCTTTGAGCCAGCCAAATATGACCAGGCGGCTGAAATACTGTTCCATGGCGTTCTCGGCCATTGCTTGCAGCTCAACATGGCCGACGCTCCGCCGGGTAAACCCCTTGAGCCAAGAGCCCGGGCTGTTTCCGACCTCACTAGCCTCAGGATCCAGCGACTCCGAGGTAGGAAGGGCGTAGTACCGGAGAAAATAGTCCTTCAACGTTATCCGTTGAGGCAGAAACTCCTAGGGGCTATCTGGCGTTCTCGTTAAAGTGGTGGAACTTTGGCATCCGAACAGCGATCGAGTGAGTGTCTCCCTGGACCGTCTGGTCAGTGACATAGGATTTGGACAGGTGCCTGAAGCTTTCGACTTCGTGATTCTAGGACGGGGTCTGTTAGCATTTTGAAATGCCAGTCGCCCTCGGATGACCTGAGCCCACTGCACGAATTAGGGGCAGAATAGTGTCGGGCCTATCCTTCATACGTGTCCCGGCATGTTTCACTAAAGAGAGGTCAGTATTCGCAAGTGATTAGGGACAGCAAGGGAAACCGTTACTCTATTGTTCAAGGCCTACATATTATTCCCTCAAGCGCCCACGAGAGTATGAAGCTCCTGTATTAAGCATAGGTAAATCCATTATGATCCTAACAGGTTATATCGTCACGAGCACCCGTTCGCGCCACGAAAGAAACCATTAATAGCGCTTATACGGGCGTCCTATCTTAAAAAAGAAACCCCAAAGAAAACCACTCATACATATTCCATTTTCACGCCATGAACCCAGCGATCCTAAACTCCAAGCTCACCTTATCCCACCGCTCACTCGGCAACCCTCCAGACAAGCCTCTCCCCGCTTGGCGCCCGGCTCCGGAGCAGATTGAGCGCGTTCGTCGCGCGCTCCAGCAGGGTGTCTCCCTCGACCACCCTCTGCCTCAGCGGCTGTACGATGCCCCGTTCGAGCAACGCAGGGATAATCTCCGGCTGGAGGTGGTTCTTCAAGAATTCGTTCTATAGCAGGGCCCCTGTTAGCAACTTTCGTTCTCGGGCTCAGGCCCCTGAGGTAAATGTCAAACTCACGTCGGCGTAGAAATGCGTCCTGACTCCCCGCAGGGTCACATCCTTAGCCCACTTGCCCTCGTGGCACTTGTTCACGTCACCTTCATAGATCGGCGGCTCCGTATCCGACGCATCGCGGACGATGACGGGCAGCAGGATTGCGACCCTGCTTCCCGAGTCTGCGACCCTCGTGAGGGGCTCCAACGTTCCGTAGTACGAGCCGATGCAGTCAAAAAGGAATGGGACCCTGGGCCCGTCACCTTTCTTGCCAACGTGCGCAAGGATCTTGTCCGTCACGTCGCTCTCTGTGTAGTCGAACGTCACCGCGGCACCGAGACTTTTCAGATGGTCGTGATGCTTAGACCTCGCGACGGCAAGCAAGTTCTTGTACCCCCAATGCCGCAGCACCTGCAATGCAAACATTCCCGCGCTTCCCGCCGCGCCCCAGAGCAGCACCGGCGTGTCGGCGTGCTCGGGCTTCCAACCCTGTGGGATGGGCCATGGCAGGTCCAAGCCGAGGTCGGCCGTTACCGAGTGGAACACCGTCACGAGGGAACACCCGACTGTCGCGGCCGCCTGCAGCGAGATGTTCTCAGGGACGGGGGAGACGAGGTACGTCGGGACGGTGACGTACTCCTGTTGCGCCCTGTACTGTAGCTTCGCGTAGGCAAAGCCGGTCACGCGGTCGCCGACCTTGAGGGTAGTGACTTCGGGGCCGAGGGCGGCGACGACTCCGGCAAAGGTGTCTCCAGGGATCTGGTTTGGCTCCGTACCGAATAGCGCGCCATCGGCCAGGTGGAGGTCGACCGGGGAGGAGCCTGTCCACTGGACATGGACGACGACCTCGCCGGCCAGGGGCTGGGCTGTGGGAACATCAAGTATGGCCAGGGGCTGACGGGCCCCGGGACTAACGACTGCCTTGTGCGTGCTTGGGATAACTGACATAGTGGAGGATGATGTCTTGGGAAGTGTAAGTCGGATTGTGTTGTGGTTGCTTGGAAGGATATTTAACTTGGATGTTGTAAACAGAAGAGCTATGAGAGTTTTTGGGCAATGTAAGATGCGGTAGAGCTGCTGCTAGGGAGTGATGCCATGAAAGGAGTATCTTCCCAGTCTCGTCTTGAGCGTCGCGCGACACCCTTTATATATTAGTCGAGCTTCCTTCGCCCGTCAACGAGCTCAAATGCGGTCATCAGTCAGGTCGATCCATCAACGTCACCCTCTCGCGACAATTAGTAAGAGACCGATAGAGCACACATTTGTCAACAGAGCCCAAGTAGAAGCGGAGGCGGAATTTGTAAGCGTCCCGCTTCCCCCGTTTGCTGGTGGCCCCCAACTGTGGAGTGGTGTGGAACTCCCGACCCCGCCCCCACCCTACACCCTATTTTCCTTCGCTGGGGGACGGAGAAGGGGCACATCTGAGGACTCCGTCTCCGGTCCTGAGCTGCAGTAGGCAATAATTCCATGAGTCTGAGTCCTCCGGCGCACAACCCTGCAGGGCCCATACGGGCTGCGGGTCGGGTCCTCGACGTAGTGCTTATCTGCACAAACACACCGATTCAGCCACGTATGGCACGATCAAATTATTGTGGGAGCGACCGGATATGATATTGAAGGGATCAGTCGGAGTTTGGAGTTGGCCGGCGGCATATTGGCTGCAGCCCAGCGGTCCACTTGGCACGTCCAGCGAACCACCAGCCAATCCAGCCATCCTTTTTTCGAGACTCATATCTGGACAGCATAAATCGCCTCGAGAGGTTCGGGGAATGGGGCAGACAAGCTTACAAGTACCTCGATTCGAGGTGCCGGCTTGTACGCAGACATGTGTCCGCACAGAACCAAGGGGGGCCGGAGGCGGGAAATTCCAACCGAAATGGTTCCCGTTCCCGGCGGCGTCTGTTTCGTCCTCGTTTCTCTCTCCTGGACCTGCTGAAGGCTGGGCGCTGCGCGGTTTTCCTGTGAGAACGGAGCAAATAAAGTGGCCGAAATATTCGTGGCTGACATAACAGACAGTAGAAACAGAATTAAGTGACAAAGGCGGGGGGTTATATGGTAGCATCGAACGGCATTCCTTTTTCGCAGGTTAGGGGACCGGCTTGTCTACAGTCCTTGGCCTGCGTCACAGGGCCATGTCCGCAAAGAGGACTGGTTGCGGGGCCCTGCAAAACACTGAAGAAGCAGAAGTTCAGGATTTATGGAGCTGGAGGTGAGGTTTGAATGGTAGGGGGAGCCCACCAGGCAACAGATATTGTCCTGTAATTTCTTGACACAAAGAGAACATGACCGTTCTGTCACAAGCTTTTAACTTCCGTCGGAGGCCTTCGGTAGTGGATCGTGGACTGGCCGGGTCCCTGAATTGCGCCCCACAGGACCCCTGGTCAGGGACCAAACTTCAACAAACACACTGCAGCAGACCGGCAGGGGCGCTTGCCAAATTAGGCTCCTGGGATACCCAGAGTCCCGGAAGGGAAATCTCAGCCCTCGCCCCTGAATCGAACAATTCCTCAGGAGCAAATTTTCTATTCTCCGTTCTTATCCCACATTCCTTTCTCCCCCCACCCCCTAAAACCCCACGAGGAAGAAGGCAGCTGGACTTGAGCGGCGCATCGTGGGCTGGAATCCACACATAATTCACCAACCGCCACCCGAGAACTTCTCACTGCGGCACTCGCCAAATATGGGGACCGCCGAGATATCGCCAATCCTCGACAACCCGGCCCACCGGCTGTCTTCGGCGACCGCTGAGAACGGCGCGATGCGTCGACGGGCCAAGTCCGGCGCTGGCGCCATGCGCAGGCCGAGCGAGCAAAAGAGGCCCTCCAAGCCCAAGAAGGCGCGGTCTGCCTTGCGACGCTTCAAGCACTTCGCCCTCAAGCACACCTGGACTATCCCTCTACTCCTCATGGTTCCCTTTGCCGTCGCCTACGCCGCCAACCCCACCGAGTCCAACCCGATCCACCCCTTCATCTTCCCGTCTTACAAGCTCGACAAAAGTGCCGATCCGGAAGCGCCCGCGCAGTACGGCAAGGGCCTCTGGGACATCGCCTTCGTCTCGTTCTACACCATCGTTCTGTCCTTCACCCGCGAGTTCATCATGCAGGAGCTCCTCCGCCCGCTCGCCCGCGCGTCGGGCATCGCGTCGCGAGGCAAGCAGCAGCGCTTCATGGAGCAGATGTACACGGCCGTGTACTTCGGCATTATGGGCCCCGCGGGTATCTATGTCATGCGCCGTACGCCCGTCTGGTACTTCAACACGCGGGGGATGTATGAGAACTTCCCGCACAAGACGCACGAGGCGGAGTTTAAGTTCTACTACCTTTTCCAGGCCGCCTACTGGGCACAGCAGGCCATCGTCATGCTGCTCGGCCTGGAGAAGCGCAGGAAGGATTTCAAGGAGCTCGTTGGCCACCATATCGTGACACTGGCGCTTATTGCGCTGAGCTACAGGTTCCATTTCACTTATATCGGAATCGCTGTGTACCTGACGCACGACCTCAGCGATTTCTTCCTCGCTGTAAGCCCCGCTAGCCCCCCCCGGGTGTGCTGTCTGAGAGGATGCTAACAAAAAAAAACCTCTGTCTCAGACCTCCAAGTCGCTCCACTATGTCAATAGCCGTTTCGTCGGCCCGTACTTCGCCCTCTGCATCGGCATGTGGATTTACCTCCGCCATTATCTTAACCTGCGCATCCTCTATTCGCTTCTTTGGGAGTACCGGGAAGTAGGCCCCTACGGGACGAATTTCGAGACGGGACAATATAAGGGGGTCCTGTCCAATGTCGTCACGTTCTCGCTGCTCGCATCCCTGCAGGCACTCAACCTATTCTGGCTTTACTGCCTGCTCCGCGCTGCGTACAAGCTCGTGGTGCTCAACATTGCAAAGGATGACCGATCTGAGGACGACGAGGAGGAAGAGGAAGCAGACGTCGGCGGTGACAAGCTTGCAGACGGCGTGAGCACGGGTGTTGAGGTGAGCGGGGATACCTCCGCGGTGGCAATGAAAAGGAATGGTGCCCTATAAGTCGAGCCCGCAGAGCGCGACGACTGACATTGCATGGCCCATATCTTATATAATGTTTAATAGCTTATACTGCATGGCTGGGGCCTAGTAACGGCCCTGCCAATGGCTAGATAGTCCGTCCCCATGTTGAGGATGCATGTAGCAATACTAGATATAACAGACCAAATCCAACTAAATGGGCACGAAGGTAACGTTACAGGCATTATTACATGGGCTTGAGGCGCCGGATCCGTGTTGAACTTCGGCCAAGTGATGCTGAAGTGTTCTGTGCTCCGTCTATGCGAGATTGTCCTTCTCCCCTATACTACAGGCCCGCAGCCGCACCTGCGACGGATTACCGCCCGTAGGTGTAATGATAACCCGTTTGCCTGATTTGGGGATTCCCAAGTGCCTCCTCACACTGCACAGGAGAAAGAGCTGACTAGGGCGGTTCGCATAAGATACGAAGGGGCTCCGTTTCTCATGGCTCTAGCATGGATTTATGGAAGCCCAGAAAATGTGGGAGTTCATTCAGTCCCTTCTGAGCGATTCAAAAGCAACTAGCGTCAAAGGAACCAGAAACAAATCATCTGATGGATACATGTAACCCTATTAAACAAGAAACCACGCTGCAAATACATTCGAATATCGCTATCCCAAGGAGCAGCCGCGACCTATACCCGTGTCATGTGTCCGACGAACGCAACCAGTAACTGGGATCACGTGGAAATACTTCATCCACCGCTATTGAAGATTGTTGGCGAAGTACGGGTGGAGCCGCGGAACCATCGTCACTCGACGGAAATGTGGAAGATCCAGGGGAGCGCGGCGGCCTGGGGCCGTACCAAGGAGGGCGCAACGGGTTGTAACAGCGTATCGAATAAGGGGAGAACGCCCGTAGTGGTTGTCGCGCTGCTGGATCAGAGTGCAAGGGCTGTTGTGGGTAGGAAGACAGGTGCGCCTGCGGTGGACTCATGGGGCATGGGATGATCCGAGGTATCGCCTGCGAGCGAAGGCTGTCGAGCTCTAATTCCTCCGTGCTATTTCGGGGTTTCTGAGTGGCGGCGTTCAACCGCTCCGCGTCCCTCCGTCTTCGGATTGACTTGAACTACAAGGCGATCTCGCCTCGACCTCGACCTCGATTATGCACCACGATTTGGATAACGCAAACAACTAGGAATACCTGCTCACAGTTAGAATCGTCTTGAACTGCCAGTATATTTCCTCTCGGCTGCCCTCCACGCGGCCTTCTCTCGAGGCACCGCCAATGGGGCGCGATAAAAGGGCGGAATCGGTACAGATTTATAGCGACGGGGTAAGGCGTACCGCATAGACGATTATAGCCCAAACCATATTCTGAGCGAGCCCGGGCGCGGCTTCGGGTGACGGGCCGTCGATGCTACCGACGAAGGTCTCATGGCCAGAAGCGTAGAGCGCGGCAATGACGCCTAGCATTAGTATGGCGCATATACTCGTGACCACACTGCGGTTGGTCGTAAAGTCAGCCTGGTCGATCTGCGATGTGCTATGGGATGGCATTCGACCTCCAACCCTGAGTAGATTGGGAGGGTTGGCGGGTAACATACCCAGTCCACGCCATCGTGGGCGACATGAGCGCCATCTTTGCTACGTATGGTGAGGATGCGGGTCGCTCGGGGAGGGGCGAGGATAAGCGGTCGAGATAGACGGTCGCGGGACAGCTCGATGGTGATGGAATTGCGTGGTCGAATGGGAAGCTGCGTCTTGGCTTGAAGCTCCTCTGACGTTGACCAAGCTGTGGAGTGGACTTAGTCAGCAGCTCCGTCATGCAACAGCCGAAGCTCGCATTTACCCTCCGCAGAATTCCAGCGAGCAAAGACACCAGCCATTCCCCCTAATGGATCCAACCCCCGCCCGAGTGGCCGTGGATGAACCTCGTGGCATTTTATTCTCATCGTATCACATCCTTGGGACCGAGAATTTTGGAAGGTGGCATCGAAGACTTCTCACCACTTATCATCTCCAAAGCGAGACAACCAAAATCACGAAGTCAATGCGAACGGGAATCCACGGGTCGGCGCATGTGGCCATCGGGCCTATGCAACCCAAGAGTAGACCGCGCCTGCCTGGAAGCATCGTGATGTAGCCCCAGCGGCGCGTTCCTACACGCCAAAATTACCGGATATGTCGCTCTACCAGCGTTGTTCCTCCCCGCGCCAGCGACCGGGAAGAACAGCGATGCGGTGACGTGGGACGATAATGCCGTATCACCAAAGCTTGGTACGTCTGCGCATGCGGCCGGGAACCAGCCACGGAGGAGCTGGCGATGGCATTGGAGCCTGTTGGTATGTCAGCGAGCACTCTACTAATGCTGGAGTACTGCCCCTGCCGCTGTATGTGGAGGCCAACCGCGCGCCTATTTAAACGGTTGGCCATGCAAGTCAAAACCTATAACCAAGCCGGGATCTGCTATTTTCATCGCCTTCATGATTGCATATTCGGAGGCCTGGCATACGCCCTTTGCGGCCGAGGTCAAGGTTTCAGCAGTGACGCACAGCGCCGGGTGCGGCTGTCGCTCTAACGGTAGAAGGCCTCTCCAAAACAGCGGCGCTATCCCCATGGGGGAGGGGTTGTGGCCGGGCCAGATAGCCTTAAAACGACGAACGTCCGACCAGAGCCGGCAAGGTAGAAGAGAACAGTTTGGGCGTCGATCTGCGTCACCCGAGGAGTCGGCGGCTCGCCCTCCAATCGTAGATCGGCGACAGGGGCTTACCCTGACACCTTGTCAATCCCTGTCGCCTGTGGGGGATCGTCCGCATTTTGCCTTGCGGCCGACTGACTCGTTTGCTTCCAGTTGTGGAAAGCTCCATCAGGACGAATGCGTCGATGCTTCCTTGATTCAGCCGAAGAGGACCGTACTGTCACCACGAATATCACTCATTTTCAGGTAAAGATCTTACGTGAGTCCTTGGCATGACCAACCGAAATGAGAATAGGAGCTTGGCATTTCTCTCTCCCGAGAAGTGGAAAGAACGCTCGTATCCTCCGCGCTAAGACTTCTGCATCCTCACCCTCGGACCAGCCGGTGGCAGTGATCAGCCCCAGGAATATTAACCTCTTTTCTTTTCGTTGTTTCGTTTCGTTTGGTGAAACCCTGCTGTCAGCCAAGAATACATGAAAGGGAGACGCAATAATCCTGAAGGAAGCTTGGCCATGAGGACAAGCAATCTGAAACTACTCGGACCCATTTCAAGTTCGCCTCGCATCCCAGTTGGTCAGCTTCGCCCGTCGTCCCTTTCGGACTGGGAATAAACAACGGCTCTGGCCCACATGGGGAGCGAGGAAGGGAACCTTGGTCGTCACACGGCGTCTGACGGGCGTGGAGTTGATAGGCTGTCGGGAGCCTGCACGGGAGGATGTGTGACGGTGTCGGCTCGGCGTTGCCCCTGTCAGCTCTAGGGGCTTCAGCACAGATTGGGCAGGATTCAGATTTAGTGGCCAAGGGATTGATTGCATGGTCGAGACGGAAATTCAAAGGAATTCCTCCGGTGAAAGAGAAATTGATGAAAGTAGCTCAATGCCTCGAGATTGCGGAGGAACAGGAAGTGCCCAGAGTCCCATCTCCAGAGTCAACAGTCCTCAAGAAAGTCTGGGGCTGAGGTGAGGCACTCGTTCACGGTAGCGTTTCGTTCGTGACAGCTCTTGCTAACGAGCTGCACCTCGCCTACCGCTGATTCTTACGAACCAGGCAATGTGCTTGGACGAGGAATGCAGCGGCGCCCTATAGGGTACGAGGACTGGCAGTCTTTGCGGGCGCGCACCCCTCTGAAGAGCGGCCAATGCGGGTGCTCCGTGAAAGGAATGCCACCCATGCCGAGGACGTTTCCCTTGGACACCGGAATCGTCCAATGATACGAAGGGGATCTTCCACTCGCCGGACCCCTGCAGCAATCCAGCACACGTCGCGGGGCCCAACCACCTTGCTCACTTTTGTCCCAACTTGTAGGACGGCAGTGCATGACGCCGCAGTGTCTTGGACTCTAATGCTCCGCCGCCCTGAGGCCAAGAGACCGTGAGGTTGGGACGCGAGGGCATGAATCAATATATAGGTGCGTCGCCTCCCGAGATCTGCCGGGCCCGCAAGGTCGTGTTCCCTTGGACTGTTGTACCAAAGGGCATTGTGGTTTTTCCCCTCATTGGATCCCTGCTGTCGATCTTTATTACTGTTTTCCGGGGTAGATCTTAGCAGGTTTCGACTATCATCACATCCCGTCCCGTGGCCCACATCTCACCGATCCTCCGGTTCCACCTCCGCTCCAAGCCACTCGACTTATAAACACTCGCCTCTTCAAGCTCCCCAGCTGCTTTCTCCCCTCTTGCTCCATCCTCTCTGCAGCGTCAATTCTTCTGGAATCTTCCTCGTCCATCGAGCCATCTTCAGAATTTCCTTCCAGGGAAACGATCGAAAAGACAGTCACAATGCGCTACCAGTCACTCGTGGCGTTCGCCCTCTCGGCTGCCTCTGTCAAGGCGCAGACTGAGGAGAAGGTGACGGGAGTAGGTTCCATCCATCCAAACATTCCATCCCCCTGGACGACACACTCCTCGCAGAGAGCCGCCAGCTGACTCGATCTTTCAAGGAACTCGGAGATGCCGTGGCGGTAGAGGACAACCCCGTTGGCAAGAGCTACGTCGCCAAGCTCCCCGAGACGCCGTTCAGCCCTATCGATGTCGAAGGCAACGTCAAGGGCTCCGTGACCGCTACCAGCGGCGCTGACGGCAAGGGCGTCGACTTCAAAGTCAAACTCTCCAACTTCCCCACCGAGGGTGGCCCTTTTTGTAAGTTGCCCAGACAAGATAAAACGCGCCAAGATGAAACTAATACTGATGGTTAAAAGCCTACCACCTTCACGTCGCCCCCGTTCCTGAGGACGGCAACTGTACCCAGACCCTCTCCCACCTCGACCCCTTCATCCGCGGCGAGGATCCCCCCTGCGACCCGGAGACGCCCGAGGCCTGCGAGGTCGGGGACCTGAGCAGCAAGCACGGCAAGGCAGACTCGGACCCCTTCGAGATTACCTTCAACGACCCCTACGCCTCGCTCGTGGAGGGCACCGGCGCATTCTTCGGCAACAGGAGTCTCGTGGTGCACTTCGCCAACAAGACGCGCATCACTTGCGCCAACTTCCAGGAGGTGACGAACGGCGGTGAGGGCGAGGACGGCTGCGATGAGGGCTCTGAGGGTGGTGATGGCGGATACGTCGAGACGCCTATCCCCAGCGGTGGTGCCTCTCCTACTGGCGGAAACGACACCGCCTCTCCCGAGCCCTCGCAGCCCCCGCCGGAGGCTGGCAGTGGTGGTGAGGGCGACATTCCCATTGGCGCCGGTGCGGTGAGTGGTGTCTCGCTCTTGGGTGCCGTAGCCGCCGCTCTTTTCGCTCTATGATTCCTGGGCCCTCTGGGTCTCCTAGTGTGATTGGCGGGCTTGTGATATATGGGACCTGGTGTATTCTTTCTTCTTTTCATTTCCCCAGTCGGGGTTCGATTTTTTTGTACACTCTGAGTAACTTCATGTTCCTCGGAAATGACTCACGGATATGGGTTGGGAAATAAGGGGTTAGTACTAGGATCTAATGACAAGACCATGGTTAGACAACACAGGATTCTTCCCCTGTGACATGAAGTGACATGAAGAGTAAACATTAAGTCGACGGCAAGGAAGTATCACGCCTGTGGGCCTCTCGACTGGAAAGTTCGGCGAAAAAGAAGTCCCCATGTAAGTGGTTTGGTGAACAGACGCGACGAGGCGCAAGCTTCCCCGTCCGTCACAACGTCCACTCCCGTCCCGCCAACGATGAATGAGCCGCCCTGCCAACCTTGATTGCTATAGCCCCCGGCCCTATGAATATCAGACTAGCCTTCTGTAGCCGTCTGTGGAGCGAGTGGCTTTCACCGGGCTCCACTGTGGGGACGCGGCCCGAGGTGTCAGCGGAACCACCACGCGATATGTGGAGAACTCCAACGTTCGTTCTGGCCAGAAATACCGGGTCGCCCGAGTTCATACTCCCCGGGTATTCAAGACGCCCGTTATATATGTCATATGTCTTGAGGAAGACGTTAGGTTGGCGTCTACTGGGCCTAATCGCCCGATCTCGCTTTCAACTATACATGCCATCACGATTCCAGACAGCGCCGGAAGAAAGAATATTTGTCAGTGAAAGGGGTCCTCCTGGCAAGAACGGGCTCGTTCCCGCGCCATATCAGGCGTCTGTAGTCACTAATCACCGCCCACTTCCTCCTCTCTTTATATTTAAGGAATCCCCTATATAATCACCCTTCCCAAGCCTCAGGCTGTGTCGTGTGACACGGTGCGAACCAGGCCCTCTCCCGAGTGTGTCCGTAGCAGCTGAGGATTCTAATGCTGCTACCGACGAAATCGTCTGCAGTAATATGAATTGGTTAAAAGTCTGACCAGCCCATATCCACTCGACGCACCCCCAATAGCTCGCCCCAAATGTGGAGCAAGACATAGTCAGATCCAGTGTATCCCCACCACCGGCGACCCGTCCTTCTTGTAGCAGGTGGACATGAAATCTGCTGATGGCCCCGTCAGGCCCGGGATCGTAAATCTAGACGGCAGCTCAAGGACATCGAGGAGGACGAGGATGTCTCTATCTGGAAAACGGTCCTGGCAGGCGCCCTAAATCTGCCAGTTTGCGGGAGAAATAATGGCGAGTCAGTACGCGGAGGTTGTGACTTAGGCATCCGAGACGAATGAGTGTAAGGGATTGGGTCAAGGAATCGTACCCTCCGTCCGCTATCAACCCGCCGTTATTATTCCCAACACAATAGTTCAGGTCCACCCTCGACTTGTCCCGGCACACTGCGTACATCCACGCGTGGCCGCTAGTCTGGATGGTATACCACTTTACCGTCCCTTCCAGAAGCAGCCTCTTATGAGAAATGCTACGGAAACCGGCCGCTTTCTCAAACAGGATGCAAACGGGGATCCAGGAGACTCAGGGAAGGGTCGCAGATGCTGAAAAGGACTGCGGAGCGGAGCTGGGCGAGAGCAACCGCCATACTGTCGATTAGAGTGCGGGCTTTCGTGAGGACAAAGAGCGAGATAGGGGTTGGAGTAAGGCGTAGAATGTGATTTCTGCTGGATTACTGAGTAGATATTTCAGAGTACAGGCATAGAATAGTAGCCCCGAAGTCTAGGGATAAGGATGTTATTAAGGACGTGGAGGCAACTTGCCCCTTTCCGTAACGCCAGCCATATCCTACTGTGGAAACAATGACATACCACCATTACAACTTTGCTATTGGTCCTGGGAATAGTAGAAGAGGGAGTAGTGGTGACGTGTTCCTGGTCAAGGCGATATCGTGTGGTTGAGTACAGTAGGAGGCTCGGGTCATTATACTACATACGATATCTATGGACGTCCTCGTTTGCTTTGATAATCAAGCCGCAAATCCCCACTACAAGAATTATACTAGATAAACACCAGCTGTCCCGAATATGAAATCAGCACCTGTACCCTCTCTTCGTAGGCGGAGAGGGCGGGAAATCGGGACACGTCCGGATTTGCCCTTCTTACCCAACCCCCCTCCCCCGCCGGCGCGTCCAAACCGTTGGCATACTGCAAGATATGTGTTTGCTTTGTTTGAGAACGGGATACCAGGCTTAGGTTGATGAGGCTACTCTACTTTGAGCGATAAACTTCGACCCAGTCGCCGACGAGGGTCTCTATCCAAATGCAAACTCAGGGCATCATCCCGAGCTTCCAAGAATAGCTCTCGAATATTAAGTCCACATTCACGCCGCCGCTTCCGGTAATATAGACGTACACGAAGCGGCGTGTCCATTGTTTACAGATCATGAGCTCCATATGCCCCCCTCCTTATCTGTACTGTCCACCTACCAGAGTGTCCTGGGTTCGTGTCGCCGGCATTGGCGGCTTTGAAATGCGTCTCTGAAGCCTTGGCTTTCTCCGCCCTCGCCCGCCCATCCGAGGCTGAGTCCAATAAATGATCCCATAAGACAAATCTATATTCCCCCTCTACTAGATTGCGCGTTGTCTCGGGGAATAAAAGCGAGTTAAACTCATCGCCCGTCGGAGTAATATGGAAGTTTGTATAAGTCGCGCCATTCTTGCGGTGCCTGGCCTCCGCGCTCTATATTGCTCCCACCTCGGCAAAGATCACAATGCACAAGTTCCCCTGAGAGGTTTTCTCTTTTCGGGAACTGTCATTTCAAGATTGTTTACATGGCCCAGAAGCTTCCCGGGCGCTGATGTTCTTTTTTAAAACCTGCGTGACGGAGCGCATCGGTGTATGTAATACAGAGTTTCTGGTGGGTAAATTCGCGGGCGTTCCTTTAGCCTCTTTAAGATGTATTAGGTCCTAGCCACGCTGCTAAAACGATGTCTACCGTGGTCTCGTCAAAGTGACTTTGGTTCCAGCTTTGTATGTTTTCGATCGTAGCAGAAATGGAAGAAGGCGTAAACATAAGAAGCACTCGTCACATCGCTTTCGCGAATCTAATACCGAGAGAAAAACCGGAAATAGTAATGGAGAAGCGAGCCAATGGGATAGAAGCAACGTCAGCTACGGGCTCTGGCTCTAATCACACCTATCGAGGCCGGTGCCGGGGGGGATTCAAAGCGGAGAGTGACCAAATTAGAGAGAGGGGCCAGGGGAAGGGGTGGATTGGGTTGGGTTGGGTTCCTGTCTGGGACCCAAGTCAGAGGAGACAAGCCACTTGGAAGAGGACTGATAACCCCTCTGACAAGAAGGTTATCGCAAGCCTAACAAGTTCTGTTCTTCTTAGAGACTGAACACAAAGCGACTGGCCACCTTCTTGTCTGTATTGATCCTAGGACTGGCCACATGCAATGTTATATCCTGCTATGTGGAGGTGTTAGCTACTCTTCTAAGTACCTAGCACTTTTTTCTCTCACGACGGGTCATGGCCGTCATTGTTTCAGCTGAGAGCTTCGATATACCTAAGACTCCTAACTTAGTTGTTGTCGGCGGGCTAGGCTAGTTCCCGTCTGGTAGGGGCACCAGAGGAACTCCGTCGTCTGATCCGGGACCTTCTCTCGGTGAAGTGAATACTGTAGTTTTCAACCATAACTGGGAACTGTAGACCACATCCAGGGTTGGCCTAAAGACCGGTTTCCAAGGAAGTGAGGGTCGAGGCTCCATCTAGTCGTGGTACCCAGTGAACTGGGGAGATTATGTGACTGGGACTGGGCCTCTTCCCCCTTTTTTCCCACTTTAGAATGAGAGACACAGTTCCCCTTTATAGCTCGCAAATAATACAAGCGCGATATAACCCGTATAAGAGCTCTCCTCAGTTGTAGACCCCTAACCACTGATGGACGAGGAAGGGCATTCGACACGCGGCCCTGTGGCTTTCTCGCTCGAACTCGCGGGTAGTCGGATGAAAGTGAAGATAGGACAGCAACTAGGATGGTCGAGACCACAGCGGTATTCCTAGTGCATGAATGGAGATAGAACATCCGTTACGTCGTTACTGTCTGAGGAGATTTAGAATGACCAACGTCATCATTAACTGATCCTGTGCCACAAAGAAATATCGAGCATCCAGTCAGTATATTTCTAACAGGAAAGGTATCTCGAGTGCTCAGCTTAGTTGCGTGCTCGTAGCGAAGGGTTGTCGCGCCCGAGCCCTGGAAACATGAGGAGAGATGGAGTCCCGAGGTCGCCAACGCACAAAAAGACTCATCGTAGACGAGCCATTCCGCGGGTGGTCTATCGACATGTCAAGTGGTGTTGTTAGAAGGTCGTAGGCCTAAACATAGGGCTCGCTCGCAGAGGAACCGTCATCTTCTCGCGAGACGTTCCTTGAACACACCAGTGATCAGGTCCACCACCGGCAGAGCAGATCGGTATCGAACTCCCAAGCTCGCCTTCGTTGCAGCATCTGCATATAAGGATAGCTGTACTTCCTCTCGTCATTTCTCTGGGAGAGTGCCGTGAATTGGGGATCGTATCAATGGATGCTAGTGATGTTTGGCAGAAATGGAGCGTGATGGCGATGAGCAACCCACGCGAATCTAGGAGAGCGTGTGAGTGGGAAGAAAGACGCTAGGGCGTACGGGTCTTCTTGGGAGGATGTCGAGCAGAGGATATTTACTAGAGAACGCCTGCCGCTCCTTTAGGCCAGGTTTTGGCATCCACGGGCTAGATTTCTATCCGTGATTGGAGAGCGCGCCACCTGAAAGCCCTTACTACAAGGGAGTACAGCTCAGCTCCTATTCATTTTTCAATTCCAACTCCGGCGCGTAAGTGCTGACCCAGAGTGGCTTGGCCAACTCAACGACTCTCGTTGCGTAGGGGCTTGCCTTCCGGCCACAGATTCCCTTCATCCCATCGTTCTTCCAGCCATGGCTTGACCCACTTCCAAGCTGGGGAAAGCCACGGGCGATAGGAATCAGAATTCCCGCCCTTGACTTATCCCTGTTGAGCTGTAGAACACATAATATGCGTACAGCCAGCGCTTTCCGTATCATGCACGGCAATCGACCACGGCTGCTCGATATTCGGGTCGGCGGCGACTGGTTTGCGGGCCGTCCACGGCCATGCTCCACCTGGGCACCCCGGTCTCTAGCTTCGACTCCTTGCCAGAGCTCATGGGCTGTACTTGGTAGCGACCACTCGCGTCCTGCGGGGAGTGCCGGTAACCAAGTTCATGATTGCCAGGGTAACCCCGAGCTGAGCGAGACCGCAGTCAGGGGCGGGAGAGATGACAAAGTCCGATGAGGGAATACTGTCGCGCCGAGTCGAAGATAACGCGATTGGAAATCGTCTCCTCGCTTCCGGAACTAGCTGCTCACTGATTGTCGGTCCAGCTTCCTGGGGTCGCTGGTCCAGGACGGAGGAGACCCGGCAAAGGATGATCAGAACATCACGAACGGCTTACTCTGTTGGCCCCAGCCAATACGCTCCACATTCTCCCAAATTCCAGATCTCGGCTCCTCACCAGCAGCCGGATATTTCATCCCGGTCTTCTCGGCTACGGGGATCCTTGGAAATCGAAGCATGGGAGGCCAACGGGGCATGATAGATGTGAGAAAAAGGACCTCGAAGTGGGCGCGGTATCCCATCCTCGCTTGTTACCGCCTCCCAATTGGCGCCCGGTCTTGCCCCAGGATCAGCCGGGCCGATCACCGACTGTGCCAGAACTCCAGCCCCCCATTCTTTCGGATAGAAGCCTCATTATTGAATGAGGAAAACTTCGGAGGAGATATTATTCTGGCTAAACCGGAGATCAAACGTGGAGCCTCAACATGAGATATTACGGAAATGTTCGTATCGGGGCGATCCGCACAGGCGGTATGCTGAGGTACAAGAAAGAATGTGTTACGATGAGAACGACTCGTACGGGGTTGGGGACGAAAACTAGACTATGTGTACTCTGGTCAGGGCTCGGACTGTGGGCGGACAGGATACGGCCGGAACTCCGGCTGAGCTTTTCACGAGAAGCCTTTGGAAAGGCCGCTGTATGCTCAAGTGGTTGTACGTGGCCGTTGACGGATATCCTAGTGGCGTGTCGGATCTGCTCTGCAAGTGGAGCTTGCACTGCTACCCAGGGGAGCAAAGGTGGAACGGGGAGGGAATGAGACGCGACGTTAGCGGGATATCTCGGATTGGGCAGCTCCTGAGACGAACGATGTAGATCCCTTCCGACGTGCAGGACCTTCCGGTTGATCATGGCGAGAGGGGCGTGCCTCATACGATGGCGCAAGAGTTGGGACGAAATACGAAGATCTTGTACGATGAACAGGGGCGATGAGATGCGATTCTTCCCCGAGCTTACAACCCAATTGTCTTTGTTGCTATAGCGTTGACCTTTCCCCGATAGAGCACCCCGAGGTGTCCTTGCGTAGCGGCGCTTAAAATCCTCTCCGCTTCGGGTTGCAACGCTGCATCGACGGCCACCAACCAGCATTCGTAAAGAAATGGTACCGAAGTACAAGGGGTCGATAGTCGGTCCGTGTAATGGCGGTTGGGGTCGTGGAAGCGGCCCTGTACAGTAGGCTATCGATCTGTCCGGCCAAGGGTGTCCGCACTGACGTCTGACATCTGACGTGGAGGGCCACAGGCACATTCAAAAGAAATTTGCTGCTCATCAAGGATAAGCTGAGCGCCAGGACCCGATGACCCATGGGTGCGTTCTTCAATGGTGAAACAGACATCTGCTACTCGTCCCATGCCAGCTAGCGCGAACCATACGTGGTTGCATTGCTCTAAACTATTCCTGTTCGTGAGACGCCGACCGGAAGGCTCGAGCTCCACTCGCGACCTGCACGAGTAATGCGCAGCTCAGAGCCAGGAGGTCCCGAGTAACTTGTGAGCGTCGAATCTGGCCCTCTTCTGTCGGGGCCTTGGAAGAAGTCGGACATTCGGCGGCCCGACTTCCAAGGATGGTCGGCGTAATCCACTGGCTGTGTCGGAATTGCAATAGCTCGCACTCTTTCGGTCTTGGACGGCCCGAACCCCCATTTGCTTTGCAGGGACAACCCCAACTCTGGAAAGTCGGGCCATCGACATTTCCACATGAAAGCTATAAACACTCACCTATATACCCTTAAATTCTCGGCCAAACAATATCGTATCCACCCGGCTTCTTCGACGTCAGTGTGTTGGGCGTCTGCCGTTAGCGTACCTTGCATGCCCGTAATTCGTAAGTCAACGTCTGTAGAGATTAATATCTGTACGCAAGGCATGCCCGAGCGGTATAAGAAAGACCCTTATCCTTCGGTGTTGGTAGTCGTGGGCAGTCCGTATAGCTTCACAATACATTCCCAGGGGGTGTGTTCATGGGCTTCAAAATCTGACGTGAAATGGTCCCTCAAGAGTGTTCCGCTATTTTGACGACTGAAGTGTCACAACATGCCCCGCTGAGGGCCTAGTGCGCCGTGACGAAAGAGTTGCCGCGGAAGATCTATTGACTGTTGCCGAGACCCCCAGGGTTGTTGCCCGGCCCGTTTTGCTCCGCGAAAAGCCCGATCCGGTAGATGGGCGGCAATAAGCTCGTTCAAGAATACGCTCGCGATCTTCACTGGAACATTAAGTAAAATTAGGTGGTGAGAGAAGTTTCTGTCAGTATGAATTCGTCGCCCAGGCTTCCCGAGCGCATGTCGGCTTCTCGGAAGCTAGCGTGAGCTGCCGGTCAAAGCACCCGCACGGATCCGAAGAGTCGGACACGCCGGTCGATGAAAAGAAGAATCCCCTGGTTTCTCCCGTGGGCAGGGATATACGACCGCGGCCCTGTTGACATCCGATGGGCGACGTCTTGATTCATTTGGAGTGTGATCGACGGGATGTTCTTGCAGCCAACTATGACGCCCGCTTGGTTCCTCTAGTCGTATCCCCCTCCATCCTCTTCCGTATATTCCTAACAGGTGGGTTAAGGCTTTCTTGGTCTCGCCCTGGTTGGAAGACACCTCATCGGCTAATAGGGCCACCTTTCCGACCGTGCGGGGCTGACAATCCGCGAGTGAACTAGGGCTGGTTGCTCCCATTGGGGCTTGAGTTGGTCCGCAGCCTCTCACCAGTGAATTCAGGACCAGTCGTGAAGTGTCGAGTCCAATTATTTGGCGGTACTACCACGGGGAGAATATCCGGTTTTGGGCCTTGCGGTACGATTTACCACTCCTGCGAGACATCCCAACGTGCGGTAGTATTGCAGACGGGCTTCCCGCGCAACCGTTGCCGAACCTCCTTGTCCAATCCTAAGAAGGTCGCAATTCTTGTTTCGTCAGGGCGCCTTGGACACGAGTCTGGGATTGATTGACGCCCTGGCGCCGCTCCGTTGAGTGGCTCGGCAAGCTTGATTGGAGTTCCTCCAACGTCGCCGATATCCTGGCGTTTATCAATCGAGACGGCCACCCGACGATGTGGGCCAGGGTCTGCGCATGAACATTTATGAAATTCATCCGGTCTTTTACTCCCTGTCTTCGTGCGAACAGGAGACTAGCCTTCTAGAGCTTTGTCATCTGCGGTAACTCTCCGGAGGATCATACATTTTTCTGGATGCCCCATCATCTGTTAATGTCGAGCATCCTTTGATACGCTCGATATCGAGATCGACAAACGATAGGGATGTTGGACCTCCGCGGTGGCTTGGAGACTGTGTCTCAAGTGTCTGGCGGGGACAAGGTTTGGCTGGAGATGTGGCAAAAGCACCATGCATGCGACCATCCGCTTGGATGAATGCAGCATGGCCTCTGACATTCTGAAACTCGTCGATGATATCCATCTTGTATAATGTCCATCTGGAACCCAACACCTCGCTCGCCTTGGCACTGATCGTCCCATCCGGTTCTTCGGCAGCGTTGCATGGAGCTGTGTATCTCGTTACCCAGCATGAACCAGCGTCAAACCCAACCTTCTGGAACGACGGCGAGCTGCTGTGTGGCACGTTATACAGGACGGACACGACGTGGTGGATGACGCCATCAATGGCCACCGCACCGAATATTGCTGGAGCGTAGTGCCCTATCTCTAGATGCCGCCTGGTTGTGGGCATTATCTGGCGCAACCAACGATGGAGAATCCGAAAGCATGAGGCGCACTTGGTATCAGTACGTGAATTCCTTCGACCGATCGGAACTTTGTCAAAAGGTTCCGACGAGCCACGCTTAGGGATGAAAGCTTTTGGCTGGCGCCTGGGCACGGACGACGAGCCGACGAATAAAAATACGTTACGGTGAGGAGCTTCCCTTTTGGCTAAGATATCGAGCTGCAGGTGCTGGGTGGCCCCTTCTTCTCATAATATTGCCAGTTGGAAGGAACAATATCGGAGGTGGGTCCCGAACTCTGGCAAAATCTCGTTGTGGTACTCGCCCCTCTTTTGATGCTTGGTACCCGTTACGTACATTAGCTGCACTAACTCGCTCCTCAAGACCTGCCCAAGGGGAATCAAGCAGGACCCTTACTCAAAGTCCAAGGATGTTTCAATTCAAATGGCGGGTGCACGGGAAACTTTTCCTATTGCCCTTTCGGGAAAGGGCGTTGATTTCGCACAGCCGCCGCCCTGCAAGAAGTAAGGGACTCGTCTTTCGCCCGCTTCAGGAACTCGCTACGCATCTTCCGGAGGGGGCTTTAATCAGAAAAGATTCAACGCTGCGGGCGCTGGAGCGCACGCTTGCGAAAACGTCCAGGGAACGCTTGGCAATTGTCCACCTATCACGAAGGATCTTGGTACCTGAAGCTGAAATTTAATGTACCCAGTAGTCATTCTATCCTCTGTTGCATCTCTTAACAAGTGTCGTTCGTGCGAGAGTGCGTACAATGGCGGCGTGCGTATAATAAGCTCGCCCACTCCAGACGTCAGTGGACACCCTTGCTCATCCAGTGCGATGGAGGGGCTTCGGGAAGAGCGGGCCTGCGGGACAACTCAGACATGGCAGGGGTAATCCACATCGAGCACGTTTACAAAGGCCTGCGTTCAAGGTACCGAACAAGTACTTTGCTCGCCCCCCGGGGTGTCCAAGCCCTTGCGTGGTGCAAAAACTGGGCAGTCTAGGTTGGGTCGTGACTGAGCTTAACGGAGTTAGCCTATTTTGGGGGTTGTACTCCGTACACCTGAGTTGGCTTTGTAGGCCACTTGTTCGGCCAAAATAATAGCGTGAGCAGGGGTTTCGGCCGGGGCGATCACCCCGATCCTGTCGGCGTCCCATGGAAACTGCAAGGGTGCAAAAAAAATTTTGACATCTGATCGCGGCGCCCCAACACTGGTGGGAGCTGCGTGCTCCCGTCGCGCTCCCCTGCTCCCCGCACGGGAAGCCCTACGGCGGACCCGATGAGCTTGTCTGGGGAAAGGCCGTCGTCACCAAGCAAGGTACCGATTATACCGGCTAGCGGCATGGTATTAGTTGGAGAAGCCACTAGGCAAGATCGACCTGCCGTGCAGTTCGCACCCACACCGTACGGCCGAGAGTCCGGCAATGCAGGCTGGGCCGAAATGCGAGTACGATGACGAGGGACAGGCGCTTCGCATACCTCGCGAGTCTGAAGGGACTGACTGTCAAGTTAATGTACCTTGGTACTTCGACCACCCCGGGGCTCTTTTGGTCCGTTCGAGCACCAGCCGTCGAATCACAGACTGTCGTTGGCCAGGAACCAAAAATTTGTGCAGGGGTACTCCAGGCGACAGGCAAAGATAAATCCGCCGAGAAGGTCCATATTATGTGCAGCAAGGAGGATGAGTGAGCCACGCCCGGATGACCGAACGGATGATTTGGAGAATACTCTGAGCATGTGCCAAGGATACTACAGGCACCTGCCAGACACAACTCATTAACGAAGATGGCCCAGCCGAGGCAAACTGACCTGCTCTTTCTGACAGTGTTGTGGGCCAAGCGGTACCGAGGAGGAGACATCTCTCAGAGCTTTTGGGTGTCTGATGCCGAAGGAGAGGGGTACCCGCACCCGCCCAAGCTTGTACATCGACTGTGAAACAGTAATAATATCTAACCTGCAGGCTTAGCGGAGTCGACATATAAGGATGCAGTTGAGGCTATAGCAAAGGACAAGGTGGCGCTACCAGGACAGCCGTGAAGCAATACCAAATCTTTGTTTTCGTGAGAAATGCAGCATGCACGCGCCCTGTGAAGGGGAAAAGGAATTAATCGAGGCCATCGGTGTAGCAAGGACGTCACCCCGCCGATGGAGGGAGCCCCACCACTGCTGGACAACTCGGTCTGATGAGAAGCCGGGCCAATGACTGACTGCCTGTGTTGTCTAGAAGTGCAGGTCCCTCGGCCTCTCTACCCCCTGGTCCCTCCCACTCACACCCTCTTCGAGACAAGGGCGGCGACGGCCCGATCTTGGGTGTGGTTCCTGGGCTGAAGATGGTGGAAACTGGCATCATCGTCCCAAGCCCTCCCGGTAATGCCTGTGCACATCAAAATCGGTTAATCTTCCATATTGGCGGAGGATGGTCCCAGGCGTTGTTCAGAAGGGTCGCAATGGAAGGAATGGAAGGAAAATCCCCCTTGCCCTTACGGTCCCTTCTAGTGACGCTCGCGTTTCACCTGAGGACAAAAATGAATGGACTCCTGGGCCCAAAATAGACGTACATTGCTTGTTTGTTACCATCATAGGTGCATGGGGCGTGGAGCCGACCTGATATCTGGGCCTGGCATTCGTCTCTGCCATTTTGCCAGTATGGGGTGGGTATTTGGCATTGATGTTGAAGCCAGAATGGATGAACGCCCTTTTAATTTCTGAATTCCGCTTTCATCTTCGACGTATCTTGTTCTCCACGTTCATTCTGCAGTATTTACAGTCCCTGCCGGGATCCCTCGGTCGCCTTGGTGCTCTTTCCCTCTCTCTTCCCTTGTGTCTCTCTACCTCGGTCGTCTCCTTCTCTCCTTTCATTCAGAATTGGCCTCCTTCTTTGTTCCTTCGGGAAGGAACGTCCTCCAGTCGCTTCCTCTTCGCCGTTGCTTACTCTGACGCTCGTTCTTTCTTTCCCACTTCCACCTAGAAAATAGGGAAAGAGAAAAAAAAAGCAAGACCTATCTCGTCGTTTTCTTCAACATCAGCTCAGCTAGCACTCGTTTTCTGGCCAGACCACCCGCCTCCACGGTCCCCGGTCCCCGTCCCTCGCTCGATTTTACCCTGCGGACCACGACTCGACATACAGGCAATATATGTGAAGAGCCTAAGGTCCCAACGAGTAATACAAGCGGTCGCGGTAAACTTTCGCCATAATACACTTCGCGCCCGGGATAGGCCGGGTTCCAAGCTACCCTGCTTCCGGTGCAGCTTCCCAAACTTCCCAGCCTCTGGACCGCTGAATCCCGCATCGAGCTCCCAACTCGAGAATCCACCGACAGCTCAAGCCAAAACAGCTCATCCCTGTTATAAGGTATTACCTGGTCCCAATATACCAGACCTTAGACCCTTCTTTTCCCATCTCCACTCCCCGCAGACACCTACTTTCTCGAACCTGGCCGCTATGTGTTGAAACCTCGGACGCCTGAACACTAGGCCATCCCATCCCTTACGCGTGCTTTCCTTTTCTTTTTCTCTTGCTGTTTTATAACTTTCGTCTACTCCCCCGATCAAGCATGACCCGCTTGTCAACCTTCGATCAACCGTCGTCACAACTCACAAGCTAAGCAATGACAGTCAACAGGCAGTGACGAGATACCACGTTTGGCCAAGGACTTTCATTTTAACTTACTAGAACTGAACCGACATCATTTTTTTCAGGTCTTCGAGGCCGTAGCAAATCTAAGGAGAGCTTCACCACTCTAAAAAGTTTAAAAAAGCCATTGGATCCGTGCCGCAGGTTCAGTGGTCCAACAGACGCAGGGCCGAGCGTCCGCATTCCCTGCTGCCATTGACCCGCTCCTTGGCCAGAATTGGTCCGCATCAAGCAGCGGAGAAACGACTTGCAGCTATCCCACGGTCGGCCTGCCAGGGTACCCAGGACACAATCCGTGCCTTGGTAGTTTCGGTGCGGACTTTTGGTTATAGGCCCCGAGGACGTCCGTGCCTTCCTGCGACTTTCCATCCCTCATCTGAGCTCGTGGTGCCACTTGGGTTCGACAGAACTTGACAAAAGAGGTACTTCTCTTGGGCGTGCTTCGCCACTTCGACCAGTCTCAAGCTTGGAACCACAAGCACCTGCAGCTGTCAGCTTCGTAGGCAGTGGATCTCTACCGCCGGTCCCAGGCAAAGCAAGCTCAGGTACCTAGCCCTATGAAAACCCTCCCGTCTTCCCTCTTCACATACAATCCCAATCTCCCCACCACCTCATCCAGTCCATAAGCAACCTGTTGGCAGGCTTGATTCATGGTGCCAGCTGCGTGGCTTGGCTACCCTGCCTGTACGATACCATGCGACCCTTGTCATTCATACATTCTACCTCCGAATCACGTCCGAGCCTCTTATTATACCATTAACAGGATCCGTGTTTTAACAGTACTCGGACGCTCGAGATACGACGACGACACTGTGGACGAAGAAGAAAACATCAACGCTTACCTTGGAACACAGCTTGACCAATCGAAACCATACGGCTGACATCGAGCGCTTGCCGCGACTACGTTGAAGCACGTAGTTCAACTGTACCACACCTGTCGCCGTCGTCTCGACCTGGTCCAGACAACTTCGCCCTCGCGTAACGGCGAAGATATTTGTCTTGCCGCCGTGGTGACCTGAAGCTTGGTACACAGCCGCGCCCGGTACCATTTACCTGCTTCGAGGGTATTTGGTCCCCAAGTCATCCTGACTCTTGACCTCGATTGGTTCACTAGTCCCCATTTAATCCTGCTGCCCCATCTTCTGCTGAACCATTTCCCGGAAATCATTGCCCCCCGCTCGTCTTAGTTCACTGCATCCATTGCATTTCACCCACTTGAGTCTCCTAAGCTCACTAAGCGTCGTGTGCTTCTTCAGGCACCGGCTTCCTGCTATCCAAGTCGCCTTACGGTGCACCGTCTTCCACACTAGGGACGTTGGACTTGGCGACAACCGGGTGCCAGGTTTTGGGTGGAGGAGGTGACCGTTAGACAAACCGGGATTCCTTCTTGGCTTCGTCTCGTTTGGGAACCCAACGCTCCATCGATCTCTCTCCGTCAACTTTCTTACTCGGCGTGCACAACTGTTTCCGAGAAGACAGTAATCCGGTCGCGAGTCGTCACCACATGGCAGTTGTTGCCTCATATTCGCTTCAGTCGAAACCGAGCCTGCGGGTGACCACCAGCATCGAGATACCGTCGCTCAAAGCAACTGAACTCATGACATCCATAATGTCATACCAATACCCCCCGCCTCCGAACGGCGCCGAGATGGACATCCCTCCTCCAGGCTACATGTCGAGCTATGGGGTGCCACAACCCACGGCATCCGGCATGGACATGAGATCCGGACAAGAGTCGCCTATGTCTTTGAAGGACCGAAAAGACTCTCTATCACAAGCAAGTCTAAAGAAGATTAAGCGGTCTCTGTCCATTCCTAATGTTCGGTTCCAGCAGAACTCATCTGAGCATGTCCCCTTGGGAATGCCCGGCGAGAAGCGGCGAAACAAGCTAGGCTATCATAGAACCTCCGTCGCATGCGGTAAGTGGACATGGAGTCACACTCCACCGTTCCGAATCCTTTCTCAGTGGCCTTGCTAAGAATGGCGTTATAGGGCACTGTCGACGGAGGAAGATCCGATGCATCCCTTCTCCAGCGGATGTTCAGGGGAGATGCATGAACTGCATCCGCCTGAAGAAAGAATGTAGCTTTTATCCAGTCGATCAGCAGCCACCGCCTCCCGATTCGCGGTCGAAAGCTTCATCGAGGTCATCAACGGCCACGAAAATCGCATCGGCGTCGTCTTCTCCAGCGATCCCAAGTGGACATCCTGCAGATATGGCATCCCACCAAGCCTACCCGCCGCTTGCGATGCCTCCGATCCAGAATATGCCGCCTCCTGGAGCGAAAACCTCTGGTGCCGATGCCTTCTCTCCTGATGCGAAGCGTGAGTACCATGGCGCGCGTCGACCCAGCTAACATAGAGGAATACTGATGATGCTTCTAGTGCCGACCAGCGCGTCGTCGTCGGGTCGTGCGTTCGATTTTACCAGCCAGGGCATGCCGAATTGGATCTCAACAGACCAAAATCCAACCCAAACTGGAAAGCCGAGCGAAATGGGTGGAGCTTGGAGAGGGTATCCGCAGGAATCACCAATTACGCCGTCGTTCTCGCCGTACACTCCCCATGCGCCCCCTTCGGCGGGATGGAACGCCCCCGTCAGTGCGGAGTCAGCACCTCGCGAAGACCTTCCCTGGCACCCCTATCCTCCGCCTCCACGGTCGATGTCTTTCGGAGGGGAAGGGCTCAGCTCTCAAGCAGGCCCATATTCGCCAGCGCAGAGTCGGCAGTACGAGAGAAAGGCTTCAGCTATGTCGTCAGACGTATTTCCGTCGTCTCTCGCCACCTCTGTCTCCGGCGTTGATGCGTCGTCAGGCGCCGTCACTATGGAGCATACCGTGCCTTTATCTGCTGGGGCAGTCCCGCCATCCAGTTATGGTACGTGGCCGCAGCAATACCCCTACGGTAAGACTGGGGAGACCTATGGAAGCTGGGGTTATGGTGAGAACGGTTCAACCGCGTCGGTTGCGACTGACGAGCAGATCCCCCAGGCCGCAGATAGCCAGGCACCAGCTGGGGGCATGTACTATCCGCCACGGTAAAGATTAAGAGGGCCTAGCGAGGCTGGTGATTGAGAGGCCGGGAGCGGGAACCCGTCATGGGTTCGTCTGGTGATGAACTGTTTTTTGTCTTCTTTTTTTCTTTTTGGGGTGATGGAGCTGGGGTGCGCAACGTCGAGTATCATATTCTTGAGCCCTTTCGCCGCCACCCTTCGTTGACTCGAATGAGCGTAGCTACGACGCCTAGCTAAGCCGATGGCCCGCGACACCTCCCTACGCCTTCCAGGCCGACCCGGCAGGCACTGCCGCTTAGAGACAGCTCTGGGTTCGGAATGCGGCGGTAATGTTCCGTTCAACCTAAACCCTATTCGGAATAGGAGAGCTGCAGGGCGCTTGATCTGGGCTGAGGATGCATGACCTGGCAGAATTGTTCGGGGATGAGTTGGTCAACGCGGACTTTGCCTGCTCGATGTTGGTGACACGACGTGTAGGAGCATGGACGAGACGGCGATATCTTATGAGGCCAATTTCAAGGCAATGCAAATCTTTCGAACTCGATGCGAGGACGACGAGACGGAGACGGCGACAGGCCTCCACGAGGGAACTCAAACCACCCACAAACATCAGTGCTGGGGTTCAGTGCGACGAATCAGCGATATAATGATATATTCTAATCAGCATTGGGGTGATGGATTGGAAGGCGAATCGGGTGGGTATGGATTATGGACAGCATAGAGAGTACCAAGTTAGGGGCCTCACGTCGGAGGCCGTGAAGACTGAGGGCCGTCCTCTCGACCTGGGGCTCCGAGCGTTGGAGCTATTTTACGGAACCTCCTTTTGGAGTTCGAGTTTGTACTTTTTTTTTTTTTGGTTTCTTTTGATTGTCGACGTTGGCCCACAACTCTTTCCACTGCTTTTGCTTTACTTTCTTTGGTTATCATGGCAGGGATACAGACGGTGCGGATGGTCACGGTCGAGGTTCATAACGGGCGACGCGAAAACAAAAAGGCATTCACGGATCTTACATGGTATGTTTTGGATGGGTGATAGGCTTCTCTTTTCATGTGTTCTATACTATTGGGAGGAAAACCGGAGGGGGCTTCTCTGTGTTTTCACTTGGCGCATTTTACCAAAGATCTTGTGTTGTTTTGTGTAACTCCTTTGTTCCTTGTTTGGTTGCCGTTTATATGGGTTTGCATTGTCTGGAATTGGTTGTCTTTCCTTACTTCCTGACTCGCGGGTTTCTCCCCGTGATGGAAGGAGACTGACTTATTTGTAGAGTTATATATGATTTTACTGTGGGCTAGAGACAATACACTGCTCTGGTTGTGAGTTCGATAAGCCAGGCAACCGTGAAACCTAGGCTGCGTGACCGAACGGGAAGCGGACTTCCATTTCCACGGCCATCGGGTACTTGCAAAGGCCCAAATACACTAGCTTTCGATAGTAGTTGACGCCGAATGACCCTTGCCTAAGTTATCCATCCCCAAAAGCTACGCTGACATCCCCAATACCACATACATTTAAGATCCGGGGGCAGGGGAAGCCGTCTATGCACTTGGGAGACAAGGGTTGTTCCAGAGCCACACGATGATGTGATAATTGGACTGGCTCCATTTCTTATCCCCCCAATTCTGTTTGTTGCTGAATGAACGATACCTTGTATAAGCCAGGTATATATAATGCCCACGCTAATGGCTCCAAGACGAAATTTAGAAAAGACACGAAGCAGAGACAAACCCGCTATCCAATACACACCAACAAGAGACACGCTTTCCCAATGAAAAAACCCCTTCTAACCGGCCAACTCCCATGTTAAGATGAGGAGCGTAGCGTACGCGCACAGACTCAGGAACGTCAGCAGCACGACGCTATTCCCAGCGGTGCGGAACTTGCGAGTGGTGCGACCATCGACGGGGTCGGTAGCGGAGAAGAACTGGCGGTTGCCCTCGTAGCGGCGGTAGGCAGCGACAAGGGTCACAGCGGAGGCGTAGACGGCGAAGAGGGCGCCGATAGCGTAGAACTCGGAGGTGAAGATTTTGAGGATGATGAGGGAGAAGGAGAACTGGGAGAGGGCGGTGCGCATGTAGGCCCCCTCGAAGGTGCGTTGGGCGGCACGGATCTCGACGAGTCTGAGGTGGGTCAGGAAGGAGGTCACAGATGGGGAGTGCGTCTGGGCCTTTATGTTATGGAAGATGGATATGGAGGAGGGTATGGTTCCAAGACTACTCTGCGAGGGAAGAAATTTGAAGGACGAGGGGGTGTAGTGGCGATGGATGAGACGACTGAGCCGGTGTACTTGATGCGATTGGTATGGAAGAGGGCAGCCCTGAAGGATATAACGGGCGATCCAAGAAACTTACTCGTCAGTAGTAAGGACTACAGACCGGGCCCTATGAAGGCGGAGGTGCAAGTGATCTTCAGGGTTTGGCTACATTACCGGTCAGCTATGACGGATTTCCCTGGGGGGGGGCAGCAAGTCGAAGGCTCCACGGCAGACCCTCGTTGACGCCTATTGTGGGGGCAAGGATAGCCTTGGGATATAACCAACCTGAAACATGGCGGCGACCCGGTCCGTCAACACACAGCTTGAGATCCAAGCGGGCGCTTGGGATCCCCGGAGGCGTCGTCGCGAGTTATGCCGGCCACGCCGCGACAAGACGAGGTTGGGGCTTAGTGCGGATGGTATGAGTGCAAAAAGGCAAGCTGACGTGGAATGGGAAAATATAATTTTCGAGCAGCCTCTCCAGTTCCAATTGTCCCGTGATGTCGAGGGTGAGAGTCGGGACTGATACGCGAAGCGCCAGTGGTTGTCGAGTCCCCCCCACTCTTGTTCATTCGGATGAAGTTCGAGCCGGCGGGTCGTACGTCATGTGGGGCGGAACGGTGGCCACAAAGAAACCAACTGGGATCAACTGCTGTCATCAGGTACGTCCATGCCCAATCGATGTCGTTGAAAGCAGGAAACCACATTTTGTCTTGTGAGTACAGAGTACAACTTCTAAACTCGAGGGGTTGCGACATGAGCACAGGTGTGTATATACAACTCGCACGACAGACTTGAGTATTATGCATTTGCGGTCGGCTGAAAAGTTGCCGGGCGCAAATAGTTATTATTTTCTCTGAAGGGAAAAAGAACAAAAAAATGGACACACCCGGAATCGAACCGGGGACCGCCTCTATGCTAAAGAGGAATTATACCACTAAACCATGCGCCCTACGTTGCTGAAAGACCGCCGCCTATTTCGCTTCAAGCAGCTTCGCGACTAGATGGGACTCTTTAGCGCACCTCTGCAATGAAGCGGGCCGGAGTATCTTCTCCCTTATACGGGGTGCAGTCGGGGCTGAATCAAAACCGGACCCTCCACCAGCCGAACGATGGCTGGAAGAATTCATGGCAGCTGCTGAACGGGCAAGCCCTGAGTCCAGGGCGATAAGGAACCGCTCCCTTGGAACAGTTGCACGGCAGATAATGAACAAGGCGGCAGAGGCCGAGGATGGCAGGGTCTTGCATGACTGGCAGGCTGCCGCACCGATTGTCTCCGCGCTTACTCTGTCCTCGGTGTCTCACTGGCACGATACGGTCTGAGGCGGTGCAGGCTTTGGGAGGCTGTACAGGAGGCGCGACCCTGGTGGGCGACGGGGAGCAGAGCAGATTGAGACCCGAAGAAATGGAAGGGGAAACAAATGGATAAGGCCACTCACTGCCTAGTTTCGTCATTTTTACACTTTTCTACAGCCGCAAAGTTTATGATCAGCTGCTACGGATACATGCGCATTCCAACCAATCGAGCAAACTCGACAGAGTCGGAAGGGAACGCGGCAAGTTCGGCTAAATCTGGCGGTGAGGCGTTCTTTTTGCCCCGCCAGCTGCAGACTGGGCAAATTGCAACAATCCGCGACGGAAGCTTTGCTGACGCGGCGGGAGGCATTTTCTCTTGGAAGCCACCGTTATTCTCTTTTGGTGCCTTTCTTGGGGTGCCCTTTTCTCGTGCTTGTACGATGTAACATAACGAGCGCACTTCGACGTCGCAGGGGAGCGGTTGATGTTGCATTTTCGCGGCAGACGGTCGAATGCCGGTGAGCGAATTTGTCTCCTCGAAGTTGGTCGCTTTCAGGCGGATGGATGGATGGCCCTGCAAGAACTTGTATATGCTGGATTTGCTGGGTGGTTGATTGATTACCTAACCGGCTGCGATCAATGGCTCAGTTTGACTGGCACACAGCATGGCGACAATGAGTATGCCTCATGGTATGCAGGGCTGCTTCTGTTGCATGTATTTTCGTATCCCTTTATTTTGGAGATTGGAGAACGCCTGGCAGATGGCTCTGAGTCTGCATTTAGTCGGGCGTTGTTCGCGGCACGTTTCTTATGAAGCACAGAGTTATAGTGGCGGGTGGAGGCATTGCCCGGATCAGAGCGGTCTGATTTGGGGCTGAGGCGATGAGCCCTTCGTAGCTGCGCCTTGGGGTCTCTCGGATAGCTAGCTGGAGTACACTCTGCGTCATGCAGGCGTGGAGTGCCTCGCAGCCTTAACGAACCTTCAAGAAGGCGGGCATGAAACGGAGACAAAAGTTGGGCCCAGTGACGAAAGATACTGGTGTGAAGGATGGAAGGGGACGTGGGATCGTTTCTTCTGCCTGGGGACATGAGGTACTTCCCTGGTCTGATCGGAGGCGCGCTTCGACCATCGGATGGTCGCCACCTTGTTGGGAGTCCGTAGTCATTCCAACAAGCCAAGCATAGCGCGGAGAAACGCGCCATCGGATCCGGGGCCGCGCGCAGAGGAACACAAATCTCAAGTGAAATCGGACCGGTTCGGCGCTTGAATCGCTCGCTACGTTGCTGGCGCCAACGTGCCGGGGGCGTTGTCGATTTGCAAGGGATTTCACCAACCGCTACATGCAATCGGTTGTGCATGAAGCCCCAGCCCAACCGGGCAAGGCGCTAGCTGGCCACCTGTGGTCGGCAGCGCGTGCTCGCCAGATGGAGCGAGCGGAAGGCCCCGATCATCGCTAATGAGTGCCAATGCCAAGAAATGGGTACTGAGTACACGTTCTGGAAATAGCGCGAGGTTCTATTCCATAGCACTGGATATGACGTGGATATGAAGAGGGTACCTCTAATACTCCCGCTAATTGGGTATCGTCTACACTACAGCACCTGCTGGCCTTCGTCGGACAGGGATCCCAAGCGCAACTTGCCCAAGGCTGATACCTGGCATCTTGACGAATGTGCTGCTTGTCTCGACCTCTGCACCCTGGTCATGACCCACACCCCGCATCGAGGCACACCTTCCTCCCACTCGCTTTCCGTACAGTAGTTTGCATCTAAATACGTGCGGAACCAGCCACAAACCTTCCCACCGTCCGTTATTGAGGCCCAAGAGCACTCATATCTCAGGCAGACTTCCTTTCGCTTTCTGAGCTTTCCGTCCCTGTTTCGGGCCGTAAGCAGTCGCCTCCCGCCGAGACGGATTGCGCCGCGGTTCATCTGATCCACGCTCTGGACCGGACCCGCCCTGAACCAACACGCCCTACCCGCTAACTAGGCCCCTCATCCCGCTCTGCCACTACCCTCGGATCTGTGAACCGCTACCTTCATCCTTCACGATTCTCCATGATTCAGACTTTGCGATAGATCCCAAGACGATTGGAGCTAGTACGCATAAGCCTTTTTTGGCACGAGGTTCGACCGCATACGCTGGCGTTTCATTCGCGCGTCCCCTGGCACTCCCACCCATAAGCGCCGATCAACCCTGGCCCACGCTTGCCGACCGACTCCTCGCGACTCATCAACCCAAGCGACGTGAGCGACACTCGGCCTCTGGACCTGGCCGCTTCTTTTTTTTATTTTTTTAATCCAGGACAGGAGTGGGAAGCCTGCGTTTTATCTTTCGACGGGCCCTCGCGCAATGCAATCTTGCCGCCGGTGTGCGCACCTGGCTGACCACGCCGTGACCCGGTCTGAATTTCGCAACTTGACTCCCTCGCCTCCCTCTTAACGAAGAACCTCACAAGGCTGCCAATTTCAGCATCAGGGGCCAGGCCGTGCTCCTGAAGAATGCCATTCTCGACGTCATAGGCGCCCCGCATTATTCGACCCTCCCAAGTTCTGTGACCGCGCTTTCTGCGCCATCTTGTCCGGTTAGCAATACCGTCTCTCCCAGCACAACTGGATTCTCAGGCCGGCGATACTTCCTATCCCTTTGGGCGGCGATCCCTAACTGCCTTACCAACCATCGCTTGTCACGATGGCTTCGGGACCGTTGTCGGTTGCCGTCGACGCGACTCACCTGTCGCCCCACCATCGGCCTCGCAGCAGCTCGGCATCGCCCCATATGAATCCGTACGTCCAGACTCCCGACGACTCGGTCTCCACCATGAGCCACTATCCGTCCGATTTCAGCGATGACGATCCCTTCCATGGTATCGACTTCAATAGCAAGGGCGGCACGCCATCGTTCCTAGAGGAATCTATCCCTGGTGTTAGGCGCGTCAATAGCCAGCCGCAGGACAGTTCGGGCTCATTCACGAATCCTCACCAATACTATCCCATCCATACCGCCGCCATCGGTGTGAAGGGTACGGTACCGGGAGATTCAACCTACCCTCTAACACCAGATCAGACCATATCTCCTCAACTACAAAGAAGGGGAACGGACCGAACGGACCTCTCATCGACTCCATCCTTACCCACTTCAATCTCGCCTAATGAACTTCAACGGCCTTTCCCAGTGATGCGCACTAGTCAAGATGGTCTGCAGCTCACCCCAAGTGGCAGCTGCCCGTCTAGTGACGACGGCCTGCCCCCGACAGCTCCACCTCCAGCGCAGAGTCCGTTAGTCACTGTCTCCGACTGGGGCAAGGGAAGTGTCCCGCCGCCTCAACCTATCGAGCGAGCGTTTGAAACCAGCTCCAGAGGCCGCAGCACATCGATACGGAGCACGCCGGGCGATTTGATGCTAGGGACGTGGAACGAGCCATTCCCCACGCCCAACAATGCTGCGCACGCATGGGAAGGCAACAGCGATTCAAGGCGGCAAGGATTGGACCCTGAGCAACGGCCGGAAACGACGGTCGAAAGCGTCAATGATCTGGCGTCCCGTCGAAAGGAAGAAGAGCGAAAGCGAGTTGTGGACTCCTGGCTCAAGCGTAGCATCGACGAGGGCGTCCAGCCGGCCCCATTTACGGCACCTATCGTGGACCAGCCTGGAGCCGATGACAACGCTGAGGATGACGGAATTCCACTTGGAGACAAGACAGAGAACACACACAAGCCTGGGCAAACGTACTTCAACCCACAAGGAGGCGAACTCGCACCCGAGGACATTGAAATCATCCGTTCCAATCAAAACTGGGCCGATGCCCCTCGGATTCACGGTATCACCAAGGAAGGGTCTCGCCGCTATCAGCCTCAAACTGCCCAGGCTGCTATAGCTCGTTACGACCGGATGTGTCGGGATAATGACTCTGTCGTCTCTGTGACCGCAACTCTGGGAACGCGACGCCGAACTCTTCCCAGCATTTCTGATTTGGAGGTGGATAGTCTGAGTGGGAACATCCTGAGGAGATTGACTATTAGTCGAACCGAGCCCCGCAAGCCAGGTAGCCATGGTCATGGGTTCCTCAATAACCTCCGAACGCTTGCTCGGAAGCGCAGCTCCACTCTCAAGCGATCGCATAGTAGCCATGACGAGGAAGGCTTCAAAGAGGCTGGGAACGAAAAACAGGACAACACCGCTCACCTGGCACCGCCTACGAGGACTTCTAGCTGGGGTAAGAAGCAAACACCAAGCATCAACACGGCGCTTGTTTCGATGGGTCGGAGTGTAGCGGCGGTTGGCGCCGGCCAAGCACACAGCCGCAGCGGCTCTGTCAGCGCCACCTCGCCCTCGCCAGCTAAACCGTCTTTGGGTGGCCTGACAGTGAAGACGACGCTTCGTCGGCCTAGGAGTAAGTCGGATCTTCCGAAGCCTGGCGGCAAACACGCGGCAGGCTCTGGCCCTTCACATTCGAGTCTTGCGGACCTCTGGAAGAGGACTGGTGGGCCGCCTGTTGCAGCTCTTGGAACTGCTCCGATGCCGGCTCCAATGCTACCCCCATCAGCCTATGCGATGGATCTCGAGGAGGAGGAGGATGACGACGATGACCACGAGGACGGCGACATGAAAGCTCATCACAGTAGCATTATTGATTCTGTGCCTCCGACTTTTGAGGGCTTCAAGAATTATATCCTCCATCTGATCCCGACCGTACCCCCGTATCTTGCGGATCGCATTGCTCATCAGCAGCTTGTTCGCTATAAAGCGCTATTGAGCCTGAAGCTGAAGCACGCCAAGCAGGGGTCGAATTGTTCTTGCGGGCCTTTGTGTATTGCGCTCGGCGGGTCTGCCCGTAATCTGGATCAGAAGGGCGACACACGCGGCCCGGACTCGCTGATCTCGCCAGATAGCGACTTGACACCGATCGAAGGCGTCATTTCGCAAGAGAGCTTTCCCCAGGATATTCCCTTGCCGCCGACTACTTCGCTACCGGCTGAGTTTGAATGCCAGCTGTGCTTCCAGGCTAAGAAATTCCAGAAACCATCGGACTGGACCAAGCATGTCCATGAGGACGTCCAACCATTCACCTGCACGTGGGAGAGGTGCAAGGATCCCAAGATCTTCAAGCGCAAGGCCGACTGGGTGCGTCACGAGAACGAAGGCCATCGCCATCTGGAATGGTGGAAGTGTGATGTCGATGACTGCGCTCACGTTTGCTACCGACGAGATAACTTTCTGCAGCATCTCGTCCGCGAGCACAAACTGGACGAGCCGAAGGTGAAGACGAAAGCAGCACTTAAACGTGCGGGTGCTAACGACCCGGTGTGGCAAAGAGTAGAGCGTTGCCACAATGGTACGACTGCCAGGGCGCAGGATGAGCCGTGCCGGTTCTGTGGCAGGGCGTTCCCAACGTGGAAGAAGCTGACGGTGCACCTGGCAAAGCACATGGAGCAACTAAGCCTGCCAATACTACGCCTCGTCTCGGCAAGAGAGGTGACGGCGGATACGATCATCAGCCCCGTCCAGGACCCTCCACGGCCGTACCCACCACTGCCCATTAAGACCGAGGGAGGCACGCCAGGGATGTACCCGACGAGCGGTTTTGGGAATGGCCACAGCCCCGTACAGCCGACGGGGATGGAGAGCTCGGGGATGAACAACTCGTTCCAGAATAGCCAGGCTTCGTTATATAATTTCGGCTCAGCACCAAACTCCTTCCAAGACTCGTCCATGGGCCAGTTCGGTGGCCCGCTGAATGCCGGCATGGACACCACGAATACTGGTGGCGCGGGATATGATTCCACGCTTTCTGGGAATACAGGATACGACGCTGCTAATCCAGGAAGCACGGGATACGACAACCAGGCATACTTGCAGTCCAATAACCTCCCCGTGCCAGGAATTCAACGCGTTCGCAGCCTTCCCGTCCAGACGAACTCGTACATGTCGGATGAAAACGGGTACCTTACGCCTACGGTTGCGCCAGCTGTCGACACAGCCTTTCCCTCGGCGATGCACCCGGCGCAGCAGTACGTTGGGCTCGATGGCCTCGGACTGACAGACGAGAACGGGTTCACACCACAGGGGTCTATCTCGCCGTATGGCGGTTCTCCAAACTTGGGGGTTGGATACTATCATATGTGAGGAGGAATAAATTCTTAGGTGGGACGACTTGGGATTGGAGATGGATACCCTGCACTTGATTCTCTTCGTTTTGTTAAGGCGTGATGAGCTTGGTTACGACTTGATGCGTCTTTTTCTTTTTTTCCTCTTTCCTTTCGGGTTTGGTTTCGGTTTTTGCGGGTCAGGGAAGGGTTGGAATATTTTCTAGCGTTGTCTTGCTACTTGAGTAATATTGCTTATTGCTCTCGGTGGACTCTTTGCATGCTGTGTGCTTCTGTTCATCGCATATAGATTTGTAATATTCCGGCATCATTTGAGCTATCGGGTCTCGGTCTCGCACTTTACTTGTCTATTCATTGGGTCGCTTGATGGGACACCTTCCCGTATGCGATCTCTCAAATTCCTAGCGAGCCCTTCTAAACTTTTCTGACTTCAACTCTTCGCCAAACAAACTCCTTGTCCATCTCGAGTCTGAGCAAATCACACGCAAAACGCCTACCATACGGAGAAGCTGGGGGGAGAACCAGCCTTCACTCCATGTCTGGGATCCCTTCTCTCATCTTCCCAATCCAGTTAATCCTCTCCCTCTCCCTCCCCCTCCCAGCTGAAGACGTCCCCGCCCCAAGCTTCAGCGTCAGCTTCCCTTTCTTCGCGTCGCCATCTGACCTTTGCGGCTCGGACCCTGGTGACACACCCTGCCTACCACGTCTAACGACCTCATTCCAGCCGCCCTCTGTGGCTCTCTCCCGCCTCACCACGTTGTTCTCTTCGCCCACGTGCGCGAGGTGGACTCCACCCGCTAGCTTCTCCTTCGTCACCGTGTCGGCGACGCCCGGTTTCAACGCCTTGAGGGTCTCGTGGATGTTGGACGGTTGCAGTACGTCCGCAAAGGTGCGTGAGGCGGCCTTCAGGATGACCTCTCCTGAGGGACGGAAGTCGATGTTGAAGGCCACGGACGGGTGCTCCAAATCGTTCTTCAGTGCGGCCTCGAGGTCCTCAATTGTCAGCCCGAAAGCCGGCGCCGAGATGACGAAAGAGTTGAAGTGCTCTGTGTCAGCGTTGCGGCTTGCGGCTTCCCGCTCGACGGCGGCCTTCACTTCCGCTTCCTTCTCTCTGGCGACGGTGCGGAGCCGCAGAGCCGCGGAGAGGGACTTAAAGGGCGCGGAAACGAAGTTCTGGGTCTTGAGGACAGTCACGGCACGGTTCACACCAGGATCCTCGCTCTCGCTGAAGAGGCCAAAGTCCTCAGCGAGCGAGTGGAGGAAAGCGCGTGACGCGGCGGGCATGGGCTTGAAGCGGTGGACGCGCTTCGTGGCGTCTGCGGCGAAGTCGCGCATCTCCGCCTCCTGCTCGACGCACCAGGACTGATTGTCCTGGAAGAGGTCGAGGGTAGTGTCGGAGTAAGGGATGTGGTCATCGGTGTAGTCAGGCCCGATGTTGAAAGCATCGCGGAGCTGCGCAACTCGCTTCAGTCGCCCGCATTCCTCGTCACAGGGGAGTGTGGGGGGCGTTGAAGAGGGGTTAGAGTTAGAGGAGCTGCACTTTCCTTGTCGCTTCAGGCGGTGGCACTCGCAGGTGAGCGTAACCTTGGCTCCGCAAGATTTCGCCTCGTTGCAGTCTGTGGCATTGGGTTAGTATTCTTGATCCCCCCGGGGGGGGGTTGTCGTGGCTAAGCAGGGACTCACTGGATGGCTCATGGCAGGTATCCCGGCAAGGATGACCGCAAATCTGCCTGGGCCTACCGCAGATCTGTGTGCAATTCAGTCCCTGAATATCAACATCCTCACACTCGCCCTCGCGGTGACATGTCTTCTGACAGAGATGAGCCCTGTTTAACCGATTAGCAGGTGCGTAGAGGCCTTTGTACGGAATCCAAACTTACCCGCACTTGAGCTTCTTCCCACACGGTAACCCACATCTGCCATCGTTAAACGAACAGCGCTGGTTCTTGAGTGTCTTCTTCCCACAGATACACGGCTTCTCAACAAGGTAGGTGCAGGGTGGGCAGGGCGTCTCTTCCGGATGGCACGTGTGCTCGATGGCAGGATGTGCACAAGTTGGCTGTTTAACGCACGGATACCGACAGTCCGGAGGTTTGGTCCCACAGGGTTGAGGAGGTTCCAGGATGGTGAGCCCACACGCACAGGTAACATCCTCCCAAATGGCCTCCATACAAGAGGGGCACGGTCCTGTGTGGCAGGGAAACTCGCAGTGGTGGTTTCCGCACTTCAATGACCGCCCACAGACCCTGTCGCAGATGTGCTCCTCCTCCACCTCCTCAGTGATAGTGAGAGAGGGTGCCAGTCTTCTCCGCTGCTGTCGGCGAGCGGCCACCCTTTCCTTCGCCTGCTTGTCTTTGGGACAGCATCGCTCTTCGCAGTAGTGCCGCCTGCAGTTGAGAGACCCCTTGCATGGCCTCGAACATTGAGGGGTCGGACGCGCCTCGGCTTCGGCGCATGTAAGCTGCGTTGATGTCCGCCCGCAGCGGCAGGGAACATCGCGGAGCTCGTTGCAGGGCTTGCATGGCCCTGTATGGCAAGAGCTTTGGCATCGATGGCCACAGGACAGCAACCGGCTGCACGTCTTATCACAGCGCGGGATCTCGTCGGTGCATGACGCCCGGGGCGTTTCTGATAGAGCTGACAGCGGCGTCTTGCCGCAGGCACATCGCGTGACTAGGTCAGGCGAGAGGGGGCAGTGCTGATGGTTTTCATCCTGGGGGTGGCACGGCTTCTCGCACTTGTGCTTGCCGCAGTCGTAGAACCGCCCACAGACTTCGTCGCACTCGAAAGACCCGGTGAACCAGGAACCCAGAGGTGCCGCTGCCTCGTCGGACGAGGCCTCCAAAGCTTGTCCGTGGTTGAAGGATTCCCTCTTGGCAACTCGCTCTTCGCAAGGCAGCTCCTTTACTGATTTTCCACAGTAACATCTCGAGTGCACCCGGATTTCGCAAGTGCCACAAAGACCCGGGTGACATGGCCTTGGGCACTGGTGTTCCCCACAGGCGAGGAAATCATCGCATTTGTTATTGCAGCTCCAGCCGCCATCGCCCGAGGTATCTATGCAGCGTTTTGATTGTATTTCCTTGCCGCAGTAGCATGGCAGGTCCATGATGGATGCAGAGCAAGGAGGACATGGCCCCGCATGGCATATCAGGGAGCAAGGGTGAGGGCAGGTCTCACGCGCCTTGGAGCAGGACTGCCCACACGAGTGAGGCGGAATGCCCTTGACGGGGTTAGGCCTGGGGTCCTTCCCGCACCAGCAGTGGTAGCGGCCGATTCCATCTTGAAGCCGTGAGTTGCATGCGGGGCACTTCCATGACTTATCATACGTGTCTTCTTCGCGTCTAGGGTCGGATTTCGTCGTCTCCTGCTTATGCCATTCCCGGGCACAATTCCTGTGAAGGACAGACCAACACAGGTGGCAGGTCCATACCTGGGTAGTCCTACTAACGTCTTCCGTGCAAATGATACATTCGTATTGCCGGTTGTCAATGTCCTCGTGAATCCGGGTTGGAAGATCGGGCGCCGTGCTCTTTTGGATCTTCCTGGGTGAAACCCGGTTAGGCGATTGCTGTTGTGGCACAGTCTGGTGACCTCCGGCTGCCTGACCTGGCACAAACTCGGTCGCATTTGCGTTGAGCCCTCCCGCAGAAGATGACGACTGGGAGGGGGGTTCGGCACTAAGATGGCCTCCGAAGCGCCTCTGGGGTCCACGTGTGGTGTCAACAGCCAGGTTCGAGGATCTGGGCGCGCCTCTTGCACGTGGATGAGCTCCCCGGCGGCGGGACGGGGCGTGAGGGCTGTGGGCTGTGTGAGACTGCGGAGCGTCCATGGGGGAAGCTGGTTCGGATCTCGTGGGCTGGCCGGCCGAACCGTTCCGGCCACGCCCTCCGCGCGAGGCTCCACGACCGCGGTTTGAGCGCCCTGTCCTTCCTCTACCTCTACCTCTGCCCCGAGTGGTAGGTTCCGGCCGTTCTCCTTCCGACATGATTCGACGACGTCTAAGAGATGGCAGCACGGTTTACGTCGGACAAGAGATCGTGGCGGTTAATAGTGAAAAGACCGGAAAGAACGAAACTGAAAACGGGGCCAGTTGAAATGTTTTTCTTGAGCTCCCAAAACTCCACGTCCAGCCCCTCTGCGATGCCGTTAGAAAGACGGTTGATGCTCAGCGGCACGGTGAGGTCCTGTGGCGAGGCGCTGATTTATAAGAGGTACCGCCTGCTCGGTGCTAAAATCTTGCCCTCAAGGATGTGGGCCTTGTGGGGCCGCTGCCGCCACGTCTGGATCCCCTCCAGCCCGCACTAAATTCGGAGCATAAAGCCTGGATGCTTTGGAGGCGTAGGGTGGCGTAGATTCACTACAGATCTCATTCCCGACTACACGTATGTTCTAACAAATTACCGGGTCCAGTCTCCTCCTTCGCTCGATACTAACTTTGGCCCTTCTCCCTTACGCACCGGTGCCCAATTCTGACTATTCCGCGAGATGAAGAGTTATGCTGAACTCCACTAAGGCTCTTTTATCGAAAGCCAAGATTGGCGCTGCCGTCACAAGAGGCGTCGTGGATATGGAAGTCTGACATTCTTTGCTTCTTTTCGGGGCCTTGGTTGCTTGTTGATGATAGGATATGAGTCATCCATAATATTAACGGACTCCCTCCGACGTCAGCAAAGCGGAGACCATGTCGTTTCCGGCTCTTTGAGTCACAAAATATTAAACGCGACTTCCTCCGTCGCACCATCCTTGCGAAATCCCGCCAAGGTGCTGCCTAACGGTATTGTGGGGAAGCTGACAACCAGAACACGCCATGAAAATGTACCGAACGCCGAGTCGAAACTGGGATTCTTGCAGAGATCAAGGGCGTTAATCCTCGTCGCCAACATATCACGGCCGCTTCGGGTGGCGACGAAAACTCGAACGACTCTGCAGGGTTTTCCTTTGTGCCTTCCATCCAAGACACATGCCTTTTTTTATAGTATATCCTGTCTCCTTTTTATCGTTTCTCAAAGTTTGCAATGAACTCTACAGGTCATCTGTGTGCCGTCATTCATCGAAGCTCAACCAGCTGCTCGGGTGCCCATTCCCGGCGTCGCCGGGATGGCCACAGATCGGATCGGAGTCCCCTGCCCCGGTAGTCCCCACACGTCCGGGCCCCGTCCCACTTGATGGTGGGCCTCCAGCCGCAGTGCTCCGAGTGATCCGCCGGAGGATGCCGGCCTTTGAGGGAAGACAGCGAAGAAGACAGCCGCTGGCCGCTGGCGTTCCTGTGTCTTACGCTTGCGCTTTGCCTTTACAGGTTCACTAACACCACCGACACCTGCGCTAACATGGCTTCAGTTGATACGAGCCAATCCCAAATAAGGATTTCATACTTCACCAAATACAGCGAGAACTGTTGTGAAATGAAAGTGCGCTGTCACATAGCCATCGTTCAATAAAAACAGATCCCTTCCGACGGCAAGGCCATCTTGGGCGCACTAGGAACAGGAGGGTTCGCACACACCAGGACCCGAACCCGCACTAACAGCGTTCGTCCATCTCGGCCCGCTCCCGAGGTGTGCTTATTAAAAGAATATCGAAGCAGAAATCGATAGTGAGTCTACGATCAATGTCCCTATTGGATAAACCCAAATTCATTCCTGGAGAGTTTGGCGATGGCGCGCGAAATCTTCGTAGTTGCTTATCAGCGGGCCGGGTGTACTTATACCAGCCCGGGAATGTCGAAACGCGTCGCGGTGTGGCCAACCAGTTTCTTATCATCTGCAAAAGTCGACGTCCTCTCCGAATACGAGGACAAGCCACCCTCTTCTCTGCGGAGTACTATCTCTTGTCTCATTCTCAGATATTTATCACATCCGCGATGAATCGATGGCACCCTGTGCCGCCTGCAGCTTGCAGTATCGGATCTTGTGGTGGGCGACGAGAGCATCTGATAGGCTGAGTTAAACCAATAAAGTCAGGCGGACGCATGCAGAGCTGACAGTGATTATGAAATGGGGTTCTTGCAGTTCCTGGTTGTGACGATATTCAGGTACCCGGACGCCTCTGGCATCCGCCCTTGAAGAGCCGCCAAGCGGGAGTCAAGGGTGACGGTGTCTGTGGGTAAGCCAATAGCTCGTTCATATCGTGAAAGTAATCACCGGTGCTTGCACCATCTCAGACACATGATCAATATGGGCCTGGCCATACGATGCAGAGACCGGCATCACTTGGAACAATAGTCCGCCTAATCACGGAATGTATAGGCCAGCCAAAAAAAATCTCGCCAAGCCGCCACGCTCAATATACGCCGGGATCGAGTGATGGGGGATCTGATTTTTTTTTTTTTTGGAGGGGTGAGGGGGGGTGCCGAGCAACTTCTTCAGCTCCCAACCCCAATTAGCCTTCCCACTTACGCACCAGTCCCTGGCTCCCGGAAAGCTACAGGAGAGGATCAATATGATCGTGCCCCTGCGAGGCAACCCCGCAATACTTCATCACTGCCGCTATTGCCGAGGCGTTTTCCCAAATGGGAAAGGAGCTGAACCGAGCTCCGTCTACGACTGATCCTCTCTTCAGACGAAGCATCGTGAAAAGCGCGGGCATGGTGTAAATGCTAGGATGAATAATTGAACGCCACAGCGTTTAACCAGCGCGATGCAACCACGCAAGAGGCAGCCTCTCCGGGACACTTAATTATATATCCTGGATTCCGCACTGATGGTTAGAAGGCGTCCATTATGTCCTCCAAGGGTCTCGCAGGGTCACCACATTCGTTACCTTTATTCTTTTCCAGAAGTTGGTACCATCCTCGTGACTACCACCATCATTTAATGGGGAATCAGTCCGCCAACATGAGGATTATACCCCCCTTCGTGTCTCTCGTTTTTGTATCATCACTCGCTTTTGCAAATGCTGGGATTTACCGGCGGGATCTCGTACCACCTGAGACTATCAGGGAGGAATGGGAATATCAGGGATGTTACCGGTATGGTTTCTCTTATTGGAGTGTCCTAGCTCCAGAACGTTACCCTCAGGCCACAGACGGACCTGCTGACGGGTCGCAAAATTCTAGGGAGGTCCCCGGGCGAGCCCTTTCGGGTGCCACCATCGCCAATCCGGATATGACCAATGAGGCTTGTGTAGCAGAATGCGAGTCCGGAGGCTTCAGCTATGCTGGAACTCAGTACTACACGGAATGCTGTGTGTTATAGCAACGCTGTGATTTGGGTTCGACTAACATGGCTATTACAAGACTGCGGAGCTAGCCTACCTGGGGCCTCAACGGAAGCTCCGTCGTCCGACTGCAGCACCCCTTGCGGGGGCGATGACGACCAACCATGTGGTGGACCCGACCGCCTAACGATCTTCCACAATCCGAATATTCAGGGCCCGTCGACGAACCCTGGTGTGAATGGGTTTGAGTCTGCGGGATGCTATTCGTAAGTCACTAGCTTATTGACAAGGCCAGGTTGTTGGCAGTCAAGCCTTTTGCCAAAGATCACTACTTACACCAAATAACTCCAGCGAGCCTGCTGCCGGTCGGGCGCTTCCGCACCAAATCACCACCGTCCCCTTCAATAACATGATGGTCGATGTTTGCACCGCGGCGTGCCGAGACGCGGGCTTTATATTGGCAGGTGTTGAATATGCAGGGGAATGCTGTTAGTCCCCCAATAAATCCCGTATCAATACCACGCTACCTGCAGGTCGGACCAATAAACTAACCGTCACCAAGTCTGTGGCAACACCCTGAATGGGGGAGCTCCGGCGGTGGAGGGTTGCGATATGCCCTGCAAAGGAAATGCGCTTGAGTTCTGCGGCGGATCGGGTCGACTAAATCTGTACAGTTATGGCGACACGTTCACCCCCCCGGTGAGCACCCCCGGCCCGGACCCGACTGCGACGTAAGTCTACCGTGGCCAGCCACGTCTCCATGTATCAAATATTACCACTACCTTTCGCGATAAGCTTGCGTTCCTGTCCTGCGGCGCGTGTATATTAGCTCGCGAATGTCCCGTTCTGTGCAGGTCGCCTCATGATAGGCGTTTTCTAGGAGTACGGACCTCGGACATCAGCCTTTTGGGCACTAACACTCTCACATAGCGACGACCTTTCGTCTGTATCCTCCGGCATGGCGACACAAACGCCAGTTGTTCCGGGACACCCACCGGTCATCGGCGACTATTCGTTCTACCAGTGCAGGACCGAAGCCACCAACATGCGAGCTCTCTCCGGGGGATATTTTGGCGGGCCCGACATGACCATCGACGCATGCGCTAACTTTTGCGACGACTTCGACTTCTTCGGTCTCGAGTATGCACAAGAGTGCTTCTGTGGGAACTCTTTCAACCCGGGGTCCGTGGAGGCGCCCAACGGCGACTGCAACATGCCCTGTCTAGGCGATCCGTCCCAGCTCTGCGGAGCCGGAAACCGCCTTTCTGTTTATAAGCGTGACGGCGCTTCTGAACCCTCAGGCTCCGATGTTCCCTCCTCCACAGAGACTACGAGCCCTCAACAACCTAGTGGTTTTCCTGACGGGTGGGTTGACCGGGGCTGCTGGGTAGACGGTGTCAATGGCCGCATTCTAGGCTACCAGGCCCCTGACAGCCAGACACTGACTCTCGAGGGGTGCGCCCACACATGTGCGGACCTTGGCTACGCCATTTCCGGTGCGCAATACCACACACAATGCTTCTGCGGAGACTTTATCGTGAACGGCGGAGAGCGTGCAGCAAACCAAGCAGAATGCAACACGCCTTGCAGCGGGGATTCGAGCCAGATGTGTGGTGGGCCCAACAGACTTACCATATTCTCCCCCAAGGAGCCGGAGGTATTTGAGCCTGCGGGCCCTCAGAAGGATGGCCTCAACGGCGACTGGGAGTACGTCGGATGCGTTGAGGACAACCTGGGCGATCAGCGAACTTTCATTTGGCAGCTCTTCTTCCCCGGAACCATGGACGCGAACACCTGCCTGGACCAATGTGCGGAGTTCGGGTACATGGCAGCGGGGCTCGAGTATGGCGAGGAGTGTTACTGCGGTGATCCGCGCGATGTCTCCGACAAAGAAGCCCAGTTTGTGGACGAATCTGAGTGCAGCATTGCTTGCGCTGGTGACCCCAGGTACCTTTGCGGTGGTCTTTCGAGGATGACGACATACTTCTGGACCGGCGACCCGTTATATGAGTGGGACTATCCCCAGGATCCTGACGAGGCCGGAACATACGAGTTCCTTATCGGCGGAGTTGTCATTCCCTTGATCGCTACTCAGTCAATCACTGGAAAGGTCTCGTTCCTTGAGAAATCCGGTACGGGACCGCCCAACTCCACAGGTGCATACGAGCTCGACTTGGATGTTCTTGACGACTTCGATGCGGCTTGGAAGGAGATGCACGTTAAGACGGATGTCTTCTGCGCTGGGAGCGTCACTCTTCCCGACGTTGCTGGCCGTCAGCTCAATGTCGGTGGCTGGTCTGGGATCTCCTTGGAAGGCGTTCGGCTCTACACCCCCGACGGCTCGCCTGGCGTCAAGGGTCCCAACGACTGGGAGGAGAATGTCGACGCCCTGAGCCTCCAAGATGGTCGGTGGTACCCTTCTGTGATGACCATGGCCAACGGCTCCATTCTTGTCGTCGGCGGGGAGGATGGATCCAACGGTCCTCCTATCCCCACGATCGAAATCCTACCGTACACCGGCACACCGCCAATTTACAAGGATTGGCTGGAGCGGACAGATCCTAACAACCTGTACCCGTTCCTCTTTGTCCTTCCAAGTGGTGGCATCTTCGTCTCTTACTGGAACGAAGCCCGGATCCTCGACGAGGTGACGCTCGAGACTATCAAGACGCTGCCCAACATGCCGGGGGCCGTCAACGACGAATTGGGCGGCCGTACGTATCCTCTGGAAGGAACTGCTGTTCTCCTCCCCCAACACGCCCCATACACGGACTACCTTGCAGTTTTGCATTGCGGCGGATCTACGGAGGGCGTTGCCAATGCCCTGGATAACTGCGTGACCATTGAACCAGACAACCCAGATTCAGAATGGGTTCTTGAACGCATGCCCTCGCAGCGCGTCATGAGCTGCATGGCGGCCCTACCTGACGGCACTTTCCTCATCCTCAACGGCGCCAAGCACGGCGTAGCCGGCTTTGGCCTCGCCACGGACCCGAATCTCAACGCCGTCCTCTATGACCCCAAGAAGTCTGTGGGCAGGCGTATGTCCGTCATGGCCAACACCACCGTTCCCCGGATGTATCACTCCGAGGCTATCACGCTCCTCGACGGCCGTGTACTAGTGTCCGGCTCGGACCCGCAAGACGGCGTGCATAACCAAGAGTACCGCATTGAGGTGTTCGTTCCGCCCTACCTCCACAAGGGCCTCCCGCGCCCGACGTTCGAGCTCGGGGACATCGACTGGGCGTACGGAGATACTGTGTCATTCACGCTCGGGGCCGCCGCGCAGAACGGGAATATCGAGGTCTCGCTGCTGGGGTCCGTGTCTAGCACGCACGGGAATTCGATGGGCGTGAGGACGCTGTTTCCCGAGGTGTCGTGCCAGGGGACGAACTGCGAGGTGGTGGCGCCGCCGGATGCGTACGTGTGCCCGCCAGGGTGGTACCAGTTCTTCGTGCTGGATGGGGGAATCCCGGCTGTTGGAGTGTATGTGAGAATTGGGGGCGATCCGGCGAGTTTAGGGGAGTGGCCCGAGGGTGAGGACTTTACGAGGCCGGGGATGGTGTTCCCGACGAGGAAGTGAAGTGTATGCTGGGATTGAGCGACGCCGGAGAGGACTGATAGGACATCGTCCGATATCTTACTTCAATCCTTTTTCGTGTAGATATTAGTAACTCGTATCTCTTGCTTTGCAATGCATGGTCCCCTTGTTCCTGCCAGATTCCTCACGACCGCGCTTACATGAGCATGTTACGTATCTACACATTTCTGGTCCGAACCGCAACGGTTCTTTCGCGGATAGTGATAATTCGCCATCCTATTATCAGCGAGGTCTTGTTCATGAAGACTACAGCAAGCCATTCCCCGTGTCGTGCCCCGTGTTATTGCAACCATGCACGTCCCAGCAGATTCTACAACCGGGGAAAGTCCCGCCGATGGAAGCGGCCGGCATTCCGTACGGTGACCACTTTGGCCGAAACGTGGGGCCGTGGAGAGTTGGGATCCTAGGGCCCTGGCTCCGTATAAGTGGGGCGATGACCCGGTGCTGCTCAGTCTACGCCAGGGACTGAGAGTGCTTGCTTTCACAAGCCTCCTTGGGAACCTTTTTTGGGGGGCCGGGGGCGGGGTTCGCTGCGGGAGGAGTTGGAGGGCTTCTAAATATTGAAGTGTCTTTTCCCAGGTTCCCAGCCAAGGTGAACCGACAAGGAGGAGAGACTGCAGACCAGGCCTGTGTATTTCTGCCAAGGCCGGGCACACACGGAGCTCCTTAACATTCTCTTCAGGCAGCCTACTCCCTGCCGTCACAACACTCTTATCCTTGATTTAAACTAACGTGGGACTCGTCCCTGAAGTCTCTGCCGGAAGCAATATCCACGAGCCAATCCGGGACTCTGGCCCCTGAATACCCGGCATTCTTGTGCATGTAATCGGTCGGGAAAAATGGACATCATCGGCATAGTCGCGCCGGGGGAGTGCGGGGGCGGCCCGACGTGACATGCCCGGTTTGGGAAGCTGGTGGTGGGAATTCGGGGGCTTCAAAAGCCGGCGTGCCAGCACTTTGGGCTACTTTGCTACCGACTCCTTTCAAGGACTACTCGTTACGGGAATTACACAGCCACGATGAAATTGCCAGTTACTCTTGCCGCCGCGCTTGGAGGGATAGTGAGCGCGTCGGGGAACATGGCCGTCAGACGCCAGGTCTCGGAGCTTCGCGAGAGCTATGACTTTGTTATTGCTGGCGGCGGCACATCTGGCTTGACCGTCGCGGATCGTCTGTCTGAGGCGTTCTCTGATAGTAAGTTGGATTGATCTTCTGAGCTGCCGCTCACCCAATTTCTCAGATATTTGGTCTTACTGTCTCCAGAAACGGTTCTCGTCGTCGAATATGGCGAGATAGAGTACGCACCGGGCGCTTTCGACCCTCCCGCAAACGCTTGGGATGCACCAACCAATGGTGCCACCACCTGGGCTTTCAGTTCGTTGCCGAACCCCGAGATAAACGACAAGCTCGGCTTCGTCCTCGCCGGTCAAGTTGTCGGTGGTAGCAGCGCTGTCAACGGCATGTTCTTCGACCGCCCGTCACGATACGATTTTGAAGCCTGGGACCAGATCAATGAAGCTGCAGGAAGCGAGGACAAGTGGGATTGGGACGGGATATTCCCGTATTTCCAGAAGGTGCAGCGAGCGCCCTCACAAAGTGGGTAGCCGTGAGTTAACGCAACTGCAGAGTGTCACTTTCACTGAGCCTGAACCCGAGTTTGTCGACAAGTATGGGTATACGTGGGACCTGTCGGCGTATGGCGGGTCTACTCCCATCTACTCCAGTTTCCCCCCATTCCTGTGGGCCGATCACCATGTCATGAGGAGCGCCTGGGATGACATGGGTATCCGAACCCTCACAGAATGCGCAGGGGGTGACAAGGAAGGCCTATGCTGGATCCCCATCTCGGAACACCCCGAGACAGCCAGGCGCTCCCACTCAGGGCTTGGTCACTACGCCGAGGTTAACGAGACCCGGTCCAACTACGACCTTCTCGTGAAACACCAGGTGGTTCGGGTCGTATACCCCGAAGATGTTACCGGATCTGGGCCACCCATAGTGGAAGTGCGAGCTCGGGATGATGGCGATGTCTTCAATGTGACGGCTGATGCGGAAGTCATTCTCTCGGCTGGTGCCTTCCATACGCCGACCATTCTGCAAAGGAGCGGACTTGGGCCTGCGACCTTCCTCGACGAAGCGGGGATCCCGCTTGTGCTTGACCTTCCTGGTGTCGGTTCTAATTTCCAGGACCACAATGGTGCTGGCCTTTCGTGGAATTGTGAGCTTTACTTTCCCCGTCTTCCTCCTCGATCTGAGCTGACTAGCCATAGACACCGAACCGGGTAATTTCTATCCTCTCCCCTCAGACATGGAAGACCCTGATTTTGCTGCTGAAGCTGTTGCTCAGTTCGACGAGGTCCCAGCCCGGGGCCCGTACACCCTTGGCATGTCCAATAGTGCCATCTACGTCTCTCTACCCAACATCACGGAAGATTATGAGGCCATAGTTGAGCGTATTAGGACCATAGCTTCCGACGGCACAGCGGAATCCTACCTTCCCCTGGACGTAGGCTCGGACTCAAGGATGATCACGGGCTACGAGCACCAGCTCTCCGTCCTCGCCGATTTTTTTGAGAATCCCGAAGCCCCCAGCCTCGAGACTCCCTTTTCAACGGGAAACTCCATGCGCTTCATATCTCTCCACACCCTCAGCCGCGGCACCGTCCGCCTAAACACCGAGGAACCCCTGGAGCAGCCGATCATCGACTACCGCGCCGGCTCCAACCCCATTGACTTCGATATCCACGCCGCCCACGCACGGTATCTGAGGAAGACGCTTGAGACACCGACGATGCAAGAGCTTGGAGCTGTGGAGGTGACACCAGGTGAGGAGGTGCAAAGCGACGAGGACCTCGTCGAGTATATCAAGGATGATTTCACGTTCTCGTTCATGCATCCGTGCTGCACAGCAGCCATGCTGCCGGAGGTGGAAGGCGGTGTCGTAGGCCCCGACTTGAAGGTTCACGGCGTGGACGGGCTGAGGGTCGTCGACATGAGCGTGCTCCCGCTGGTTCCGAGTTCGCATCTCAGCGCCCTGGCGTATGCTGTTGGTGAGAAGGTGAGTTGTACTTTACGTTAGCGCTGGATAAGTTGTCTAACGTGAGTAGGCTGCGGACATAATTATCAGCCAGTGGTCGGAGGAAGAGTGAGAGTGATTTGATGCTCTCTTGGTCGCTGGAAAGTGGTGGACGACGGTTATCATTAATGGGTTGGCTGGGAAGGCGGACCCGAAGACAATGCGGACCTTCGGGTTCACAAGTGTGCTTAATCTCCCAGGTGTTTGAACTGAGCCCTATTTATGCTCGATATACTAAGCTGAACTGAGCTGCTGTAGGATGCTCAGTACTACTGTCGACTGAAACTTCGTTCCGAACCTCCTTGGGACCGAGAAACAGCTCGACCGAATGAGGTATTGTACGTTAAAAAGTAGAAAACTGGGGGGAAAAAAACGTGGCCCTGATCATTCAGACACCCTCATCACTTCCCTTTCGCCCCCTATTTCACCGACGCAGCTTCTCCAGCGTTCTACATCCCTCAGCCTGTACGAGTCCTGAAGATATGCTTGTCCTCCCTCCAGCCTTTCTTCTTCAAAACAAACGGCCAGTTTGTCCTGCTACATGCGCGTCCATCACCAAAATATCCTACAATTATTCCACCAAGCTAGTCTCAGCTACCTAGCTATCTGCACCTCTATTTCTCACCGGATCTCATCGCTGTCGCCCTCACGTTCTTTCGCGCAAGTTGGGCTTCGACCGAAAAGCCTTCGCCTTCAAATGCATCAGCCTCTCTTTCATACTAGGACAGGCAATCGCATGTCCTGCGGCCGTCGTCATGTTCGGACGATGACCATTGGCGTCCTGGACCCGCAGATCCTCCGCGTCGGTGCGCGGCTCCCCGACTTCATCATTATCATCACTGGTAAGGCGTCGCCAGTGCTCAATCTTTTGCCTTCTCTGGTCAAGCTTGCTGTCAAAAGCATCGTCCTGAGACCCAGAGCTGGGAATGGAGGCCTTGGCCTGCCGTGTGAGCGGCGTGTATCCGAGCTTCTCAGCTTCTCGTACCCTCTTAGTCTTGATTCCCAGCTTAGCCATCACATCTTCCTTTGCACTCTCAAAAATCGCTTTGGTCGACTCCCATCTGTCATGCTCGGGCTTGGTAATGCTTCGGGAGTCCGCATCAGAGTCAGGCTTTGGTTTCGTACGGATAATGCCGCGAAACTCCAATTCCGTCAGTGTGTCCGCAGGATAAGGCGTACGTGCTCGCGATACTACTGCCTCGTGGAAGTCTACGTTCCCTGGGGACGCGTAGATCTGGGCATTGCTGGAAGGCGGTTTTGTCGAATCCACTCGGGCGATCAGCCTAGGCCGACGTAGCTCCTTTTTGGCGGGTGTTGAATCCTTCCTCGGGACCTGGAACTGCAGTCCCAAGTTATTATTCTGGCCTAAAAAAAGTTCGTTTTGGCCCATAGGCATCGGCCCAAAGTCTGGAAGTTCATCGTCACTTGGGCCCGATGACCCATCCTGCAGATTACGGAGCCCAGCCGGCAACATCGCGTCGTCGTAGATTGACAAGACGTTCTCGGCTAGTCGTAGTCCAATGTTGGACGAAACAGGGCGAGGGGCTAATATAGGAATCGGCCGTGAGATTCGAATGGCCGGGCGATCGTTAACCCTGTTACCTTGCCCCAGTCCCCGAGGGATCAAAGACTTCATCATATTCTGGACCCTCCGGTGTGTCTGCATGATTCCGTGTCGTGGTTCGCAATGTCCTTGATCCCGAGCCGCAGGGGGCATATTCTCCTCGTTTGCATAATGGCCCTTGAAGATCTCATGGCTTTGGTGGTATCTACCAGCGTCGCAGAATCTTCTATCTCGCTGGCCGGAATCTCGGCACTGCCCATGATACGGAGTAGCGTTGTGGCCGCTTCCAGAGTATCGACGAGCATCCCCGCGCCCGCTGTGGTACCCGCTACCACCCTGGTATCTAACTTGATAGGACTGGGAATAAGGATACACACGTACGTTGTGTCCTCTGCTCCGGTGCTGATGAGGGCGAATTGGGCCGCGAGGGACTTGGGGATAGGCCCCGTATGGCTCGGCATATGCATATGCTTGGAGTGGAAGTCGAGGATGCTGAGGGTATGAAGGAGGATTCGGTGTCCTTTGTAATGCATATGCTCGCTGTCCCTGGCCTGTCCATTTACACCCTCCTTGATGAGATGGGTTGGAAAAGGCATATTCAAATGCTGCATCGGCGTAAGGAAACTTCTCGTCGCGAATTCGGGCCCGGGAACATCCATGGCCCGCCTGGGGCCCGGAATTAAAATTACCCTGGGAATCATGCCGATATCTCTCGCCGTCGTATGGTTTGACTGAATCGGGGCCTGGCACAAGTGTGTGACATGTGCTCATGTGCAGCGGTAGAGATGTTGAATTATCGAAGCCTTCGGAATAGTCATAGTACTGAGTGCTTTTCTGTCTGGATCTGGTCCCTTCCTCGGTTGCACTGGGGCCATGCCTTTGGAGGGAAATTGGTTTATTGCTTCGGCGTTGGATCACTTTATCCTGGGGGATAGGAGCCAAGATGCGACTCAAACCAGGGGTTGGGACTCGCCCACGAGTACTGCTCAATTCGGTTATTTTAGACTGAATGGAGCTTTCTCCGGGGAGAATTTGGTCGGGGACCCTATCCCGGGTGTCGTTCAAACCCTGGAGCACGCGAACCGATTAGCAACCTCGCTACTACGTATGGTGGAAGCAGCCACCAACTAACCTTTGTGTCGGTCCCGTCCGTCACAGTATTAGGGAGCTTATCGTTCCCAAAGAGAAACAACTCATGACGGTCACATTGATGTTCCATAGCTGACCAATCCGGCGTATCGCTCTTCTCGTTTCCCCTTTGAGGCGCTACCTCGCCATGCCGAAATACTCCATCTGATTTCATCTGTCGGCCTTCCTCCTGTTTGGACGGGCGAGAAGCTGCTAGCGCAGTGACATTTCGATGCTCCACAGAGTACTGCTCTGGTTTAAAAGGTGCTTGAGGGATGTCGTCGTGGGCTGTGGCCATTTGCAAAGGTCCGTCCTGCAGCGGATGGCTAGGATATCCAAGAAAAAGATCTCCATTTGGAGTGAAGCCAGGACCGTGCCTGTACAAAGAAGGGTGAGGAATGAAATTGGCCACAGCCTTGTCTGGGAGAGTGCTAGAATCTGCTGGACTGACTGCAAGGCCATGGTTTGACGATGGATTGGCTGACGAAGGAGCTTGGTCCTGCGGGTGAGGCTTGCTGTGGGCCGCATCTTGACGACTCTGAGTGCCACTGGAAACCTGATTGCTGCTATTACCTGAGAGTCCTGGTGACGTTTGATCCATGACAATTCACGAGTTGTGTTGTGGTGATTTGAGGAACACAAGGAAGTGTGGTGATGGTCCAGTGAACAAGTGGTTGAGAGAAGGCGTCGAACTAGGATAAACACAAATGACACGACAAAGTAAGGCACCCCCGATATGGCAGTCCTGAAAAATGGAGCAGGGTCCAAATGTACCTGATGCTATCACAGTAGCCCCAGGTACATTGAAGTGAGAAGGGGTGGCAAGAGCATGTATGAGAAGGGGGTCTAATGCAGGTACTGCCTGCGCATGGTTGGCTGCACAGAGTTACCCCGGAACCGGGGGTATGTCACTACAGAAAGGGAAAGTACGACAGGAAAATCCTGAGAATGGTGGAGTTATTGCTGTTTGGTTCAGAGGAAAGAAGCAGGAAGGCACCTGCCCTAAGTGCTGCCCTTGGCCTCAGCTTGTGAGAGGCATGTTCGTCATCCAAGACCAGAGGACATCCATACGATCACACAGACTTATGCAAGAGTTTGTGATCTCCACATAAGTTCTCCATCGTTCTTTTCCCAGGATCCTGGCTACTCTCATGATTAGAATTGATAAACCTATGTCAAGGGCTGCCACTTCATCAAGTCGGGCTATCGGGTGCAGCTCCAGACATGACCATGCTTGGGCCTGACTTTCTTGTACCTTCATGATACCCTCGGAGCATTGTTGTGATATGTCAATTTCTAGTTTGACCCTTTCTACGTGTGGTGGGGAGGCGATATTCATAGCATGATTCATGGCATGGTGATTTGAACAAAGTGACATTTGTGATTTTTTTCCAGCCTCACATATCCCTCCATGGTTTTGGCTCCGGGGTAGCAAGCCAAAACAGTAACCTTTGCTTAAAAATCAGCTAAGACTAAGGGAAGTCTATTGTTCGTCACCCCAGGTTTTCTTTTTGAGGACGTTGAGATAAGCTCAGGAAAGACACCAGTCAGTGGCTCCACTTGGCATTCCCAACCGACTTCCAAAGAGAGGCAATTAATTATCTTCCATTTAGGGAAATCGGCATTCCGAAATGGATTCTCAATAAAATAATAAGGCTTTAAGATCTGTAAAAGAGCTATGGGAATAGAAATATGACTTGGGCAGCCCTGACAGGAAAGTACACCGGTCCCGAAACTGGCATATCTGTATAGGTCAGTGGGTCCTTGGCCCAGCGTCTGCTCCAGCCATCTCCGAAGCTCGAACTCCACTTACATATCAACTATTCCCACAACCCCTTCCGGTCACTTGCTCCTGTAGGGGAAGGTAACAGTGTTCGAGGAACCTGAATGATCCTCACGAGTATAAATTCTTCGTCACCTAACGCGCTGCCTTGGTTCGACCATGTCTTTCCAGACGCACCTTATTCTAGTCGAGTAGACTACCTCACAGACCCAGCTCTACTTCCATGCCACTAGTGCGTGTAGCCCAAAAGATGCCGCGGAATCGCAGGGGCGTCTCCCTGCCTGTGGTGGAAGAGCCGAGATGCAGCAAGTTCCACGAAGAATTCGGCGCCCCCTTTATCGAATGGATCGCTGCCTCGACCACTACACCACCCGCAGAAACTGACGACGCCAGATCTGACTCCTTAGCCCAGACTGAGACCTCCCGAGATCGGCCCTCCCTCTTCATGATCCTCGGATCGTCCCGGATCTCGTGGTCATCTGAGAGCCGGATATCGGCCGCGAGCGCCGCGTTCAAGAGGTGGAAGCGGGGCGCATTCAACAGCTAAAGGATAGCGCTGGGAAGTTGTGGCACTCTGAGAAGAGCTACTATGCAGGATTCGATAGTTCGAGTTGGCTGCAAGATCGAGTCATGAGTCCCACAGACGCGCGGCAGTGCTGGTGACCAAAAGTGTGAAGTGACGGCGGGGGATTGAAGTGCCGAAATGGGTGAACCTGCTGCGTCACGGTAACACAACTTCCAGGTCGCAATAGATCTGATGGCATACCGGGTTAATGACGCTCGGAGTATTGGCGTACGGTACGGCGGTTTTTATCGGTGTATTCTTATGACAGGTGTCCTTGGTCCAAGGATACGAAATGAGCAGGCTTAGAACACGCCACCCCCGATTATGAAAAGCCGCTCCTCTTCTCGTTTTGCCCACTGAATAATCTTGTTCGCCCCTTGCGTTATTGCCCCTCTAGTTACGGAAGGGCCAGCGACGCAATAGAATTCGAAAATGGGTGTGATCCACCCTAGTGCTGAAGCGTTTTCGTTCACATAGTGCTGTACCTTTAGGTGTGAATGTTTCGTATGCATCGACGCATGGAGCTCATGATAGAGCGTCATCAAGCGCCGTCGCGAGATCAGGTCGACGAACCCTGGTTCCAGGGAGGCCATGCTGAATTGAACATTGGCCCTCGACTTATAGAGGTAATGGCTGATTTGACTTCCAGGAGCTACATCCGCGATTTTGGGCCGGCCCAGGCGGGTTGCTGCTTGGATGATGCTGAGACTTCCAGTTTTCGCAAGCTGCTGTGCAACGTTGTCCCTCATCTCCTTCAATTCGAAAAAGCTCTCCTTATTTGGACTGATGAGGATGATTGCAATCTCTTTTGCAGAAGATATGGGTGGGGGTTCCGTCGTCGGTGACGCGTCTTCCTCGGAGGGAGCATCCCCGCCGAAGAAGCTCACATACATGTACAGGTACCCTCGATTGTTAAAGGCAGGCAAGCAGAGGGGAATCCAGTTTTCGCCGCCTGCGGACTGGATATTATCGCACTCGAAAAGCATGTTGAAAATAAGCTGGAGGTCGCTGGGGTGCAGGGAGTGTCTACGCGGGCGAATGACACTGACCAGCTTACCACCGGCGACGATCATCCCATACAGAAGCGCCTCGGTCCGTTGTTTGAGGAATGTGTTTGTTATCGCATTTCTTTGGGCCTTCCGTAGCTTCAGGCACTCGAGGGCGCCCAGGAGCGCAGACGGAGACCCTCTCGTGAAGCTGTCGGCCAAGGAGGAGAGTAATGGTTCGGTGCCTTCTAGAGGTTTTCGCAGGTCGGTCGACGGGCGGTTTACGAATATGCTCCTGAGAGTGGGAAGAGTGAGAGTCGATAATATCTGCATGTTTAGGGCCTCTAATTGACTTCTGAGTTGTGCGTCACTTTCCCCGAGCTTACTGATGGCCACAAGATAGAGTGGGCCAGCCGTGTAGACAATAAACCGGGCATCCCCGGCCGTAAACCCATGTAAGGGATTCTTGGAGCCTTCGTAAAAGGATATAATAGTCTGGATAACGCCCATGGATGAGTTGATCAGACTCAAGTCCCCATGCCTGCTGTAGATGGGTTTCCCGGCGGACGATAGGATCATGTAATGCTTGAGCTTCGATTTCCAAAGTCGCAGTCGATCCCCGTCGCGTAGTCCCTTCTCACCGTCATCCAGTACGGGGTCAAATTCCCGCTGGAAGTCCACGAGCGGGTCAGTAGCGTCGAGGCTGGCCGGCTCGAAGGGCGGCGTCAGAGCCGACTGCGCCCTAAGGAGGTTCCAGGCCGGGCTCTTGCGGTGGAACTCGCCGACGAGTAAGCTAGCTATGTCACCCGGTGGCCTCGCTGTAGGCGCCAAGCTCGCAATGCTCATATTATCGTCGCCGTTCCCGTTCGAGTGGTTGGGCGTGGCGTGTCCACTGCTGCTCCGCGAGGCCGTCGAGACTGCCTTGACTCCGGGAACGGAGAAGGTGCCACGGGAACCATCGGGGAACGAGAGGGTTTGGATATCGACGGAAGATACGGCTGTCGTTGCTTGGCCCTGCAGAGCCGTGGTGTCTTTCGGTCGGGTAGCATTCTCGTGGGCTAGCGCTGGACGGGGAGGAAGGGGAGGGGGTGTGTCGTCGAGGCTCAGACTGGACGATCTAGTGTCGTCCTGGCCCATATTGACAGTATGTCTAGGATTCCTGTCATCTCAGACCAAGTTTGGGGTATCGCTCGCAGCACATGGGGGTTGCTGGTGGGTTAGGAAGTAGGAGGAGGAACGCGGAAGCTTCTGAGGGAGGTCACAAGCGGAACCAGGTGGGTACTTTATGCCCCACCACACTTGGTGGGCATGGATTGCTTGTGACCACTGGGTGTAATGCGAGTTGGATGTAAGTTGGGCTGGCACTTGATTCAGGATAAGAAAGATTGGCACCTACGTAGAGTCTATATGGACAGTAAATTAAGTTGGTACCATGGACTTATGAGAAGGCTCGAGTCCATTCATCCTGGTGCCGCACGTTCACCCGAACTGTAATTGATGGACGTTGCATTCGATCCATCAACGTCAGGTGCCAGGTGGTACCGGCTGGCGGTCTCACTCTTCACAGCGGTGAGCGATTGTTCTACTTGAAGGAGGATTGTACGAGGGACAGGCGAGAGCAATTTTCGAATGTTGGGTGTTCAGACTGTCTGCCAGAAGTCTCTGTCGGTCTTGCGCGACGGTGAAAAGACACCAGCTGCACCCAGGTTTCCGTTGAGCCTTGGTTATAAGAGAGAATTCTGGGACTCGCGACATCCTTCCAGGACAGAGACGAAGGACGCCTGCATTTCAAGATTACTTGAACTAATATTTGTCTCCTTTTTAGTTCGTCTTGCCAAAGACTGTGTGACTCTCGAATGGGATGCGTTGCAGGTGAAACTGCGATGTGCTGTTTCAAGTGCGACGGCCTACTTGGTGGAGAGCGCATGTTAACTTATGTCAGCAGACGACTACATGCCAAAGGCGCGTGCGACGTAGCTTCAGCAGCCGACCTCCAGGCACCCGCTGCCATTCATCGCGTCCACATAATCGACGAGCGATGGTCAAACTGCCGGCCACTTGCCGCGTGTTAAATGCCCTTGCGCAGATATGAAATTAGACCCCATCGACCGAACATAGCAACTGAAGGCGGTCCATCCGCAGCCGACCGCCGACGCTCGACCTTCACCCTGCAACCATGGCCCATGATATGGCTTCTGGGAGGCGCTCCGTCTCCCCCGAGAGCTCAGGCCGTGACTCCCCGCTCCCACGTCAATGGAGAAACCAGCTAGGCTCCGGTACGCGAAATATACTGCTTTTCTGGCCTGCTTTCTGTGTCTGACGTTGTCGAGCTAGACGACACTCCCCCGAAGAAGGACAAGCACTATCGCAAGTATGCCGCCGCGGTGGAGAGAGCTCTCACCCTCTTTGAAACCAACCTCCAAGAGTGGGCGGACTACATATCCTTCCTGAACCGACTTCTCAAGGTCCGTACCTACGACAGCATCCCTCATTGTTGTAGCCAAGGGCTAACGTCCGTTTACGTATTAGTCGTTGCAATCCCGGCCTTCGTCAGTAACCGCAATTCCCTCAAGAGCCCTTGTCGCAAAGCGTCTATCACAATGCCTCAATCCATCTCTGCCCTCGGGAGTGCACCAGAAGACCCTCGAGGTCTACAAATACATCTTCTCCGTCATAGGGAAAGATGGCCTCTCCCACGACCTGCCGCTCTACTTCCCCGGCCTGTCTTCCACCCTTTCGTTCGCATCTCTATCCGTCCGCTCGCCGTATCTCGATATCCTGGAAACGCACTTCCTAGGTCTCGATCCACGCGCGCTTCGGCCAGCAATGAAGTCGATCATCCTCGCCCTTTTGCCAGGGCTTGAGGACGAAACAAGCGAGGAGTTTGAGAGGACGCTGAGGCTTCTGGAAAGCTTCAAGGAATCCATTCGTCCCCCAGATAGCGAAAGCATCGCCTCATGCCACTCAACAGGGGATCATTTCTTCTGGCAGTGCTTCTTCCTAGCCTCTATCACCGGTCAAAGCCGGAGACAAGGGGCCCTCGCGTATCTAACTAGGAACCTGCCTGTTCTCAGCGACGGAAGCTCTGAATCAAAAGGAGATGGTGCTCAGAATGGGACTGAGTCGGGTATTCTCAAGGAGCTTGCTACTATCATAACTTCTCCAGAACCGGGCTTACTGATACGTTGTTTCTCTTCCGGGCTTGGAGATGAACAGCTCCTTATCCAGCGAGGCTACCTCGACCTGCTAGTCACCCACCTGCCACTCAAGTCCAGAGTTCTGCAGTCCAAGGTAAAGCGGCCTGATTTAGAGCTCCTGCTCAAAGCCGCCGTTGGGGTAGTCACTCGTCGGGACATGAGCCTGAACAGGAGGTTGTGGGCATGGCTTCTTGGACCCGATCCAGGCCATGCCGAACACGATCCATCTCAAGAAACGCCTTCCTCACCCACCGAAAACCAACAGTACATTACATCAAGAACAAGCTACTTTGAGGAGTTTGGTCTGCAGGCCTTGTCTCAGGCTCTCCTTGGGATGATTAACATGGATCAGAAACTCACACCTACTGAACGGGCTCGGCCGTACCGGATATGCCTGTCCTTGATGGACCGGTGGGAGATAGGTGGCCTTGTTGTTCCCGAGGTGTTCATGCCAATTGTCGACAGCGTGCGAAACTATAAATCCCAGGCGGTGTCCAGGGCTGATTTCGACGAAGTGCTCCGGAGTGCTTGCGTCTTTTTCGACGGCGTTGAGAGTGGTCTAATCTACGGCGAGATAGTTGGACTTTTAGCTCAAGCCATCGGCCCCGGGAAAGCTACAAGCGTGGAGAGAATGGACAAGATCGCCCTGGTTAACTTCATCATCTCGAACTTCAATATCAGAGAGGAAGAGATGGTTACAATCCATGCACCCCTAACGGTTCTGTTTATTTTATGTACGCTCAGCAGTGCAGAGGAGCTACACTGGTCACGCACCCGCTCTGACCCACAATTTGCAAAGCTCCCGGAAGCCGCTTTGAATGTCGCAGCAGCACTTCTTGACCTTGTGCCAGCGCGCGCATTTCCCTCGGAGACAGATCCGGCGAAGACAGAACCCCCTCCACCGTTGATGGCGGACAACAAGTTGCTGGAGAAGATTAGTTCCTTCTATGTCAACGATCAAGGCAATATCGACATCGCTCCCCCGCCGTTTCATTCCCGGAGGGTGGGGGAGCTCCTTTTGATGAAGACTTCCCTCCTGAATCGCGAAGGGCTTTCGGCTCCAGACCTAGGTTCGGATTTACCAGTCAAGATAAGGATCTTTATTTTATTGCTTCTCAAAATCCCTGGGGCATATCAGCTTGACGGCAAAGCCGTTCTTTCCTCCATCCACAAGGGCCTCGGGAAAACGGCCCCTGTGAAGTTCGCTGCTCTTTCTGCAATGCTTTCACTAGCGACGCATCTCTACACCTCCAGTCTGATAACCACGCCCCAACTATCTGGTTTGGTAGTGCCCCTTACCCGCCACGTCTGGGCATATCTATCTTCGTCTGATCCCAGGTACCATGTCGAGGCAGCCCGCTGTCTCTGGCAACTGCAGACGGCCCTCTCTCCGCTAAACAGAGACATAGAGGCCGCCATTTCTGGATTGATGATCGAAAAGAATGTCAACGGCTCGTTCTCGATACGCCCCTCGGAACCTGGTCGAACCTTCGGTGTTCTGTGGTCCCATAGTCTTCAGGACAACGCCCCACATCTAGACAGAAGAGGCCCTAAGACGCCAATATACGAGACTAGGCTTGGGTCAATGCAGCGACTTTCTGGGGCCGATCACTACGAAGTAATGCTGACGCAACCTATGTTCATAATGCTTGATGCTCTCCTTGACGAAAGGACTCAGCTTTTTATGGCCGCTAAGGCATGGCTCCATACCATGATCGGCATTGATCGGTATCGTCTCTTTCTTTGATATGAAGAGGAACTGTTGCTAACCATGACAGGCTGTTCCTCGTCTTAATTTCCAAGCTCGCAAGCCTCTCCTTCCTTCATCGTCCTTCTAACGATGGCGACACTTCGAATCCCAGCTCTACCGTCCAACTTACCGAGGACGACGACCTGGATCTCTGCTTCTACTACCTTCGGACCATCTCAAACGTACTGAGATGGGCTCCCGACACCATCTGGACTATTCTTGATAGGACCGCCGTCCCCGATGAACTGGGTCATATAGACCTATCCAAGATCAGTGAGTAATGCTCTTTAGCCTTTCACAAACGCCCTACTTACGTTGGAACAGCTGGAGTAGAAGGCAATGTGTCTATCCAGGCGCTCCTGGTTCATGTCAGTATGCGGTGCATTGCTATGAAGCCTGCTGCCCATGACTCGGAGCTTGCCATTCGGGGATGCCAGCTGGCTCGGTCTGCGTTGACTGTTCTCCACCAAATACTTCTCAATCCATTTGCTTCCAATCTTTCAGCTCTCCACGTAGAGAACGTTCTCATCGAGCGGTTAATTCAGTCACTCGACGGCCCTGACCCATACATACAGGTACTACTCCTGGATGTTGTTTATGCCGCCCTTAAACTCCAGGAACAGCCCCAGGAAGATCACCTTGCTTCGCCCACCTCGGAGAAGCGCCCGGGCTCACTGGATCCGAACAACGGAGTTTCTTTATCCGTCGCGCCGGAATCTGTTCATCGAATACAGCCGATGCCCCCGTCTCTCATCAAATGTCTCCGTGCCGGCTTGAGCTCGCCAAGTAGTGAGCCAGTCCTGGACAGCTGGATCGGATTTCTAACCGAGTGTCTCTCAATGTACGCGGATTCAGTTTTCCAGATTCTGATACCTCTTGTTGAGACTCTTTGCACCCAAGTCGCCCATAACTTCAAGGCACTACAAAGCATGTTCAGAGAGGGTCATGACCCTTCCCAAACTAACTCAAAGGGCCCCGAATCTTCCCTCATCTCTCTGTTGAACGGTCTCGAAGAGGTACTAGCCAGTGCACATGCCCGCCTCCTCATTGAGGAAGCGAGGACTCAAGTCGCAAAAGTGCCGGATCACCCTCAAGGCTTCTTCGGGAATATGGTCTCTGGAGTGTTTACGTCTGATGCGCCCCAGACTCGGAGTGCAACTGCCAACGATAGACTCACTGTCCACTTGGCTTTCCAGGACGCGATCAGAATATGCGTTAGGATATGGCACTGGGGCCAAGGAGACGAGGCGAAAACGCTAGATCCTATATCCGCGGCATCATTTAACTACACGTCTCTTAGAATCAGGAACCGAGCTCGACGCCTTCTAGAACACCTTTTTGCAGCGGAAACCATAGAGTGCCTGGAGACGCTGGTCAGCATATGGTGCGCCTCGTTCAGCCAGGCAAATATCCAAGCGGTCGAGGTGTTCAACCTCTTCTCTGCACTCGACGGATCCCGGCCCAAGAACACCATACCAGCGATCTTCAGCGCCATATATAGCCGCACTAACCCGTCCGCTTTGGAACCCTCCCGGACGTCCACCTTGACGATTGACCTTGAAGATACGGATCTCGTTATATTCTTGGTGGACTACACGCGCTCACTTGATGACGACGCCATGGACGAGATTTGGGTGGACTGCATGTCGTTCTTGAAAGATCTGCTAGGGAATCCTTTTCCGCATCGTCAGACGTTAGCTCCCCTGCTGGAATTTGCGGCGATTCTGGGCGAGAAAGTGGACAACACCAATTTCGGAGAGCAGCGTAAAATGCGCCGAGAACTTGGGGTAAGTGGATGCGACCGTTTCTTAGTGAACGGGGGCATGCAACCAACTCAGACTTACTTTTTTTTCTTAGGATATCTTCCTTAGGCTCTTGACTGCTCTCTTCACTACACGACCCCTCACCTTTACTGACCCTTCGTCGTCCACTAATCTCGGCGAGAAGTCGAAGGGTGAGCTGGCGCGAAAGCCAGGAGACGCAACTCCTGCCGAAAGAGCCGATGATGTCGTTGGTATACTCGCAGCAATCACCCCCAGTCTACCAAAGATCCTTGTCGAGTCAGACCGAGTCCTCCAAGCAGCAACTACCATTTCCACCAACGTCCTTGGGCCGACCATTCGATCTAAGGGATTTCCGGATACCGTCTCCAAGAGCACACTCGGCCTCCTTTACGAGCTGTCCCGGCTCCAGGGCAGCCAGAAGATGTGGAAGAAGGACCTCAGCGACGCCTTCAACGATGCGCGCTTCTTCGCATCCGACGCCAACTTGGTTAGGCAGGACTGGCTACCCCTGTTGAAACAATGGGTTGTGAACGACAAGGAGAAGATGCCGGAGATTATCAGCCGCATCAACCCGCCCACCACAGCAGGAATTGTATTTGGAGTGGGAGCTACCTCAGCTAGACTGGAAGCCGACCGCAAAACGCAACTCAACCTGCGGCGCGTAGCGACGCTCATACTCGCGTCCACAGAAGATGCCTTTGTGACTGATTTGCCTACTATATCAGACAAATTGACAGAGCTACTCGGTGCCACATCGACGTCATCCCCGTCATCTGCAACCAGGGCGGAGGTTTACATGGTGGTCCGGGCGCTCGTCCTGAAGACTAGCGCAATCCACCTGGCCATGCTCTGGCCCATCATTAACACCGAACTCCATGCCGCGATATCCTCTGTCGTTGCCCCCGATCACAGCGCGGCGTCGGAAACTTACACTAACGCCCCTATCCTACAAGCGTGCAAACTTCTCGACCTCCTTATCTGCATCGCGCCCGACGACTTCCAGCTCCACGAGTGGCTCTTCGTAACGGATACCGTTGACGCCGTTTACCGCTCGGAGAACTACCAATCCGTCGCGTTAGTGGATGAGGTCTCTGAGGACCTCGGCTCCGCCACCCTGAGTGTGGGGACACATATAGACTCGGCGTCGCAGACGGCGGCGAGTGGTCCATATAGACGGCCACTCCTGGGAGAAGGGGGGATAAACGATGATATAAGCTTGGAAAGGAAGGATGAGCTAGTAGCCAAGGTATTGCGCCCATTCTTCGGACAGTTAAGCATATTCGCTTTTGAGTCGACGTATACAATGGGGAACCTGGACAGGGAGCATTGCGTCCGGGGGTTGCTGAAGGATTTGTTCGATGAGAGGACAATAGTTAGGGCGCTTTAGACGGTATTAGAGACCGCAAGCCAGGCGCATTACTCATCGTGGGTGTGGTAATAGAACGTCGGTTTAGTGGAATTCCGCGCGGGTATATACGCCACCAGTGCCTTGGATGCACCTTCAACGCAGTACTGCACCAGCTCGGCCTTCTTTCCGTCCGGCACCAACTTTGCGATCTGGCGAATGTCACTGCTGCGGGGGAGGTACAGGCCGTGGTCCATCTCTGCACAGGCCTCATGGAGCTGTGCAAGGTTGTACGGCTCCATTTTCTGGAGATTGAAGACCTGGTCAGTTCGGTACCCAGGTCCTCCCCAAGGCGGCGACGCGAACAGGACGGTCGTCTTTGGGTCTATGCGCAGGGACGGGTGGAGGGATGCCGGGTTGGTCTGGGCTAGGGTAAGGTAGTCAAAGATATCGCCCTGGACCCAGGTAATGTAGTCCGCGACCTCATAGATGGCGGCATTGTTCTGAGCGCAGGCGAGGGTGTCCTTGTCCTTCTCGATGGCAATGATGCGGTCCCAACGCTCGGATTGGGCAAAGGCTATGGCATTACCACCGGCGCCAGCGAAGAGGTCGACTACAGTAGTCTTTTCCTCAGACACCTGGTACATTTCCGAGGCTATCTGGCTGAGGTGGCCAAGGCAAGTTAGTACGCTGAGCGAGATTTGCTTCGGACCCAGAAAAGTGGAGGCTGGGCGCCTGAACGTACTTTGCGACGGGTTCAGGCGTGACGCCAAACCAGGCATTGTCTGTCATGGCGATGCCGTCGTCATAGCCGGAGAAGATGGTGTACCGTTGGGACCAGTACCTACAAATTGCAGGTTAGTATAGGGAATTTGAAGCATCCCTGTGACAAATACACACTTTTGAAGCTCCAGAGGGACATCGTTTCGGTCGGTATAGTGCTGGCACTTCTCTGTCAAGGGAAGGTTCTCAGCGGGCTTCATGTTGTAGTTTTGCTTGTCGTTATTCGACGGCGCATTCCCCATGCTTGACGGCATTAGTCTATACGGCCTAAGAAGAGTATATCACCGTGGTTGGAGTGAAATTAAAAGCCCCAGCCGCAACTGACAGCCAAAATTTTGAAGAGAACGGTATTTGCTTGTGGTGGAGAGGTGGTGATTGACGAGGCTGAACCAGGGCCCACTTATATTCCCCCGCCAGCAGCTTTGACCACCTGCAAGGCTGCGAGCTGATGACAACTTGCACGCGATCCTCACATGGCAGCGAAACGCAGCTCCATCGCAACCCGGCCGGAGAGAGCACAATCCAACATAGCCAAACACCTCACGCCCTCCGAACACCGAATGGAATAGTCCAGAATTCCACACACCTCCACCTCCTTCCAAATCCAGGACAGTAGCCATGTTTAATGCGCTAAACCGCTTTATCTCGCGGCTGGACGGCGAGGTCCCATCCCAGCCGCAGAACCGCGCCGGCGAATTCGGCTTCCAGATCCTCCGGAACGCGAATTTGGAGCTTTTGATTGAGCCGTGGTTTGACTTCATAGTCGGAATTAATGGGCGTCCAATCGATAATCCAAGCCCACAACTATTCGCGCAGGAGGTGCGGAACTGCGCCGGCGGGACCGTCACATTAGGACTATGGAATGCCAAGGTAGGGGTCACTCTGCGTCCATGCCCCGAAATTGCGCGCTAACGATTACTCCTCTTCCAGGGCCAACGAACTCGCGAGATGCACATCCCCGTCCCCGCTGACACCGCGTCCCTCGGCCTGTCCCTGCAATGGACGCCGCTCGCCCTAGCTGCCAACATCTGGCATGTGCTTGACGTGGCTGGCAACTCCCCCGCTGACCAGGCTGGTCTCCTTCCCTATAGTGACTACATACTAGGTAGCCCTGAGGGCATCCTCTATGGTGAGGGCGGGCTCAGCGAGCTGGTCGACGACTTCATCGCGCGCCCGCTACGGCTGTACGTGTACAACAACGAGTACGACGTCACGAGGGAGGTGACGATCCAGCCGAGCAGGGACTGGGGTGGTGAGGGTGCGCTAGGGTGCGTGCTAGGGTATGGTGCGCTGCATAGACTTCCCGCGCCGCTAAGCGAGCCTGTGTCTGCGCCAGGAGAGACCATGTTCGACGGATCAGCGCCGGCCAGTGGTGGTGACGCCCAGTTCGTCCCCGCGATAGGTGGCGCTGCGATGCCTTCACCTGCTGCGTCGGGCCCACCATCAGGGGACTTTGTCGTGCCGGCGCAAATGGCCGGCGGACCTCCTCCTGGTGGGCCCCCAACAGGCGGACCGCCGAAGGCAAAGAAGAAGGAGAGACATCATGCGCCGCCAAAGTTCATGGACGACTACCTGAAGGAGGAGGAGCAAAGGAGTAGGGAGTTGGATGGGCCGCGGAGTGGGCGGTCGACACCGCTGCCTCCGCCTCCAAAGGGGGGACCTCCGAAGGCGGGAGAGGCGAAGGCGGCTAGCCCTCAGCCGGGGGCCCAGAGTAGTTAGTTGGGCGGACATGGCGTTCTTACCTGGCGTTTTGACCTTGAGTGTATGGACTGGCATGAATATATGAGGTATTGGTTGGCCATAATGCCAACGATTCACGATCTGCTTGTCGATTTGGCTTGTTTTTATTCCTTTTTTTGGATGCTTTTTGAGTACTATTCGTCTCCCGTTTTACACGTTTTCTCCCTCAACTGCCATCCACCCTGCTTGATTAGAACCTGACGCCAAAATTCCCTTTAGTTTATGAAGTTTACAACAAAGAATTGCAGGATCAGGCTGCAGAAGATGTAATCGGCAAAGGCCCTAAGACAAAGACACGGTCAGTTCTGAGCTTCCCACGCCCCTGGGACACGGATTATAAACCACAAAGGCGACATACCTCTCTGGCGAAATGCTTGGGAAGTCCTGCTTGTTGGAAGCTGTGGTTTGCACTCGAAGGGAAGCTACAGTCATTAGCATCTCTTCCTCTCTGAATCTAGCAGTCATTTATGCAACCAACCAGTGAGGACAAATTGCGCAACATTACTGCCAAAGCCTGACAGGAACGCATTGAATGGCTGTTGTCGCAGTTAGCTCCCATCCTATCGCCTCCTACAACAAGGGCTCCTCAGTTCACATACAAAGCTGCCAGCCAAGATACAGTATAGGAACTGAAGCGCACCAACCACAGCTATGTATACCATGAACATATCAATCAGTTTTGTGCGCTGCGGCGTGGTTTTGATGTAGTGCGAGACCACGTCCGAGACGACCCTGTCCCATTGTAGCGACTGGGACTTCGAGGGGGTGGACGGCGCGGCTGGCGCCGCGGACGCGGATTCGGATTTCTTCGATTTCGGCGGCATCGTTGCGTGCGATCGGGCAGGATGGGGGTGTGGTGTGGTTCAGTGTAAAGCTTGGGAGGTCGCGATGGAGATGCGTGTTAGCCTAGGTGGTTGCGTCAATTGACACGAAGCTTCAAGAGTCCAGGGTGACAGGTGGTGCCATGTGTATTGCAGCTGTGGACACGGTTTTGGTGTGGCATGGGGCGGGCGCGTTCGGCAAGCTCCCACCTCACTCATGCCGGACCCCTCGGCATCACGGACTTCAATCAAGCAACTTGAAGACTCAACATAACTCTTGTTTTACTGCTACATAGGACTATACAATGGTAAGTTGCAGCTGGTCCTGTTATGGGACGGATTGGAAGGTCTAAAAGTGCTTCATGCTGTAGGCGAACGGACTGGACACCACCTCATACATCCTCGCGGCGCTCACTGCCTCGGGCGGCATCGCCGGTTACGCTAGGACAGGATCCATACCCTCCGCGGTAGCCGGCTGCACCGTCGGTCTCCTCTGTAAGTTTCGTTCTTCTCCAGCTCACGGATTTAGAAGCTATTCCCCATCCCATTTGCTAATGATTGCGCTTCGCTAGATGGCTTCGGCGGGTATCGCATCCAGAACCGCGAACCCTACGGCGTGGAGCTGAGCGTGCTCGCGTCGCTGGTCCTGGGAGGCGCCTCCATCCCGAGGGCCATAAGGCTGAAGAAACCTGTCCCCGTCATGCTCAGTGTTGTCTCGACGTTTGGCATGGCGGTCTTTGGGAGCGCCCTCGTCAAGCGGGCCTAGGCTTTCGTTTGTTGACGGGAGTACGTGTAGTAGAGATTGTCCCTTGTACATCTAGCAAATCTACCGACCAAGGAGAATTGTAAAGCCTGCGCATTTGTGGTGTCTCCGGCTTTCTATGTTGCGTCCATAACAATATGGTATCAATCGTATCCCAAGCAAAACGCCGTATCCGATGCAGACGCCCGCCTCGCTACCTGGAGTGTCACGAGTGATCCTCATCTATCCTACAATACGCTGTAGCCCTGCCCAATAGTATCCGACGTTATGGAGGCTACATATCGCCTTCATAGACCCAGCTCCTGCTCCTTCTGCTTGATCTTATCGCGCCGCGCCCTCGCCTCCTCCCTGTTGTTCGCCGCGCGCTTCTGCCGCTGCGTCCAGAGACACTCGTTGACCTTGCGCTTCGCGTCGTTGCACATGCCCGCCGACTTGTACAGGAAGCCGCGTGCATGGCACTCTTCGAGGGCGTGAATGACTGCTATGCAGGCTTTTGGAGCTTGTTAGCGTCGGCGGCGCAATTGGGGGAAGGCGGAAAACAAAGGGAAGGGGAAGAGGGGGGGGGGGTTGGGTGGGATCCGGCTTACGGAGGTTCTCAGGTTTGTCAAGATGTGAGTGCATGGTGGGCAATGCAGTTTGGAGATCTCGGCACAGAGTCGGTCTTGTCGGTCGAATTTGCGGTCGCAGAAGATCGGGATGGCGTTTCGCTGGTGGCCTGATTTTGAGGATATTCTGCGTCAACAGAGGGAAATTTAAGCCGTCGCAGTCGGTGACTTTGAGCCCCGTGCTGGCGCCCCACACCCCGCACTGTCAGCAGCATCTCATCATCCACCATTTGTTCTCTCGGAGCTCTCAGCATTTCGTCTCGTTCATAAGAACGTCGAGTTTTTCAACGCCTGTGACCATGGCTTCACAAGGGGCGGCACCGAAGAAGCAGCAGGGCATGTAGCCATGTACCATCCCCAAATGATCCCGCTAACCGAGCGCAGACCTTCAGAGTCAATACAACCAATTCAAAAACAGCCTCCAGCAAATAGCACAAAAGATTGGGGAGATCGAGCAAGAGTCGGAGGAGCACAAGTACGTTACGAAGCTTCATTTTCAGCCACCCGGGAAGCGCGAGCCCCGCATCGAGACTGTTCGCCTGAGGGTCTTGGGGCGCGCCAAGGATATGCCCGGTGTCCTTCTCCATGGTTCCATGGTGTTCCGGTCCTGAAGCCCACTGACAAACTAACAGGCTTGTCCTCGATACGCTAGCACCCCTAGATGGAAAGCGGAAATGTTTTCGCCTCATCAACGGCGTTCTGGTTGAGCGGACCGTGGATGACGTGGTGCCGAATCTCAAGACGAACGCCGAGGGGCTGAAGAAGGTGCTCGAGGACCTCGTGAAGACCTACAAGGGGAAGGAGGCAGAGCTAGAAACATGGAAGGCAAGTCTCGGCTTTGTAGCGAGGATTCTCCCTCGCCTAGTGATAGAGACCAGTTTACTGACTCCGGAGACAGAAGAAGAACAATATTCAGGTTGTGCAGACGGGCTGAGGATGTGGAGTGGTTGAAGAAAAGTTGGGCCGGTTTAGGTGTCGTGGCTTCGGAAATAGAGCCATCGCATGGGATTCCTTTTATCAGGTTCGTTGACATCATGCCGGCAGTGCCTGTATTGGCCGGGGGGTGATACCCCCTTCCAGGATGGACTGCGGAATGCCGCCATGGTAGGAAAGATAGGAAAGCCATAGACACACATGCTGAATTTTCCATTCTTGGATTTTGGTAGCTCATCACGCCTGACATACGTAAACCCAGGCTGGATGGCGTGGAGACCGAGCAACGCCCTTACGGCCCAACCGCATTCGGCTCCCAACATGCTTCGGGTATTCTTTCATCGTACCATCCTGCTCGGACAGGAAGGCGCAGTCGCCAAGGTCTGCATAATAGGAACGTGTTGTTTGCAGAAGAATTCGAACGAGCACCCCTGAGGAAAGTATTGTCCGTGTCTAATTCCCGCTAGGCTGGCATCGCCTTGTTTCCGCTGCCTCGGATATCAACCCAGGCGGGATTCCGTCTTCATGCTTCCAGTTCTTATAAACTCGGAGCAGGATTACGCATGGTCTGAGAGGGCGGTTGCGGTATGCGCTGGCAAAATGGACAACACACACCCTCCCTCTCAAGCCGTCCACCCTTCCGAATCGGGTATGGGTGTCGGCACGAAGTCCATCATCTTACGGATAAGGAACTTCTCGAACCGACCTCCGATTCCTCACCCCGACCCGACTTTGGTAAGGCCCATTCCAAAACGTAACTACGTTCCGAAGATGGCAGCTTCATGCGCGGAAGCAAGAGTCGAGAAGAATTGTGCCTTGGTTTGATACCCAACTGTACCACACCGCTCCACATCATTTGCACGGGTATAGGGTACGAATACGTCTGGTGGCCTTCTTGAAGGTCCACCGCCTTGTTCGGTGAGTGCCATATGTGTAACGGCCAGCCCTGCGCTTGAAGAATAGCTACAATGAGGTGAGCCCAGAGGCGTTCTTTCGGACGAACGCCAGCGAGTGGTTTCGCCCGACAAGACAGCAAATCAGAGGCTCGCATCGTGACCCATTTGCCTCGCCAGGATCAAGCAGCGGATTTCTCCTATCAGGATTGGCCGTAGGGCAAGCTAATATTACTCCCCATGCCATTGCCGAATCAATGCGTCTCATGGCCCACCCTCCCGATCCCGCCCGTCTGGGCAGGTTACCCCAAAAGGGAGCTCCCCAGGGCGTCATATGTGACTAGTTGCCAGGGCGCGAGGGAAATGCACGAAAAACTCTTGACGCGTGTGCCCCAAACGACCCTTGCGCGTGGCAGCCGTTGGCGGGCGAGCTTCTTAAGCGATCTCCGCCAATCGACGCAACGCGCGCATCGAGTTCGTCACGTTGGCTGCACAAGGACATGGTAATTTCCGTTCATATCACCAGCCATGGAACTTGACCAGGTGATATTAGACTCGGGGCGGCGCAAGCTGGAAGAGAGAGAATTATGTGGGAAGAGCCCATTCAGCCGCGTCAAGAATAGCAGCTGGTGAGCAGCGGAAGCGCAGTGGCTGCAAGTAGTTAATGGGGTGGAAACAAGTCTTCTCGAAGTACATTCCAAAGAGAAGGATCCTTCAGGCTCATTTTTGGTGGTGAATTTGCCCACTCCAGAGTGCTCTTGCTTATCGATAAAAGGCGAGTTACTTTGGGAGACATTTGCAAGGCTAGGGAAGTACACGGTCGCTGGCGCCTGTGCTCCATTCATGGCTTTGCGACGGCGCATTTCACATCCCTCTCAATTCAACTTTGACCGCCGCGTCGTCGTCTTCTTCTCTCCTCTCTCCCCATCTATCCATTCCCTCTTCAGCGACAACCCCACGCTTTCGCAGTCCTTGCAGCCATCCACAATTGGAAAGCTCCCGACTGCATTCCCGACTACACGCGTATTTCTACTGAACCCGGGAAGCGGCGGACAGAACAGACATCCCGCAATGTGAGTACAACCTGAGCTTGGGTCTCAAACCAAACAACTGGGGACCCCCCTCCCTCCCCACCTTTAGCTCGTCGCCCAGCTCAAGCGCCTAACCCTGCGGGTCCCCCTCCCTCCAGTCTGCGACACCGCCCTCTCTGACGCGGCTTTGCAGCTCCGATTGACAAACTGCTGTCTATCACGCCGTCCATCGCGAACAGTGTAACCCCCGACTTGGGCAACCGCGTACCATCCACCCCCACGACTGCATCCGTTACGCTAAGCCTTTCGCGTTCGCCCAAACGAAGCTGACATACGGTATCCGAACGAATTCAGCCCAAGGTCTTCTCTTGCACCACACCAGGGCCATACCTGCCCAATTACCATATACCAACACCAATCGAGCAACTTTCGGGTATAGGGCCTCTATCCCATCCGTGGACAGTGCGTTTTCCGATATCGCTCCATCTTGCGGTGTGTCTATATAATCAACGACCCCAACGCTCGCGGTAAGGGAATTCCAAGGCAACACATGCACCATTGCCAGCTTCCACACCCCCTCCGAGCCTCAGAATGATGGCTAGCTTGTGGGACCCCACGCCAGATCCCAAGCAAACCAACCCCAACCCCGCCCCCCCCTCCCACCAACAACATCGAGGCAAACGCAGTTGTCTAGCGGGGGTCTTGCCTTGTTCTTCCCTAACTGAGCCTTGTCCCTATCCTTGCGGCGCGAGACTGAAGGATTCGACTCCATGGCCTGAAGGGCATGGAGGCCGGCTGACGGGGAGTCGAGGTTGAGCTGGAAGAGGGAGGGGTGTCGCGTAAACTTAGCTGCAGAAGAACGCAAGACTGACGCATCTCTTGCAGCCAGAGTAGCCTGGCATTTAGACGCCCTACGAGCCTGCAACGTGTCAGAGGTCGCGGGACAAGTCAGCCTCCCCCCTTCGAAACAAGCTCGTGTAAGCGGAACGCCCAAACATTTACAAGAACGCCAGCAGCCGCTGCAGGTAGCCAAATATGTCGGATTCCCCCCAATCTGCTCCAAAGGATGTCGAGCCCGGTGTACAGTCACCCGACGGGGAAGAGCAAATGAATGAATCTCAAGACCCACAGAGCGCCGGACTCATGTACGAGTTTGAGGTGAAGGAGCAAGACAGGTGGTTGCCCATAGCCAATGGTATGTTATACTCCGCGCGCCCTCGGCCTTTCATTTGCTCGCGCACATGTCCCCAACGCCCCCAGCGGTCCGGCAGTCTGTCGTCTTCGATATTACTGGCATCTCGCTCCGAGCTAGTGCGTCCACTGGCTTGGGTGTCGAGACAGGCGCGCGAATCCCATCCCTGGCGAATCCTGCCTCATAGCACATGACCGACGATTCGTCCCCTAAGACGCCGGAAGCGCAAGGCGCTTCGCGGGCTGACAAGAACGATGAGCTCGACGCTAACATTCGCAACTTTGCACCAGTCGCGCGCATCATGAAAAATGCCCTCCCGGACAACGCGAAGATAGCCAAGGAGGCGAAGGAGTGCATGCAGGAGTGCGTCAGCGAGTTTATCTCTTTCATCACCAGCGAAGGTATGTCTTGTGCTGGAAGCAATATGGCTTTGGCGACCAATCACAACACTCTCAAGCCGTTGGGGGCCGAGAACGCATTTGCCCGCATTGATAGGCGCTCCAACGCGACTAACATCGAGTAGCCTCCGAGAAGTGCCACCAGGAGAAGCGGAAAACCGTCAATGGAGAGGACATTCTGTTTGCGATGACGTCGCTCGGCTTTGAGAATTACGCAGAGGCTCTCAAGATCTACCTAGCCAAGTACCGCGACGTACGTCTTCTCTTTCGTCCGCCTATCGCTTTCCCTACCGGAGGCTCCATGTTCGCTTAGGAAGAGTCGTTATGGTAGATCGACGATTATGAGTGACTGACGGGGCTTACAGCAATCACAGACCAACCGTACCGACAACCAGCAGCGGCCCGGCAGCCAGGGTTATGGTGCAGCCGCGGCAGGCCCCAGTGGAGCAGGCCAAGGCTACCCCGGAGGCGAGGGAGCAGCCGGTCTACTCAGCGCCCAGCAAGGCGAGCCCGGCGGAGACGCTAGCGGGTTCATGTACGCCCCCCAGCCTGGCCATAACGGCGCCGGTCCCGAGGGCCCCTACTAGTCGAGTCGGCGTACCTTGCGCGGGTGCTTTCAAGTTAAGGACGCTCGCTACTCATGGCTACCTTTTTCTGTAGCTGAGAGCACACATATACAGACGATACCCGAACACAGGCCGAGCGTACATGGGTGCTTGGCCATGGCCTGAGAGCTGAGGACAGACAGCAAAGGAGCGGAAGGCAGGCGTGATCGGGAAAGGAGATTGTATTTATGGGATATGATATAATCCGGCGGATAAGCAGACCCCGTCTCTTCGATTTGGCACCTGTGATATTCAGACTCAGCATCCTTACGTGTATCCCAAAATCCTTGAGGGTTTATATTCCCAGGATCTAATGATTTTGCGAGGCGACAAATATCCTGGGTATATATGATCCCGTTTCCATGTCGAAACGCCATCAGGGCCACCAGAACTGGTGTTGACCGGCTAAAGATCACTCATTGTGCACCATACAAATGTCCCGACCCGACATGACGTTGCGCGCTTTGCTCCAACGCTAATCTGGTGGCAGGTGAGCGCACCCGTGCTGTAGCCTAAATTTTCCGCCCCACACAAAAATCCCAAGAACTGCAGGACATCACGTGCAGAAGCCCCTCACCGGCTCCGTCACCGCGACTTGGGGCGCTGATAAGAAAACAATTTTGGGGGAGACTCTCTCGATTTTTTTTCCCGACTACCATTTGGGCGGCACGCTACCCACCACAGCATCTCAATACCCTCTACCTGCCCATAGGGTCTTTTTATGGCGTAAAGGAATTATGCTTTATCCTAACCCGACAGCGCTCTCACGTCATAGTTCCTTGCCGAGAAGAAAACCCCAAGCGCTAGCGAGCGTTGCTTAATAGCCGCTACACCAGCGGCAGTGCGTCGCCCTTCTATATCACTCTATAACCCCATCCCGATGCCGATATCCGCCATGGCTGGAAAGCCCGGGGCTTTCCTGGCATCGGACATGTCGGTTCAATCAAAACCAATACTACGTCATCCAGGCAACGGCAAGCGCAGAGCCGATGTGCTCGACGCAGATGACGGTGATGACCAGCCCAGCACACCTAAGCGCCGCAAAGTCATATTCAGCGACAACAGTCCCGTCATCCACGAAATCAACGGCAGGACTTTGGCCGACGTTAGGGCGGAGGTCAGGAAGACACTTGAGCAGCACCGCCGCGGGGACGATGAGGAATATACAGTCCTGAAACGCCACTTCACTTCAAGTCGCCGTGGTGGCATCCATGACGACTACGATGAGGACGAGCAGCCGATAAAGCCTCAGGAGCTGACGCAATATGTTCTCGCGCTCGCCTCCTGTGCGCCAACACTGAAGGAGAAGCCTTTCCGGGACCTCGCCAACAGCGTCTTGAACTGCACCTGGGTTGGGCGCGATGAAAGGTTCACCCAGGCATACATCGAGTTCCTGGCGGCCCTCGCAAGCGTCGGTGCCTATCTATACGAGGCCCTCGACATTATCTTCGAGTTTTTTGCGGAGACTAGGAGATCGTGTTGGTCGGTAGCTGGCTACCCCGACGTGTCGAAATTTGTTGTCGAGGATAGACTTCATGCGGCCTTGAGGCGCCTCCTTCGCGTCTCGCCGGCAACAACGCGCAGCATCATGGCCGTGGCAAAGTCAAAGTACCCCGTTCAGGAGGACGACAAGCGGACGCATGCGAGCTATGTCCACAATATGCTGAGGATCCGAGAGTATGCACCCGACCTCGGCTGCAGCCTGCTCAACCTCGTCGTAGAACAACTTGTCAACGTCGACGTGAACATGCAGACAGACCTCGACGACCTTGATGACGAACTGACAGCCGCGGTTCATCGCGCCCTTGCAGAAAGCCGCGTACGGGCACTTGAGAATGCTGCCGAAGACGACGAGAGTGACGAGGAAAGCGATGATGAGGATGACGACGAGGACGACTTGGGGCTCCAGAGAATTAAGTCTGTCAGGAACCATATCGAGGTCCTTGATATCGTTATGGAAACCTTATTCAAGTTCTATGCTCCGTATTTCGACGACCCCCAGTCAGAAACTGCTATATCGCAGTGCAAGGTGCTCCTCACACAGTTCACCGACATTATCCTGCGCATGCGCAAATCGAGGCACACCCAGTTCCTCCTTTTCCACTTCGTGCAGAAGTCGGACCAGCTCACCACCATGTTCATCGAAACATGCGAGCGCATCGCCTTTAGCAGCGCGCCGTCTGTACTTGGAGACTACGCTGTTGCATACCTGGCCAGCTTTCTCGCCCGCGGTGCGCACATCCCGGCGTATCTCGTTCAAAACGTCTTCCGAAGGCTTCTGCAATGCCTTGAGCGTCGGCGAGCGACCTACGAGAAGACATGTCAGGGACCGAACATCACAAAGTACTACTCGTACTACGCCCTATGCCAGGCTACATTCTACATCTTCTGCTTTAGGTGGAAGGACCTTATCGTCTCGGCGCCTGAATACGTCGACCCCGAGGACCCCCTTTCGTACGTGGGGCAAGACATCGACTGGGGCGACAACACGCGGCGCATCCTCAAGAACAACGCGCACAGCAAGCTCAATCCGCTCAAGGTGTGCTCGCCGGGTATCGTGGAGGAGTTTGCCAAGCTGGCGCACAAGCTCAATCTGGTCTACGTCTACCCGGTGCTAGAGATCAACAAGCGCGTGCGGTTGTCGCAGTTCGTCCGGGTATCCTACGCGTCCGGCGGCAGCTTAAGGGATATCGGGAGCGAGTCCAGGGATGACGGGTCGCTGCAGTTGGACTCGTATTTCCCCTTTGATCCTTACCAACTACCCGGCAGCAAGGAGTGGGTAGAAGGAGACTACCTGTCGTGGAACCCCATCGTGGGGCTCAATGCGGACGAGGACGATTACGATAGCGACGAGAGCGAGGTGGAGGAAGAAGTTGACGAGCTGGTGGACGAGACAGCGACGGACAGTGAGGAGGACGAGGACGATGAGTAAGGTGGGACTATCATGTGAGGACGTTTTGCTATGACAATGTCTTATTGCATCTTGTGGCGCGGGGGTCTTCAAAGGGCGGTTATACCCGTGTTTTTTGCTGAAATGTTTTTTTGGTAGCACAGTTAGGCGTAGGGGGTCAAAATAAAGGACTTGATGGCTTTATAATTTATGTTGTTCCTTAATAGCATCAGGCGTATATTGATAGAGTCGGTGGAATCATGCGCTTTGCGAAGCAACCGAGAATCTGGTGTAAGTCTGGACCATTTGTTCGTCTACTGGACATACCGAGAACCCGGCGGCTTCACGAGATTTTTGCAGGCCTGATGGTGAAAGCCGCCGGAAGGCTTATACCTTCACGTTGCAGATAACATGCATCAGGTTCTCTAAAGTGACGGGTGAAACATGGGTTGGCGATTGTGGCCAGCATTGAAGTTAGGCGTAGATATGGGTCGTGAGGGAGCCCTCCATAACGGAACCTGACAACGGGCGGCCAAGTTAACGACCCCACAGCAGGTGCCCCGCACATTTTTACACAACCTCAGCGGGGCAGATAAACCAGGCAGTTGGATTTGATTTTGACGAACTTCAAGTGGGTGCTTCCGAGTAGTAATACTTTAATCCACCTCCTCTCTTTTGCGTCTCATGCCTTTTCCTCGACAACGCCTCTCGCAAACCGAATCCGTCTACTGTTAAAGGCACCTTTGATCTTCCGTCGCCATGGGAAAAGCGAAGAAATCCAAGAATGACTCGAAAGAGGCCAAGAAGGCCAGAACGGTAACATGGAGGAAACCTGGTCTATATCCCTTCTACTCGTCTTTCCCGGAAGCAGCAGATGCCTAATGTTAATCTCCCCCGCCCCTCTATAGGCCGAGAAGAAACAGAAGCAGGCCGCTAAAGGGGAGAAGAAGACAAAAATGAAGACCGCCAAGATCGAGGGCGACGACCAGGACGACGGCGACCTCGACGAGATATTGGCCGAGTACAAGCGCCAACAGGAGCTGTTCCTCAAGATCACCGAAACGGTCTGCGAGGGCCCGCCCAAACCCCGCACCCATGCCACCCTCCTCGCGGCCCCCAACGACACGAACAACTTGCTGCTGTTCGGCGGCGAGTATTTCAACGGGACGTTGGCCCAGTTCTACAACGACCTGCACATTTATAACATCACCAAGGACGAGTGGCGCTGCGTGACGTCTCCGAATGCGCCCCTCCCGCGCTCCGGCCATGCATGGACGCGCTCCAGCAACCCCAACTACGTCTACCTCTTCGGCGGAGAATTCTCGTCCCCGAAGCAGGGCACTTTCCACCACTATTCGGACTTTTGGCGCCTGGAGCCCGCCACGAGGGAGTGGACGCGGATCGAGGTTAAGGGGAACACGCCCGTCGCGAGGAGCGGACATCGCATGACGTATTGGAAACAGTATATCATCCTGTTTGGGGGGTTCCAGGACACTTCCAACCAAACGAAGTACCTCTCTGATTTGTGGATCTTTGATACCCAGCACTACGTGTGGCACACACCTACTCTACCCCCTGCCCAACTCAAACCAGATGCGAGGTCGTCCTTCACCTTCCTTCCGCATGAGCAAGGTGCCGTCCTCTATGGCGGGTACTCACGAGTGAAGGCCACTGTGGTGGCAAACAAGCAGGCAAAGGGAAGCGCTAAGGGACAGCGTAATGTTGTGAAGCCCCTGGTCCACCAGGACTGCTTCTTCCTCCGCATGAGCCTCCCCCCGGAGAACAGCTCAGCGAAGATCCCCCCTACCGTCCGGTGGGAGAAGCGCAAGCGGCCCGTCAACTCGCCGAACCCGGTGAGGGCCGGTGCGAGTATGGCCTATCACCGTGGCCGCGGAATCATGTTTGGCGGCGTCCACGACGTCGAGATGAGCGAGGAGGACATCGACAGTGAGTTCTTCAACTCGATGTTCGCGTGGAACATTGAGCGCAACCGCTTCTTCCCGCTAGTCCTTCGTAAGTCGCGGGCTCCGAAGAAGGCCAATGCTGCTGAGCAGCGTACGGGCAGGCGCAATCGGGCACAGGCGAACGAAGAGGAGCTACGGAAGCAGCTTGCTGCGCTCGAAACGGGTAAATCCCTGGAAGAGATTGACGAGATTGAGATTGAGAAGAAGGCCGATGAGGAGAAGGAGAATGATGCGCCGATGAGGGAGATGCCCGTGACACTGGAACCGCCGCACCCGCGCTTCAACGCATCGATAGCTGTGCAGAATGATGTCCTCTACATATACGGCGGCACCTTTGAGAAGGGCGATCGTGAGTTTACGTTTGATGACCTCTACGCTATTAACCTCGAGAAACTCGACGGATGCAAGCAGATATTCTCCATCGAGCACGAGGACTGGGTGGTAAGAAGCTCCTTTTTACGCAAAAGATGGCGCGTATTGACAGTGTTGGTTCAGGTGTCAGAGGACGAGGATGAGGACGATGAAGACGAGGACGACGAGGAGGAAGACGAGGAAGATGAGGACATGGATGACGAGGCAGAGGCGGAGACCGCGCAGCAACTACACACGCCCAGTAAGCGCGGCAAGAAGCGGCAGGAGTCCGTGTCGGATGTAACGTCAACCACGGACAGCGAGGCAACGGCGGACTCGGAAGAGACTGAAACGACTGCTCCCACCTCGGTTGACGACGGTCTCCCGCATCCTAGGGTAAGTCATTGCCTCGAACGAGTCGCTTGGCCCCTCACGAGAAAAATTCATATTAACACTGAATCTAGCCGTTCGAATCTCGTCGGGATTTCTTCGCCCGGACATCCAACGAATGGCAAGAGGTCCTCCTCTCCAGCATGAGGGTGAAGGGTCTCCAGCCCGAAGCGCTCGCCGTCAAGGAGCTGAAGTCCAAGGCGTTCGAGCTGAGCGAGGAGAAGTGGTGGGACTGCCGTGAGGAGATCACGGCGCTGGAGGAGGAGCAGGAAGAGGCGGGTATCACAGAGGTGGTGTCCCTTGCCGAGCGCGGGGAGGCCGGTGGTGGTCACAGGCGGAGGTAAGGGGCTTTGGGAAGCCCTATCCCGCATTTTGCGAACGTGGGGCCGTCCGTGTTGCAGATCCGGGGTCGCCGTTTAAAAGTAGCGGCGACATCGCTCGTGTAAGTGTGGACCGGTCGTCGTAAATGGGGTTGAAAAGGAAAAGTGGCGTTGCCAACGAAACAGGGGGACTGCCCCCACGCATTTCAGCACCTTCATTTTTGCTCATCTTCGGAAAAAAAAAAAAAATTAGCATGCATATTACCATATAGAAATCGTACCAAGACAACTCGCATGTAGCCTGAAAACGGAGTGAGCGATGCGGGAAAAAGGCCAGTCCGATCGAATGCCGGCCGTGGGATGAAAAAGGCGGTGGCGTTGTCAAGCGTGGCAGAAATTTTTCGCGGGGTGCGGAAATCAGCCCAGGGGTAGCTCTGGACCAATGAGAGCGCGGAGAAGGCCATCTGCGACGGCCACGAGCAACGCAGGAAACCGAACCACGCCCGTATCGTGCGTTTTGGGAGCGGGAAAATCTGGTTGTCTCACCTTCCGTATAAGGGCCGGCCATCCCACACACCATCGCCCCCTTTTTAGTCTCTTTTCTCCTTTCTTCTTCTCTTTGCAAAAGGCCCGCCCGATTTCCGAATCCGCGAACGAGATAAACTGCCGGAGGAACCACCAACTTCCCCATACCGGAACGAAACAATCTCACACACGATGAACCCGAGAATAGTCCTGGCCAGCCGCGCCTTCGGTGTGCGCGGCTTCCAGACGTCGAGCAGAGCCGCGAGCGACGTCGCGGCGCTACCTGCTCGGAGGCCCGTGGGCGCCTTCCGCTCGGGGTGAGTCGCCCTCTGCGCTATTTTTCCTTTGTACCATGGAGCAGTCTTGCTAACATTGGGCTTGGGACACAGGATCTTCGGCTTCCTCGCAGGTACGACGGTCGCGGGCGCGGCATCGTACAACTACATGAAGACCGAGTTCAAGACTGCGAATGATCTCCTTACCGAGGACCTCTACGTGCGTTTTGCCATCTGAAAAGCAAAAAGCCTTTGGTTTCTGTGATTCCTATATCCAAACAAATCTTCCGGCGGCGGGCCTTAATACTCCTCGACTCAAACCATACTCTATTCTTCTCTCTCTTTGCAAATGCATGGCACCTTTGTTATCTATCTAGAGACTCCCCTCTAACAAACTCGCCGCCCAAAAAGAAAACCTCCGCTCACGACATAGATGTTTGCTGCGTTTTCTGGGATGAATGATGGGTGCTAATGTTGTGTTCTTTCTTGCGTGCCACAGGCTCTTCAGGCGTCGATTCAACGAGTTGGGAACTATTTGACGGCGTTGGAGGAGAAGGTTGGGGCGCTGGAGAAGAGGACGAAGTGATGATCGGGGGGGAGTTCAGGGTCTACGGAAGGGAAGGAAGGGTGGTTAAAATTTAGAGCGGCGTGTATAATACGGTTTAGAAAGACGCCAGAATGGAAAACATACTCTGCATCTCAAAAAAGGCTCCGTGTCTTTATGGTGAGGCGCATGGAAGAAAGTCCCTGGCATCATGGGTCCGCAAGAAGTCGCACCAGGATAGCGAGCCATATTCGTAATCGCGGTTACGACGAGGTTGCCGGCGAGCTTGAGGCCAGTTCTCACAAAAGCAAGGCTGAGTTAGTTGTTTCATTTATCAGGATCCATCAGCAATTGCTACCGAGTAGTTGATCGGCGCTGGGTGGCGGGGGTGGCAGGTAAGACGGTCTCATGAAAACCCCCGGCAATGTCGGGTTGACGTTCCGGGACATCAAGAGTTCGTTATGCGGCTGTGTACCCCAGAGGTTCCTCCAGCTAGGCCGATCGCAGGGTGGGCTGCGCATTGGCTTCTCATAGGTGGATATTAATAACGAAACATCCTATGGACTCAGGAACAGGAGAGATTGGGGCTCTATCTCCACGTAGCTTCTTCGTCAGAGGGGTGGTTGGTAATCAATTTGGGCTGAATGCCGACAGCCCGCCAATGGAACCAACAAGTGCTAAAGGGGTCCCCTTCTACTCGATAGGCGCATTGAACGCTTGAAATGTGTCAATTAGAGAGATAGCAGTAAGTATGGGCCTGGTCCACAAAATGATGGCCAGGTGCACTGTATTGGCTGAGGGCAGCTCTGCACGATACGGCATTTTGTGTGGTGTTCTCGGCATGATCCGCCTTTTCTGGAGGATCGATGTCGGTGGGCTGCTTCAACGGGCTGGTATGGGGCCATTTTGGGGAGGGTGGGTTCCACCCGGCCTGGCAGAGGGGTGCAAGTATCGTCCAGTTAAGGCTAAAGAAGCCCGCAAATCACCGAGGGACATCGCCGAGGGAAAGGGTGGCCATGGCGGTTTCAATTGCTTGAAATGGGACTCCAATACTGATATTTCGAGAATGGGGTTTCCTGCCTCTGCGCTCGAGGCTCCCACAACCTCCCCGCCTATCAAGCAGGGTGTCGATGACAGCGGCTAGGAGTGTGGAGATGCAGGATTACTGTACAGCCCCCCGGAATAGCTCGCAGGAAGGCCCAACGTAATGAAGCAGGTACCCCACCAGTACGCCAAGGGGTACCGCCCGCCCACTGCCGTATGGGGAAATCTTGCATTGGCGGACGGGAGCACTGTGGCCAAAAGGGACACCTGTTCAATTGGACAGAGCTCCACGCCTCGCTCCGCCAGCAACTCCAGCACCAGTGCTAAAATAAATACGAATCCACTCCAAAAGGCCAACGCCTTCTCGCCTCCCCAACCACTTCAGCGAATCCCTCCCATCTGGCTATCTTCTGTCTTTTTTTTCTTTCCTTCACCTTTTCATCCCTTCAGCATCCCGCACCACGTTGATACCCCTTCACTTTCCGTTTCCACTTTGATCAGAACCCCTAGCTACAATGCAGGTCAAGCAGATCCTCGCCGCTCTGGCGTCAACGGCGGCTGTCGCCTTTGCCGAGGGTGACTCTGCTGTCACCGCCCTCACCAAGGACACCTTCAACGACTTTGTTGGGTCCAATGACCTTGTTCTCGCCGAGTGTAAGTAGTGTGTGGATGCAGTACTTCTCCAGCTCCTTGGCCGTGGCAAGTTTCCATAGCTTTTAGTTGCTAACATGCCATCCTACAGTCTACGCTCCCTGGTGTGGCCACTGCAAGGCTCTGGCCCCCGAGTACGAGGAGGCCGCTACCTCCCTCGCCGAGAAGGGCATCAAGCTCGCCAAGGTCGATTGCACGGAGCAGTCCGAGCTCTGCTCCACCCATGGAGTCGAGGGCTACCCCACTCTCAAGGTCTTCCGTGGCCTTGACAACGTCACGCCTTACGGTGGCCAGCGCAAGGCGGCCTCGTAAGTTCATCACCCGTCTGTCCCGCGCAGAGCTGTGGCGAGTACTGACAATCCGGTCCTACAGCATCACCTCGTACATGATCAAGCAGTCCATGCCCGCCGTCTCACCCGTCACTGCCGAGTCCCTCGAGGAGTTCAAGGGCGCCGACAAGGTTGTCTTGGTCGCCTACTACGCCGAGGATGACAAGACCTCCGCCGAGGTCTACCAGAAGGTTGCCGAGGACCTCCGCGACACCTATGTCTTCGGTGCCTGCACTGACCCCGCCGTTGCGGAGAAGGAGGAGATTGTACAGCCCTCTATCGTCCTGTACAAGCAGTTTGACGAGGGCCGGACCTCCTACCACGGCGACAAGTTCGACCCTGAGGCCATCGAGAAGTTCGCTAAGACCGGTGCTACTCCCCTCATCGGCGAGGTCGGACCAGAGACCTACTCCGGATACATGGCTGCCGGCATTCCCCTTGCATACATCTTCGCCGAGACGCCCGAGGAGCGCCAGGAGCTCGGCGAAGCCCTGAAGCCCGTTGCCCAGAAGCACCGTGGTACTATCAACTTCGCCACCATTGACGCGAAGTCCTTCGGTGCCCACGGGAGCAATCTTAACCTGAAGACGGACAAGTTCCCTGCATTCGCCATCCAGGACATCAACAAGAACCAGAAGTTCCCCTTCGACCAGGATGCCGAGATCACCCACGACGCTATCGCGAAGTTCGTCTCTGACTTCGCTGAGGGCAAGCTGGAGCCTAGCATCAAGTCTGAGCCCGTTCCCGAGACCAACGACGGCCCCGTCTCCGTTGTTGTCGCCCACACCTATGAATCGATCGTTCTCGACGACTCCAAGGACGTCCTGATTGAGTTCTACGCGCCCTGGTGCGGTCACTGCAAGGCGCTCGCGCCTAAGTATGAGGAGCTCGGCGGCCTATACGCCAACAGCGAGTTCAAGGACAAGGTTACGATTGCCAAGGTTGACGCCACTGCTAACGACGTTCCCGACGAGGTCTCGGGCTTCCCTACTATCAAGCTCTACCCTGCCGGCGCCAAGGACTCGCCTGTCACGTACAGCGGCGCCAGGACCGTCGAGGACTTCATCCAGTTCATTGCCGAGAACGGCAAGTACAAGGCCGAGGTCTCGGCCGCGAAGGAGGAGGAGCCTGAGGCGAAGAAGGAGCCCGAGGCGAAGGAGGAGCCCGCCGCCGAGGCGTCGGAGGCCACGGAGGAGAAGAAGGAGGAGCCCAGCAAGGAGGGTGAGGCTCACGACGAGCTGTAAATGGAAAATATTTCTCCCTTATGGGTCATCTTTTTTCAGGAGCAATTTGCTAGCATGGATTGACAGGGAATCCGTGCGTTGTATCAAAACAGGGCCAGGGTCTTTTCGATAATGTCGAGGGTTTCACGAGCATGTTTTTTAGGGTGCCGGACGGCACGGTTTATGAATTGAGAACTTTCACGTACCAGACTGAGCTGTCCTCACCTCAAAAGTCCAACGTGGTGAGTTGTAGTGTTGCCTTCCGTGGGGATCGTCGGGGCCGAGGGCCTCAGCAAGCAATTGATGGTTTGCAGAGTAGATCGACGGCAAACCTCCGCAGGGGTTGGCGATTGCTTTTCATTCCAGTGCTGCAGCTCGGCGCTTCCCCTAACCTCTTTCAGAAGCATTGTCTTGGAATGCGCTTGAGACAAGGCTCCCAGGAGCCTATTTCAAGTCCTGGTCCCGTGAACCGCCTCTCCGCATAATGACGTAGCGCCCGACTAAGATTCAGCTCTCCCTGGAGTCTGTGGGCTTGCTCGGTCAAAAAAGGCGGGTGGGCTTTCGAAGGCGAGTCAGATTACCCCATGCCAAGGCGGGGATTGGCATTCCACGAGCCAAGGAGAGCTTGTTGTGATGCGTGGCGGTGGGAAAATGTTGCTGCATGCGGTGAATTTGAGGGTTCCGCCTTGCTTGCGGGACATGCTGACTCCCCTGGCGAGGGATGGTAAATGAGGATGGTTGAGACTTAGTACGAAGGTTCCAGCGTCCAGCGCGGGAAAAGGTCTGTTAGTGACGAGCCACAAGGGGGTCGGTGACACCGCGAAGCCGCGTTCCAGGGGTATTTCGATCTGAACTTTCCGACGGCATGTATGCCGCTCAAGCTGTCCGTCCCCGGCTTGGGCCCTTGAACGCGGGATGATATTCTCTTCCCCCCGGTATTTCAACCCGCGGTCCCCGTATAAACAACTCTATGGGTCGTTCCCTCGCAGCACGACCCCCTCACTCCCTGCCGCGGGATGTGCACGTCCAAAAAGCCCCTCGCACACCGGCGGGTCACGGGTGATCTTCTCGAGCTAGAAATTGACGTCACTAGCCAGTCGAGAGCCGCAGGTAGCGGGCGCTCGGGGGTCCCTTCATGCATATCGTCGTATCAATCAACTCGCGGCATCGTTACACCGAGACATTTTGGAGGTAGCTCCTAAACCTGGGGATTCGCCAGATTCTATTTCTAGATCGGTTGTATTAGCTAGCCCCCCTTTTCTCTCGGCTTGCCGTCGCAAGGAAGGAAGCATGTTCTCCCTGCTTTTGGATATAAACTCGCATGGAGCGGCGTAAAAAAGGGGGGCTTTGGCGGTCGGGGAGGGGG
>JAMBUN010000317.1:74575-164523 GCA_030271035.1 Microascus cirrosus | reverse complement strand
CGGAGTAGCCAGGGTGGGGGTGGGACAGGGGTGGGGGTTTTCTGGGAGGGTCTTAGGCTTATTCCGCTGGTCATGGGCGAGGGTGAGGGTACGAGTTAGGGCTTTTCTCGCCGATTGAATAAGGGAAAAGGATGGAATTAAGTGATTTTTAGTTTTGAAGCCCTTAAGTTGGCACTGGTCGGGAACCAAATGTTGATCGTGATATGGATTTGAATATTGAAGAGTTTACATCGCTTTAGTAAACCTTAGATAGGGCTAACCGCTGCAATGAGGATTGAGGACGGGGATTCCACCTTTTCATGCCGGAGAAGGTGCTTCTGTTGACAACGAAGAGCTCCTTGATATCCCTTGCATAGTGTAGAATAGCGACCCCCGTCACAAACTCGACCTGCACTGCAGAACACTCTATATACAGGAAGATAGCGCTGGTGAGAAGGTTAAATCTGTTAGATTACGTTCATTGCTTCTTGCATCTTCCTTCTATGCTAGACTAGGGTAACGCGTGATTTAAGGCAGGCCTAGATGTATTAACATTAGTGTAGAGCACCTAAGTAACCCTACCCTTGGCCTATATACCTGGATGCCAGGATAAGAGCTGACCGAGTTTCTAACGGCTGATGGAGCTCAGACTTAGACCTACTCTGGCCAGGTCTGCCACTATGTAGGAGCTCAAGATATACATATAGCATTATAGGGAGTTAGATCTAGGAGCTAGTATGTTACGGCAGACTGGCGCTTCCCCAGTGCTGCCAAGTGGATGTGCCAGAGTAACCTCGGGGAAACAACAGTGCGTTTCTTGACCCGAAGTGAAGAGCTAAGGGGCACACAAGTAGCCTGCAGAAGAATAGACTTAGGCAAGAAATAGTCTTGCCATGAATAGACCTTATTGATACCTATATTCCATGCCTAATTATATGTCTCAGTTCTCCTTGTGGATATCCTAACGTGGGATGTATGTGGATGCTAGAATCTATTCACTAACGTCGCTCACCCCTCAACGGCCCACCCTAAAATGCCTCACCGCCATTTCCACCCACCCACTTCAACTTAGAATATCTCTGCCAAATTTTCTCTGATTTGTATCAGACTCTGCATTTTACTTTACAAGTCAATAATGACAAAATATACTGAATATGAGGTCAATCAGGCCTTAGAATCAATCGCAAATGGCCAATCAGTCCGGAAGGCCTCTATCTTCTGGGGGGTCCCAAGGTCAACCATTCGACACCGAATTCAAGGCTCCCAATCAAAGGCTACTGCTGCAGCTGGTCGTCAGAAGCTGTCAACGACCCAGGAAAGTCATTTAGTCCAATGGATACAGGTCCAGGCTGCTCTAGGTCTCCCACCAACACATCAACAAATCAGGGAGTTTGCTCAACGAATCCTATGTCTCCAAGGAGGGCCCCAGACCCTTGGAAAGAACTGGTTTCAGGCCTTCCTACGTCGGAATCCTTCAATTAAGGTCCAAAGAGCCAGAGCCATCGATTCCCAACGTGTCAATGGAGCCTCGACTGACAAAATCAGGGCCTGGTTTTGATATCTATCTATCCCAGAGATCAAGGCCATCCAGCCAGCTAACCGCTATAATATAGATAAGACTGGTATCCTAGAAGGTCAAGGGTCTAATGGTCTAGTCCTAGGATCTTCAGAATCCCGGAAACTACAAAAGAAACAGTCTGGATCTAGGGCTTAGACTACCTTGATCGAATGTATCAGTGTAACTGGCTCTATGGTGCCCCCCCTGGTTATCTATAAGGGCCATTCTATCTAATAACAGTGGTTTCCTCTGGTCCTTCGGCCCTATTCTAATTAGAAGTTCTATTTAACAGAAAATGGCTGGACAGATAATAAGACAGCTATCTACTGGTTAAAGGAAGTCTTTATCCCTGCCACCTAACCTATAGACCCAACTATGGCTCGACTACTTATCCTAGATGGTCATAAGAGCCATGAGTCTTCTGAATTTATGTATCTTTGTTATACATATAATATTTACTTATTATATCTACCTCCTTACATATCCTATGTCCTACAGCCCTTAGATTAATCAGTTTTTGGACCTTTGAAGACTGCCTACCGGAAAGAGCTTGGATATCTAGAATAATGGAATGATTCTACGATAGTAGGCAAAAGGAACTTCCTTAACTGCTATCGTAAGGCACGCCAGGCAGCTTTGACAGCTCAGAATATACGGTCTGGATGGAAATCAACTGGTCTATGGCCTGTATCGATAGCTCGACCCCTACTTAGCCCATTACTACTAGAGGCTAGTAGTAATGAGGCTGAATCGACTCCTGAGATAGCCCTTAGATCCAGGCCTATCGATCAGTGGGATAGAGCCATATCTGCGGTTATATGGTCGACTCCTTGAAAGGATGTTACTCTTCGGGACCAGCTTGCCCTATTTAACCAGCTCGATCAACCTAGTAGCACATAACGGCTACTATTCCGAAAGGTACAAAAGGGATTTGACGAAAAGAATAACCAAATAGCTGCCCTACAATCTCGGGTCTAAGCCCTTGAGCAGCAGGTTGAGGATACAAGACCTAGGAAGAAGAAGAGGGTCCAAATCAGTCCGAATTCGAAGTTTGCCGATATCAGAGCTATCCACCGGGCGCAAATTAAGGCAGGGGATAAAGAGAGTAGTACGACTGAATCCAGCGGCTCTGAATTATCTAGTAAGCCTGGAGATTGTATTATTGTTGCATCAAAAAGGGTGGAAAATTGAGGTTGAAGGGAGGGCTTGTTTTTTTGTGGGCGGATTTTGGGGTGGGCCGTTGAGGGGTGAGCGACGTTAGGACTTAGATCTACTTCAGTAGGCGTATTAAACTGACAACATAAGGTCATGACTGTAGTAACTATTAGCATTATTTCTACTGGTGTTCTGTTTGATGAGAAAGTAGCCGAGTAGGGGGGAAATCCCTTAAGCCAATGCAAGCAGAGACACCCTGACCGCTTTCTTGCATGCAAGACCAGAGTAATGTAGGACTAAGCGTAGTGTTTGTACACAAGACATCATATATAGGTAGTTACCGCTTTTCTCTTTTTTTCTATCTTAATTAACTTCTTACCTTGACTGACACATTCGGGTTCACAGGATTCAAAATCGAACCAATTGCATCGATGCATCCTTTAACGATCGACAAATCTGGTCTTGACTTATCCATGCATACAGCCATCCAGATCCGCCAGTTCCAGTTTGCCCTATGTCGTATCGGGCGGCGTCGTCTACGTAAGCGGCAAGAACAGCGGGCAGGCTTCAGCGTATGGAACAGCCCCGGCTGACCCGGCTTACCTACATCCACGAGCGCGTAGCAGTCTCCAAGCACACTAAGTTGGGGAATAAATTACGAGGCTAGTCACGGCTCCTTTTGTGGATTAATCGTAGCCACGGCCGATCGCCGATGATCCTGAGCTTGGACTTCCTTTTTCCTAATCGGGATATTTGGCCCGCCGTAATTTGGCACGTGTGTAGAAGAATCGTAGCGATGTAACACTCCTGCGCTGCATTTGCCGTGGAAGAGAAAGAGCGCCGGGGTCAACGTCCCGTGTAACCGCATTGGCCGACCTCTGTTATTCATGGACCTAAGCGCGATTAGAGCTCGCCTCGGTACTCAACTCGAGAACTTACAAAGACACGAATCCCAAAATTTTCGTATAGGGAGGCTAGAGGACGTCGGAAAAGTATAAAAGGACATTTATTTTACATGTTAAATAACACCAGTACGCACGTCACCGATTCTAAGCTCTCAACAACACACCTTACCCTAAGACAGCCTGGATTGCAAACTAGCAGTAATGCAGCTCACAGCTCACCTCTCAGTCACTGTTGTCCTTCTTGGCACAGCTTCCGCTAACCCCTTAGCGAACAGCCGTGAGCAGTCACACCCGGCCCCCCCCCTCCCCCAAACAAGCAATAGGCGGATCCTAGATAATAATACGGGGTATCGATAGTTGGGGCTGCCGATTTTGACCGTCGTGCATGCAACCTTCCTGAGCTCCAATACTGCTGCCGCTCGTGCGCTGAGGCGTATGATAACCTCGAGATGGCCAAGTATTGCTACGAGAGGCTTTGCATAGCCGCGTACCCTGGATGTGACTATGGCCAAGCCTGCTCCTGGTACCGACAGTAACTCTTCTCCCTACCGAATCGCTAGAGACGGCCAGCGCATATGACTAAAAGGGTCTTGGTGAGGGAATCTTGAGATGCGAAGGGTTACTGAATATTATCTTGCGTGCAAGATAGTGTGTGCGAGCACGGCGGCGAAGCTTCATTGATATTTGGTCTGCTCTGTTGGTAATCTGTGAGCCCTTAATTTGGGGAAAGGCCCTGTTCAACACAGCTCGCATATAAGAAGGGGGCCTAGCTCCCCTTATACATGAATGAAAAAGAAAAAAGTAGTGATTGAGCGCGGCGTGGCCAGACCGCGCGATTAGTTCGTCCTCACAGCCCACATATAAGTCCAACTCATATACCATAGTGCTGCTATGCCTACTGAGCACTGCAATACCTTAGTGAGGTCTAGTTCTAGGCATCTGAGACCCCAGTGTTTCTCTGAGCAGACTTTAAGGAGCCCACAAAACCAAGCTCAATAACGTCCATCACCCCTAAACCGGATACCCCAAAATGCCTCACCGCCACTTCAACCTACCCTCTTCAACCTACGATATCTCAGCCAATTCTTCCTCAATTTTTACTAGAATTTAGATACCACTAATTTATTCAATAATGCCTAATTATACAGAATATGAGATTAATCAGGCTTTAAAATCTATCGCAAATAGCCAATCTTTACGCAAAGCCTCGATCGAGTGGGGGGTTTCAGGCCACATACCAGTCCGTGGCCACTACCAGTCCATAGCCACGCACGAGTTCATAGCCACCATGCCAGTCCATGGCCACAAACATTCCTAACAAGAAATTCACATACATTTCTACTACCCTTAGATATCTATATAAAGAAGTGCTGCCTCCCCCTTCAAACCCAGACAACAACAACTTCAATACAACCAGTTCCTTCACATCTGCCTACCCAGCTCTTGTCCTTCTATACTATCCTAAACCTAACAATATTTTTGGCCATATACGCTAAGGCATATTAATAGCCAACAGCAGGTTCGCTAAAAATTGAGCAAACAGGGTGTAGTTGTCTGTATTATCGACCATTAACAGGCAATTTCCAGCGAGCTCGTCGCTCAATGCCACCTTAACAAGGGATTTGATGTCAGCAGTATCATCTTTGGTAGCTTGGATTTGGAGTTTTCGACTAATCTTACGGTAGGCGATCTTAGAGGAGGTGGCATCTACAGCTGGCACCCAAAACACAGAACAGTGCTGGTCCTGGTCGCGGAGACGGAAGGCAACTTTGAGGGCAATTTGGGTCTTTCTAACGCCGCAGAGACCTTTCACAGTGGTGCGCTGGCAATCGTCCTTGTTCGTATCCGGAGGAATCACTTCAAGGAGTTTGGTGAGGATGTAGTCACGGCCGACGAAGCCTTGGTTTTGGCCAAAAGGCACAGTCTAATGGGCCGATGCGTCGCATGTCTGCCGGCTTCTAGTGCTTACGGCGTATTTCTGGCAAGCGATCTGGAGGAGAAGTAGGCGGGAGGCAGAGCCTTGTGATCGAGGAGAGGGTTAATAATATAGCCAACTTAGGAGGAGAGGGCGTTACGGGTTGGAGAATATCCACGCATCAAAATTTGCCTTATCTTAGAAGAAGCCTGTCGCAGTCCCACCGGCTCCTAATTATTCCCGCCCATCTGACCCCTCTCTGTTACGAACAAGAACAGCAGTAGGACGAGGACTTTGCCAACGATCAGGCACGCCGTTGCAGCCCAACAACAGACCTTGACAAATCAGTGGTGGTGGTGTCGAGGGGAGGGGGACAAGCTCTTCCTGCGCAATTGGGATCCGGCGAGCCCTGCTTCTGGTGCGCCCAAAAGGCTGGAGTGAACGGTTCTTGTCCTGGGCTCAGGAATGGATACCTAGAACTTTCCAATCCAATCATATCCAAGTTTGCCCTCTGATTCGCCGGTTGGACTGCAAGAATTGAGTGACCGGAAAACACGCAGCAATATACCAACTTCACATCCCGATTGCCAGACGCATTTATTATCGCGAACAAGACGGATGGGCAGTCAAGCTTGTGTTTTTCCAACACTGGCAATGAATGGACAGTGTTAGTAGAGGATCCCTTGGTCGACCCTTTACTTTATGGGGACACAGAGGCTAGGGGGTTAGGCGTTGGGGGTATTCCTAAAGCATCGACAATGTTTATTATTCTCGATATCCTCTCCATGGAGTCGTTGTGGGATATGGAGAGCGGAAAACAAGCCGTCGAGATCATCCAAAATGACAGTCCCTGGGCGACGGTTACGAATGGGTCAAGGACTGAGGCTATGAGGCCCACCGCGTGCTTTACTAATCTCGGAGTCCAGTCCTTTATAGCTGATATGCATAGTTCCTGCAGGCTGCAGGAACCTAAGCTGCTGTGGGACTACAAGTCTGGGAGTTACAACACCGAGGCAGGGCTACGTTAGCTTGGTGTACCCTTGACACCAGAGGACTTGGAAGACCACGGGCTGCTTAGACTAGGGCCAAGGTCGCAATGGCAAAACTACGTCGTCAACGGGTCTTATTTTGACATTTGGTACTTCTCGTGGGCGCCTAGCCCTGGGCAAGGGGCCATTTCGCCACGTAGATGGCCCAGGAAACGAACATGTAGACCTCGGCGTGATATTATCCGTATCTGAGAAGGCAGGTGGCATTAGCACGCACGAAATCCACGCAACCACATTCCGCGATGCACTACGATCTATGAAAAGCGCGGCTTTGGCAGCCCAGGCTGTATTGGCCAGGATCCACCAGACGACATACTTTAATACGCTTCCGAGGATGAACAAGACAGCGGCAGCGTCGACCTCTTTTTCCACCTCGGCACTGATACCCGTCCGGTGGACCGGATTCGCCGCAGCGACTGCTCTCATCGCCACGAATGTCATCATCGTTGCCATCGTCACTACCATGTTCCTGCGGTTCACCTGCTATTCCCTGATAGGGAACTATTGGCAGGCTATCTCGCAAGTCGCCTTGGAGGACACCCTCCCGATGCAGCAGCACGCGGACGGGATGGAAGACAAAGACGTCAGGAGCTGGGCGACGGGGCGATCCGTCGACCCGAGGCGCTACGCCGTTCTTCGGCGCCTACGCAACGGGCGGATTACTCTGAGCCCGCAGGAGGTGCGGGCGCTTGGCCACAGAGTGCAGGCGGAAATGGGTGGGAAACGCACCACCTCGGGCACCGAGGAGCCGCTTGTCCGTATGGACAGGATCGTGACTGACGGTAGTGAAAGTTGGAATGGAGAGGACAACCGTCTTGAGGGAAGTTTGGAGCCAAGAACAGGATACGATAGGAGGGAGGAAGACTTCGGCTCGGATACTCTGCGCGCACCAGTTGGGAGCGCAAGGGGATCCTATTAAAATATAAGGCTGGACTTGATAATCTTCAGCGTCCCTAATTCCTAATACACACTACCATATTTATGTAGCTCGTTAAAAAAGAGAGCTCCCATCTGGTACCCTGGACAAAAACCGCAAACCGGAGTCTTTGACGTTGGCCGTCAGCCGACCTTATCGAGGCTGTGACAGGCATATAACGGCTCATTCATTGGTTAGTACACATCGAGCCGCCTGGATCTCATAGACGCCCCCGCCTTCCCCGCATTTCAAGTTCATGCACATTTCGTGTTCCTGGCGCAAAGAACAACAAGCCTCGTACAAAGACAACATTTAATTGCGATCATAACGATATGCCTAGCCAAGAGGAAAGCAATTCAAGCTCTGATCGAAGCCCGTTTAGCAGGGCTACGGGAAGCATCGGAAAATCGCGATGTTGATGCGCTCATGTCATGGCACGCAAAGGACGCCGTGTTCACCGACGTAGGTATGGCAAGCTGAAACTTTTGACTCGGTAATGAGACCCTCCTAACATGGTGTCACAAAGTGAATGGTGTTTCTCAAGAGGGCATCGACGCGATATGCGAGTTCTACACCCGGGCGTACTCCGCCATGCCCACTTTCCGTATCAGCGAGCCAAAGACAACCGGGTTCACGCCGGAGTTTGTGGCTGCCGAGATGAGGTGCGAGGGAGAAACTGCAATAGACCTTCCACACTTAGGCCTCAAGGCAGGAGAGACATTACGCTTAGTTGGCGTCTCGCTGTTTTGGTGGAGATAGGAGGGTGGAGGTGCACAATGGGATAGGAGATTATCAGATGAAGCTGTGCGTGGGTGGAAGATCATGCGCGAGCGATCCTACTATAACTTTGCAAACAAGGGTTTACAGTAATTAGGGGCTTTACGATTTGTATTACTGTACCAATTGTCCTGTGTAATGGCCGCCATTACACAAATTTCTGGCCCGATGTGCCGTCCTCCCAGTCTTCTTATTGGTCTGCCCAAGCTGGGATCTTCCTTATATAGATGCTGGTTACTGTTGATTATTCAGCTAATTCAGCAGCTTATTAGGTTATTTTGATTTCAAATCAACTTCTTTTTAAGTTATATATTATCGGCAGGGGTGCGCCTGCCTCAACAACGCGTACCGGTTGGTGGTCACGTGTTATAAGCTCCCGCGAACTCACGTGACCAGTAACACGTCAAGACACATGGTCGGGCCAGCTTTCTGCAGCCCAACCTATCAATTCAATGCGCTATTCACAGCCAGACCACCGTTGCTGCACCTACGCTGCAGGGAAGGCGGAATGCTATAGTTATATGTAGTTTTTATCCTTATAAGGTTTTTAGCATATGGATTATACAAGGCAGCGCTATATGCTCTCCTAGCAGAGCGCACTAGCGTAATATAAATAAATAATAAATAAGTTATATATTATATAGAGAGATTTTATAGTCTTTATAGTTATATATGTCAGTAGAGGGATGTAAGAGGGAAGTGTATCCAAGATACTGTCATAAGGCTGATACAAGTAAGAATCACATATGCACTGAATTCCGATTGTAGGGTTGATATTGAAACTTCAACTTATCTTCTGCCCTCTTTCTAGGGCAAAAAATCTATCCTTTATATGACCCTTAGGCTCTGCCTAGTCTCTGACCAGGATTATTATACCTGTTCTCAGAACTACACCCTGTTATATACGCTCCTGATGATCTGAATCTGCATTGTGGGTCCGGTAGGATCCCTGTGCCAAGACCCTTTGCAGACTGTTCGGAGCCTCCTACATAAAGCTAGTGAACAGTCTCTGCTAGAATTGACTACTAGAGAGTAGGAAAGAACTATCTGTCTGCTAGATAATAATTGTAATATTTATATATGTTTTGTTTGTCCCTTAGGCGATCGTAGGGAATTCCTCAGAATCGCCTTTATTGCCTGTCTTTGCTTGTAGACTTCGTTCCCTGGGGCGTTTTGGGCGATCTTGCATATTCGCCCTTATTGCCGTTGCTTAGTCATAGGCCTTGTTGTTTTTCCGGGGTTCTTCCACGTGCAGGCTTCTGGTCAGGTCTTGGCCTGGTCCGATTTGTAACAGTACTGGCCAGGTACCGATACCTACCAAAGGTCCAGGCGTGCCAGTTAACCCACCTGCGCTCCCCGTACAGTAAGCGACCCCTGAACTGCACTCCTCTATAGGATATGTTCTCCCTCACGGGCACCACCTGACAATCACAAGAATCCCGGCTATCACACAAATGTGGTCAAGCACTTATCCGCTTCTGACGACGCTAACCAAGCCGTCGTGGCAACTTGAGAGAAGACTATGCCGCGCGAAACCATAAGCGTTCTGGATCAGCTTCCTAATCCTATTTATCTAGCCACAATTTCGCCCCCTGACACTTGTTTACCCCCTCCGGCCCCCCCCGTCCGACGATGGTACATCTAAAGCCTCCCCCTACAGGCAGTTCGAACGACGAGAACAATTTTGGCCTTGGCCCGGACGTCCTCCTAGCTACAAATGCACCATGCGCCGCGTCCGCTCTCCACAATCGAGCGCGACAACGCTTAAACGCCTTTTTGGGGTCATCAGGTGCTGCAGCGCTTTGTTCTGCAGGCGGTGCTGCCCGAAGTATTTCGCTACCCTGGTCGTAGTGGAGGAAGGCTTCCTCTTGTCCACCACGCACGCGATAAATAGGCCTCCTTCCCTTGAACCCTCTTCTGCAAAGTTAAGTAAATTGACAAGGATTGTCTTTAGTTCTCCCTAGAGCTGGAGACTTGGACGAGATATACTATGTGGCACCACGAATGTAGATACTATAAGAAAGAAAAAACGGCTGCAGGATCGTGGCTCTACCGATCTCTCCTTCAAGGCGATCCATCATCCGTTAGTCCCAGCACGATAACTCGCCCTGACGGGCAGCCTAGTGCCACCGTATAATCGAGCGAACCATCTGACATCATCGATGCATCGCGAGGGCACCATACAGCCGAACTTGACGGCCGGTAGGCCGGTGGAAGCCAGAGGACGTTCTGTTCGTGTCGGCAAATCCACCTCCCATCCATGCTAAGGCCATATCCATATCTATATCCAGGTTCATATTTATAGTCATAATCCTCGCCGCCTGTTATATGTTGACTGTCGGTATTAGGCCTTGTGGACTGGCGGGATAAATCCCGGCTGGTAGCAAGGCCTATCCAGCCCCTAACAGTAAGTATACGCAAATATGACATATTAGATGTTTCCACTGCTACCACGTCGTCCAAGACGTCACACCTGAGCGTTTGCGCGCATGCGCCCGAGTCGCGATCCCAGACCTTGATAGTGCCGTCGTCCGAGCCTGAGATAATCTGCTGGCCATCTGATGAGAACGCTGCCGACAAGACGCCATGGCCCTTGAGCGTCTGCGCGCATGCACCCGAGTCGCGATCCCAGACCTTGATGGTGCCATCGACAGAGCTTGAAACAATCTGCCGGCCATCTGGCGAGAACGCAACTGAGCAGTAGTCGTAGCCATGGCCCTTACGCGTTCGCCTGCATACGCCCGAATCGCGGTTGGAGACCTTAATAGTGTTGTCGTACGAGCCCGAAACGATCAGCCGGCCATCTGGCGAGAACGCAACTGAGCAGACGTTGCCGCGATGGAGCTTAAGCGTTTGCGCGCATGCGCCCGAGTCGCGGTCCCAGAGCTTGATAGTGCCGTCGGACGAGCCCGAAACAATCTGCCGCCCATCCGACGAGAACGCTATTGAGCTGACTATGCCGCCATGGCCCTCGATAGTTTGCGTGCATGCACCCAAGTCGCGGTCCCAGAGCTTGATAGTGCCTAAGTCACAGTCCCAAACCTCGATAATGCCGTTGTACGAGCCCGAAACGATCTGCCGCCCATCTCGCGAGAGCGTAACTGAGCTGACACTGCCGCCATGGCCCTCGATAGTTTGTATGCATGCACCCGAGTCGCGGTCCCAGAGCTTGATAGTGCCGTCGGACGAGCCCGAAACAATCTGCCGCCCATCTGGCAAGTACGCTACTGAGCTGACCGAGTGGTAATGGCCCTCGAGCGTTCGTATGCATGAGCCCGAGTTGCGGTCCCAGAGCTTGATAGTGCTGTCGAACGAGCCCGAAATAATCTGCCGCCCATCTGGCGAGAACGCAACTGAGAAGACCGGGGGGCCCTCGAGCGTTTGTATGCATGCGCCCGAGTTGCAATCCCAGACCTTGATAGTGCCGTAGTCCGAGCCCGCGTCCAAGCAGTCGTCCGAGCCCGCGTCCAAGCAGTCGTCCGAGCCCGCGTTCAAGAAGTCGTCCGAGCCCGCGTTCAAGAAGTCGTCCGAGCCCGCGTTCAAGAAGTCGTCCGAGCCCGCGTTCAAGAAGTCGTCCGAGCCCGCGTCCAAGAAGTCGTCCGAGCCTGCAACAATATGCCGTTCATCCGGCGGCGGCTTGTCCGAGCCTGAAACAATCTGCCGCCCATCCGGCGAGAACGCCATTGAGGTGATGTAGCCGCTATGGCCTTCAAGCGTTTGCGCACATACGCCCGAGTCGCGATCCCAGACCTTAATAGTGCGGTCCCATGAGCCCGAAATAATCTGCCGGCCATCTAGCGAGAACGCAACTGCTTCGACAAAGCTGCTATGGCCCTCGAGCATTTGCGTGCATACGCCTAAGTCGTGGTCCCAGAGCTTGATAGATTTGTCGTACGAGCCCGAAACGATCTGCCGGCCATCTGGCGAGAACGCAACTGAGGTGACGCCGCCATGGTCCTCGAGCGTTTGTATGCATGCACCCGAGTCGCAGTCCCAGAGCTTGATAGTGCTATCGTACGAGCCCGAAACAATCTGCCGGCCATCTGGCGAGAACGCAACTGAGACGACCGTGCGGTCATGGCCCTCAAGCGTTTGCATACAAGGACTCCAACTAGTTTCAACAATTGGCCTAACGTTGACCCATGTGGGCTCTTCTTTACCGAATTCTTTGCGTATCCACGAGTCAAAGGGACTGAAGACAAGAGCCGATATATATGCCTGGAGAGGAGCATTCTCAATTGTATACCGGTTGTGAAGAGCAAATCGTACTGCTTCTGAGACAAGCTCCATAGCACGGCCCTTACACGATTGCGCCTATGTTATATTAGTCAGTATCGGCTTACAAGTTTAGATAGAACACTTACTTTTAAGGAAGTCTCAAGCCGCCGGATAGAGACAATGCTCTCTGGCATCCTCTGTAGAAGAGCCACCGCCTCAAGCCAGTACAAGAAGAAGCTTCGAATAAACCTATCAATCCTGTCCAAGTCTTCGGTCTTAGTGCTGCTATTTCCCGGGTTAACGTCGCAGAAATGGCGGGCCCAGTGAATGCATGAATACCGCACACTTGCTAACGGGTCTGGCTTGGGAACTTTGACGTTGTTGATCGTTGTGCCGGGATCTTGCAAGTCGTACATGTTGCGCTGCAGTCTCCCGGTTGACAACGCTTCAATTGACTGCACGAACATGGTATGGTGGACTTGGCTAGGACTAGAGGGAAAGATTGTCTGGCTTGCTCTGTTGCTTAGGTAGTCCTTCACGGACTGGTGGAGAAGGTATACCACGTCGTCCTTGACCGTGAGGAAGAACCCGCATAGAGAAACAACCTCTTGGATACGGCTGGTGTGATCCGAGATTCTTGCAGGCAGCCTTGATACGATGGCTAGTTCGGTAATGTGGAGCGGTCGATATGCTAATGTTGCTGCAGAAAGCACTAGCTGACAGAACTGGAAGTTCTTTCCCTTAAGATTCTGAATCTGCTGTATCATCAGGTCATAAAGACCCTCTAGCTTCTCTGGTAGCTCCTCGAGCGCTTCTAGCATGTCCCAACTCGACGTTTCGCGCAGCTTGTCGACAACAAGAGCAACCCATAGAAACGTGCCATTTGCCTTCTCACGCATAACGTCTCGTACTTGGCTTCTTGTTTCGTGATCAATCCGCAGAGGCCCTATCGCCCATAACCTGTGATCAATAAAGGCATTGACGGCGAGGGCAACTTGCTCGGCGTTCTGGGTCACCTCGAGACTCAGCCTCACCTCGGGCCCGTGCAGGTCGTTAGAGCTGTTTATTTTGAGAAGATTCTCGATTTCTAGGACATTACGGCTCGAGACGATCCACTTTATGCCAGGCGACGCCATCACATGGCCGGTGATAAGGCGCAATAGCTGGTCCCGGCCGGCCACGCATTCGTCAAGGGCATCGACCACAAGGTAGGCCCTCTGTAGCCGCTCATCCTGGAGGATGTTCTCGAGCACCCTTGACAAGGCGTAGAAGCTGTTGGCATCTTGGAAAAGCTTGGCACCAGCATGGTCGTATCTAGCGCGGAGATGCGATGCTAGCAGAGGCTGCTGGTCGCAAAGTATGTAGATAAGGCCCCGCAGAACAGCCGCGGCGTGGTTGAGGCTCTCGTCAGTGCCCTGACAGAAAAAATAGGAAAGGGCCATTGAAGACGAAGTGCGCTGGCGCTCGAGCTCTTCGACAATGGTGATCATGAGCATGGTCTTCCCCTTGCCAGGGTCACCCTTAATCCACAGTAGCCGGGCATGGTCGGCATCGCGCCATCGGCAGAAATCATCGCTGTTAAGGATCCAGTCAGAGGCGCCTCGAAAGAGGCCCCCTTTTGTGTTGGCGATGCGCTGCATGTCGTCGCGCGGGTCAGTCAGGCGGAGATCCCTAAGGCACTTTCCCATCTGCCTGTCTTCGCCCTTTTGATTTAAACGCTCTAATTCTTTTTGGACTATTCAAAGTTAGAAATTATTAGAATATTTGAATTTGCAATACTAACTAGAATCAAGAATAGTTCTCTCAGCCTCGATCTTCTTAGGCGAAATCCGACGTAGAAGATCCTTCGCATACGCAGCCGCCATCATTGCAGCAAAGCCTTGCCACTCTTTATTCTTATGCGAGTCAGAGTAGTCGCATATTCCCCGAATCACTAGACACGGAAAGTGGTTCATCAGCCCGGCTGCCTCCATCTCGAAGCAGAGGACGCCCCTTTCCGCTGCCAACCTGTCCCGGACATGCGCATCCTTTATCAGTTGATTTCCGCTGGCAATCAAACCGTAGTGAATTGCGGGGTCGTCCTCCTCTTCGCCCCGTTCTGCTCGGGTTACCAGAAGCTCTGGGCTATTGCCGCACACATCGCTACAGCTGTTTAATAAATCCGGTGGATGCACAGCTTCAGGCCGGTAGAGCCTGTCGCTCGCTGCAGGTGGCCGAGAATACTTCCTGCAGAGTCGCGGATTCCTTTCTAAAATCTGAGCGATCTGGGCTGCAAGCTGATGGCCGCTGGCTTCGTACTGCGTCTCTAATCTGCTTACCGCCGATCGGAGTACTCTTGGTGGCTGGTCTAGGAACCCTGTGTGGTGGAACGCCTGATCTTGAATGGTCTTCCCATAGTCATATTGGAATACGCCGCCTGTGCTCCCTTCCCGACTGCTGACCACAATGTCGCCAAGACGAACGTCGTGCTTAGGACTCGGCGCACCGCCGCCGATGCCAACCATAAGCCCGATCCGGATGTTGGGAAAGCTATGCAGCATGTCCTTCGCTACACTTGCCGCTGTTGTCGTTCCGTACTCTCCCTTAGGCAGGGCAGCCATCACAACGTTGTGTAGTCCGACCCTACCTAGGGTGTACACGTTGTCATCGTGCTGGGCAACGTTTTTAGGCCTGTCATGTCGTTCGTCAAGGAATTGCTGGGCAGCGACAGACTCGGTTGGGATAGCCGAGATCCAGCCGATCGTATACTGCTGGGGGTCTGACATAACCAGCGTTCAGTCTCGTGCAGCGGAAGAGAAGTCGATTTTAGTAGATAAGGTCATACAAATGGATAGAAGGACGTAACAAGGATGTCTGCTGGGACACGAATCTGCAAGTTCGCGCTTTTGTCAGTAGGCTGTGTTACGAATCGGGATTCGAACAAGGTCAGGCGCCAGCCAAAGCGGAGAAGGATAGCAGAATTACGAATAATTAGAATACAAGGCACAAAGTTGTACAACCTGCAGGAAACCGAACTGCTTAAATAAGCTACAGGGGTTGTCAGCAGATAGACTAATCAGAACCAGGAGCACCTCTTGGCAGGAGCGCGCACTCTTAGGAGCGTATGCTCCTACAGAGCGTACGCCTAAGGAAAAGGAATGCCCTAGCAGGAGCACCTTAAGTATATAGATCATAATTATTATCTAGTAGACAGATAGTTCTTTCCTACTTTCTAGTAGTTAATTCTAATAGAGACTGTTTATTAGATTTATCTTTACTAAGACTATTCCCCGGACTACAACCGAACTCAAGGCTTGTTCTGTTGAAATCCCATATCTAATTTCCCCTGTCCCCCCTGAGACCAGAGGGTAGTATGCCTTTAGCACTAATCACCTCTCAGACCCTTATCAATAGCATCTGAACCCCCTGCTACCTGCTGCTTCTTGTAGGAGGCTCCGAACGGTCTGCAAAGGGTCTTGGCACAGGGGTCCTACTGGACCCACAATGCAGATTCAGATCGTCAGGAGCACATACAACAGGGTGTAGTTCTAAGAACAGGAATAATAATCCTAGTCAGAGACTGTCATGGGCAAGAATCGAGGAGCATATGAGCGGGTGCTGACAGGCAGGTACAAGTGGTAAGAATCAGTCACAGCGACCTCACAGCGACCTTATAGGAGCTCAGCAATCAGTCTATACCCTGCAGTAGCTGAGGAAAAAGTAAATATACTGTGCAGAGAGAGTTGAGAATAAGAAGGAGACAGGGAACTGTTTAGAGAAAGAGAGAGAGGGAGAGATTCAGTAAGTAGTAAATCAAACTGGCAAGACCTAACTGTGCCTACTATTAGCACGCCTCTAAGTTCACGATCTTAATAAGTTAAGAGGATCACAGTAATAATACTGTGATGCTCTAGCACCTATTATGTGTTCTCTAATAACCCTACAGCCCTCTACTGTGCCCCTTTACTCTATAATAGTAGCACCTCCTTCTCTATTATTTACCAGGCCTGATAAGCTACTTGCTTAACCTATACCTATAGACTGTTAGGGGCAGTATAGCACTAGGGGATAATAAATATAAGATAGTATAGATAGGCCTAGCTACTACTAGAGAGACAAAGGCTTTAGAGACCTAGCTCTAGTCCTATATACAGTAAGGAGATAGGTTATCAGCAGTAGGGACCCTATTGCACGACCTCTCAGACAGTAATATAGTAGTAAGGCTATAAGTTTTCTAAGAGCAGTACTAGAAGCAGCAGTAATATAAGCTACTTATAAGGCTTAAGGCAAGGGAACCAGTCCTTAAGAATATTAATAAGATTTTAGGGCCTGTTAGTAACCTAAGGTATAAAACAATAATACTGTCGGGCCCGGCGAACAACAGGGAAGGGGATGCCACTATTGTAGAGTGAAGGGGTGCAGTAGAGGGCTATAGGGTTGTCAGAGAACATATAACAGGTGCCAGAGCGTCACAGCGTTATTGCTGTGATCCTCTTGACTTGTTGAGATCGTGAACTCAGAGGCATGCTAATAGCAGGCACAGTTAGGTCTTGCCAGTTTGATTTACTACTTGCTGAATCTCTTCCTCTCTCTCTCTAAACAGTTCCCTGTCTCCTTCTTATTCTTGACTCTCCCTGTGCAGTATATTTACTTTTTCCTCAGCTACTGCAGGGTATGGACTGATCACCGAACTCCTATAAGGTCGCTGTGAGGTCGCTGTGACCGATTCTTGCCACGTGTACCTGCCTGTCAGCACCCGCTCATATGCTCCTCGATTCTTGCCCATGACATGGTGCCCCCCCCTCTACGGCTCCTGTCCCCAGGAGCCTAGACATCCAGGGGTTACTACAGGCTGCTTCTCTCTAGTATAGAACTCCTAAACAGCTCAGCCTTCTTGTCTTTGTCTCCTTATACTCCTTTGGGTTCACACTACCCTACTCTAACGTCAGCGTAATATCTCGGTTGGGTAAATAAGTCATGGTCGAAGGGACGTCGCTATAATGCCCTTCTGTTCACCTCGCTGCAATCCTAGCTCCAGTATAACTTCTTGCTAGAACCCTAGTCAGCTTAAACGGTATTGCTGTAATGTTACTGCTAAGCTCTCCTCTTTGCAATCTCGGTCCCAGTATAACACCTTGCAGGACCTTGCTTAAGCTCGAAGGGGCGTTGCTGTGACGCTCCTTTGTACTTCTCTGCGACTTCGGTCCCAGCATAACGCCTTGCTGGGACCTCAGTCGAACTCGAAAGGGCGTTGCTGTGACGCTCCTGCCTCGCTTCTCCTTTGCAACTTCGGTCCCAGTATAACGCCTCGCTGGGACCTCAGTCGAACTCGAAGGGGCATTGCTGTGATGCTCCTTTGTACTTCTCTGTGACTTCAGTCCCAGCATAACGCCTTGCTGGGACCTCAGTCAAGCTCGAAAGGGCGTTGCTGTGATGCTCCTTCCTCGCTTCTCCTTTACAACTTCGGTCCTAGCATAACGCCTCGCTGGGACCTCAGTCAAGCTCAGAAGGGCGTCGCTGTGACGCTCCTTCCTTGCTTCTCCTTTGCAACTTCGGTCCCAGCATAACGCCTTGCTGGGACCTCAGTCGAACTCAAAAGGGCGTCGCTGTGACGCTTCTTTGCGCTTCGTCTCTCCGATTTTAGCCCTAGCATAACGCCTCGCTAGAACCTCGATCAAAATCAAGGGGCGTCACTGTGACGCAGCTTTGCACTTCTCTTTATGACCTCGGTCGTACCTTCCTACTATAAGTGCTTCGAGATGAAAAATTTTCCTCTTTGGGGGAGGAAGGCGCGCCTGTTTGATCGTGCCTTCTATTCCTATAAAACGTTGTTAGGACCTATAAAAGGTAGGCCCTATATCTTCAGCGCCTGCTCCTTCTTCCTTCTTCATTCTTCCTTCTTTATCTCCAGCTATACAATCTGTAGTGAGGCAATTCAGTCAGTTTCTATAATAGTTCTTGCAACAAACCAGGATGCCTTCTCGTGCCAGCAAGCGCCGCGTCTCCTCTTCTGCCGCCACTCTGTCCTGCGTATCGCGCTGGGTTCGGCAGCTCCCTCCTGCTTCTGACTCTCCTGGTTCTACCAGCCCGGGCCGCTCTTCCTCGCCTTCTGATAGCGACTGGGCCCCGCCTCTGCCTATGCCGTCTTCCGATCTCCGTCCGCGCGAAAGGTGCGAGGCTCTGCGCCGCCGGCGCAGCCGCTCGCCCCCTCCTGCTTCTGATAACGAGGTGCTCCTATCGAGCGCCAGTTCTAGCTCCGTGAGCCTCACTACTACCTCGCTGCGTCGTCCTGTCTAGCGTAACATAGCTGACCTATATGCATATCTGCAGGACAATAACAACGACGACCAGCCCTCTGAGCCTGAGGAGGACGATAAGGAGGGGGAGGAGGAAGCAAACGCTTTATTCGACAACACAGTCGCTCCTGCCCTGCCCTCTGACTCCTCTGAGGACAGCGACGTCAGCAGTGACAAGGGGGACGCCGATATGCTGCCTGTCGCCCCTGCCTCCGACTACCACACTCCCTGCCTCCGTTGCGCCTGGGGGACCGCCTTTACTAATGTAATTCAGTGCGTCTCTGGCCCTAGTAGGTCCTACTTGCTTCCCTAGTCCAGGGCCGCTATCACCCAGCTGATCCTGTGAGCTAGGCGCCTTAATTAAGTGTGGCCAATGCAGCCACTAAAAGAAACCGTGCCTAGCTCTGGATGAGCCGTTCCTTAGGGCCGCCCGTGCAGTGTGGGCTGAGGCAGCCCAGTCAGGCAACGACTCTATAAGTCTCCTTGTCTCCTAAAATCTCTGCAATAGGTCACTGGGACGTCATAGCAATGTAGGCGTAAGGCTAACTATAGTGCACTGCAGGCTGCCACCTAGTATCTCCGGGAGGAGCTTGCTCGACTCCTTTCTGCCCGTAAGCTCCTTACCTAGGGGCAGGGGAACGAGGGTCACTGTGCCCTTATCTGTCACGCGGCAGAGGATATTGGAGCCCCTGTGCCTGACTATGCCCTTACAGCCAGTGCCTCGTCCTCTGTATTACCTTCTTCCCCTCCTACTACTGATCCTTCTTCTTCTGCGCCTGAGGTGGGCGATGATGCCCTCCTCCACCTTGCAGGTTTTAATGCCTGCTTTGCCTATGTGGTGGCTGGTGCAGTGCGCTGCTCCCTCACAGCTGCCCCTCCTGGCCAGCTAGATCTATCAGTTATGCGTGCGGCCTTGCTTGCAGGGGCCTAGGTAGCCTACGAGCTGTCTCTGCAATTATCAGTAAGACTCCCCTCTATACCTAGTACTAAGATAGAGCAGGGCTAAGGCAGTCTCAGCAACTACAGGATAACTATCTTAGCCAGGTGGCCATTATTGCCAAGATCGTGCGCTGTAATATCAAAGGTGGGGTCAAGAGCCCCTTCGAACTTTTCCTGACGCTGGTGTGTAGTACTCTGATCCTCACTGGGAGGTCGCTATGACCTGGTTGCTAATATGCTCATATGCTTATATAGCCTGAGTTCGCTATTACAGCAGCGCTATATCTTGGCTCTGCAGTGCGTACTCCCCTGTCTCCCGGTTTCGAGGACAAGTCTGTCTGCCCTGCAGGCTTCTCCCTGACTCCTGGCCCCCTGTCTTGCCCCTCTCCCACTCCTGGTGCCCGGCTTGCAGACCTCGTCCGTACACTCTCGTCCGGCGCCCCGGAGCCTCCCTCCTGGTCTCCTATCTCCTCGGCCGCTGGCTCGACTCCTGGTTCGCCAGTGCTGGCGCCTGCTCCTTCGACTCCCGGATCCCGCCTGGCAGATATGCTCTACAGGTTCGTCTCCTCACCACTTCCCCAGGCAGAGAAGGACAACGAATTCGAGTCCTTTGATCCCCCTGCTTTGCTTCTAGAGGGCCTCGAATAGCTTCCTGCTGTAGGGGTAGCTTATGTTTGCTTCTATCACCCTATCCCTAATATCTCCAATTGCTCGAGCGAGTATTCCTGTTACCAGGGTAGCACATATAGCTTCGGCCTCTGGCTCTGTCTAGGAGGAATCTGGTTCTATTAAGTGGTGCGGGCTAGCGAGGCCATGTCGAATGGGGAGCCTGTACTTCATCTCCTTTTGCTTTAATCCCAGCCCCTAGAAGAGAGCGCAGCCCTTTCCCCATCACTGCCCGGCTTGTAATACCCATGCTATAACACATACCCCCTGCTCTGCAACACATATATCCCCTGACAGCAGCTCTTGCACTCCCCTTGGCCTATAGGAGCCCAGGTAGGGTCGCTGCGACGGTCCTTCGCACTTCTCTCCTATGCGCCCGTGACGCCAGCCAGGGGTCACAGCATGCACCCCCCAGCATTGCACCAGGATCACTGCAGCGTCCCTTTGTGCTTCTCTCCCCCATATAGGTGCCAGCCAGGGGTCGCACTGTGCACCTCTTGGTATCCCACTAGGGTCACCGCGACGTCTCTTTGTGCACTCCTTAGCACTTCACCGGTGTCGCTGCAGCGTTGCTTCGTGCTCCAGCACAATAGGTAAGCCCTCAATAGTGCACCTGGATCTTGAGGTCTGCAACTAATCCCGGTAATCCCTAACATCTGCTATCACCTCGTTCGCTGTTCCTTGCGCAATAGCGGCTTTATACTCCTGCAGGATTAGGCCGTTATCGAAGTGTTTGCGCAGCTCCTATAAGCAATCCTCTATCGGATAGTCCTTCCACTGCGTAAGGAACTTCCGGTTCTTGCCCTTACCCTTATGGCCCAGGATCTTCTCCACTTCAAATACCTTATCTGTGGTATAAATAACATTGTAGGGCATCTGCGGCTCCTCTCCTTCACGTGCCCGAAACGGCTCTAACGATGAGATAGGGAAAACAGGGTGGATGCGCACCCGAGAGGGCAACTTCAAGCGGTATACGAGCCTATGATTCCCTACTGTCTTCTCTACTTAAAAAGGACCCTCATACTTCTTTGCCAGCTTCTGGCTTAGCTGCCAGAGCTGAAGGTTCCTTGTTAATAAGAGCACCTAATCGCTAGATTAGAATGACTGGGGGGTGCGACCACGATTGTAATATTTTGCCTGAATAGCTTGAGCTTCCTGTAAGAAGGTCACAGCGTTGTCCCTGCAACGCTGAAGGAGGCAAAGGCGTGCAATTGCTTAGGGGGCAGTGCCTACATGCGCTCCTAATACCTCTCAGAACCCTCCTTCGTCTAACGCCACCTAAGGCCGATATCCTAATAGCAACGTAGACAGCGTGTACCAGGTAACAGAATGGACCGACGAATTGTAAGTGAACTGAGCGAGTGTAAGATACATTGCCTAGTCAGATTGCTCAGCATTACAGAACACCCGTAGATACTGCTCAAGGACTTGGTTCAATCTCTCTGTCTGCCCGTCTGTTTAGAGGTGGTATGCCGTACTGAGGCATCGCTTTGTCCTAAGGGTGCAGCATAACGTTCCCCAGAACTTACTAGTGAATAGGGTGCCACAGTCTGATACTATCCCTGCAGGTAAGCTAAAGTGGGTGAAGATGTGGTATAACATCAAGTTGGCTAGCCCCTCTGCCTTAAGGCCTGCCTGGGTTTCGATATAGACGCCGTACTTGGTCAGCCGGTCTACAACCACGAGTATAGAATCATACGTCTTCCTATAGATAGACTCTAAGGGTGGAAGACCTGTGATGAAGTCTATTGAGATCTCCTGGAAAGGCGTTGTTGGTATAGGGAGCGGTGCTAGTTCCCTGTATGGCTTGTGGTGCCGAGGCTTCGCCATCTGGCACACTGAGCAGGTCTGTACGTAAGCCCTGATCTCAGCCGACATACTATCCTAATAGTAGCGGTCTGCAATGCGACGTAGTGTGCGGCGGACCCCTAGATGTCCCCTGCTTGGCGAGTCGTGGCATATTGCCTTGACCTCACTACATAGCCCTGGCAGAACATAGAGGCGCCCGTTCATCTGCAAGAGACTATCGTCTCGCGTTATCCATGCCTGTGCTGATAGCCTACCCCGGGTTAGGTGATCCTACTGCTTCTCTGCAACAAACAGGTCCTCCTTCTGCTGTTAGAGTAGTTCCCCTTTGAATATAGGGAGACACTCTGTGACGTTGCTGTAACATAGAGTCGGTAAGTCCTGCCTTGCTAGGACCCCTAGGTCCAAGCCTCCTCTCATCACAGCGTTGTCCCTTTGACCCTCTTCTATAGCCTGCTTGCCTGTCTTGGTAGACTCCTTCCTCTGAGGTCGGCTTCTTCTCCTTTTCGGTGGCCTCACCTGATTGTGTGTGGCTTGAGGGACTGTGCGCAGGACGGCCTGCTGTTCTGCTACCTCCCTGAACGCCTGCTGCTGCGTGACTGCTGCAATTGCTATAACTGCTGTAACTGCTGGTGATAAAGACATTGCAGCGTTATTGCTGTGAGTCCAGAACCTTGCTAATAGCCCCTCTAGTGGCGCCTGGCGTGCGGCTTGCTTATTGCCTTCTGAATAATAATCTGGCCAGCAGCTTAATGCATCAGCTAGGTTCCTTATACCTTCCTGGTATATAATCTCAAAGTCAAACACTGAGAGCTCCTCTGCCCACTGCGCCTCCTTTGCAGTGAGCTTTGCCTTTGTTGCTAGGTGCTTGTGATTTAAGTGATCAGTAAGAATGGTTATCTTATGTATCGAATATGCCAGGTAGTGCCTCTATGCTCTATATGCGTAGATGATTACTATTAGCTCGGCCTCTGGCGTACTGTAGTGCAGCTCTGCGTTCTTTAACTTCTTTGACAGGTATGCCACAGGGTGCCAGTTACCCCTATGCTGCTGGGATAGTACAGCACCTACTGCGTAATCTGATATGTCGGTCTCTACTTGTATCGGTAGCAAAGGGTCGTAGTGATGTAGCAGTAGGGCATATATAAATACTTGCTGCAGCTCTTGGAACGCTGCGTCCTTACAGGGACCCCACTGAATAGGGCCCGTACGAGCCCCCTTCGTCCAGTCCGTCAATAGAGACGCAATAGAACTGTAGTTCTTAATAAAACGCCGATAGAACCCAGTGAATCTAAGGAAAGCCTGAATGTCCCTGACAGTGCGTAGGACAGGCTATTCCTGGATAGCAATAACACAGCCCTCCTCTATCCGAATGCCATCACGGCCTACTATAAAGCTAAGGAAGCCGATCTCTTCTTGATAGAACTTGCACTTTGTAACGTTCATAATAAGACCCTCTCTTTCTAGCTGCTTAAGAACAGCCCGAACGTAGTGCTGATAGGTCTTAAGGTCAGAAGAGTAGATAAGGATATCGTCTAAGTAGGCTATATAAGTAATATCAATAAGCCCCTCTAAGACCTTATTAATATAAGTCTAGAAGGTCGCTAGAGCGTTAATAAGACCTATCGGTATGACTGTGAACTCGAAGTGGCCATACCGGCACTGAAAAGCCGTCTTCCACTTGTCTCCCTTACGAATCCTAATCGAATAGTAGGCATCCTTGAGATCAATGCTAGTCATATACCTGGCCTCCTGTAGCCGGTTAAGGATCTCTTAGATCAGAGGTAAGGGGGCTCTGTTCTTCTTTGTTATCCGATTAAGAGCTCAGAAATTAACATATAGCTATAGCTTTCCCCCTTTCTTTAGGACAAAGAGGATAGGGGCTCTAGCTAATAAGCTGCTAGGCTATATCCACCCCTTCCCTAAAGCATCACGTAGCCACTCCTATAACGCTACTAGCTCCTTTGCTGCTATAGGGTAGATAGGGCCAAAGGGCAGTATCTGGTTGTCTTTAAGATCAATAGTGTGCTTCCTTCTTTATACTACCAGGTGCTTCCCCGGCTTAGCTTTAATACGCCGGAGAATGTTATGATAACACGCTGGCACCTTATCCTACAGATCCCCTACATAAGTATCCCTTCGGGGTCCCTGTGATGCTCTAATAGCTACCACATGGGGTCCCTGTATAGGTTCCCCTCCACTCAGCGAGTCACCTCTACATCGCTGTAACGTTACTGTGACAGCGCTGAGGGCTAACATGTAGACTTCTGATGATTCTTTGGCTGCCTGCTGTAACTGCCTCTTACCCTGGACTATTGTTATAGTATCCAGGCTCGCTCTGAACACTATAGCTGACTAACAGTGAACGAGGATAGGGTCCTCCTGGCAGATCCAGTGTATTCCTAGGATAGCGTTATATATCGGCCCTAAATCAGCCACACGCTACTAGATCCGTTGCTTCTTCTATGTACCCAAATTGTCCTGAATAGCCACCACTGACTTATAGATCCCAAGGATCCCTATGGGTGGCCCTTGACCAATAGGTGCAACGTTAAGCCTGTAATATAGCTTAAGAGATCGTATCTTGTTATCTGAGAAGAAACAGGAGTGGAGGTAATTTTCAGTACTCCTGTTATTAATTAGCGCAGTGCCTTTCTCCTATCTACGCCCTATACAGGCCTGGATCTAGGTGTAGATACAGATATCCTCCTCTGCGCCACACCCCTATTATGCACTACCTGACCTAAGGGCTCCTGTACCTTAGTGTAGGACTGGGATTATATTACTGCCAGTAGTAGGTGGCCGATCCTTATCAGGACAGTCCCTTATAATATAGCCCTCCTTGTGGTAATAGAAACATAGATTAGCTGAGGCGTTCGGGCAGGCAGGGGCAATATGCCCTAACTTTCTACACCGATAACACTTAGCCAGGGTGCTATCTGTATATTGCAGTGCTGTCCTAGCGTGCCCTGATGCACTGCCTTGCCCTCCTCCTTAGCGCTCCCGACTCAAAGCGTTATCGCTGTAAGGTGCTTGTTGGCGGTCTCCCCTATTCCCCTTCTGCTGCTTTGACAGGGGAGGGTCAGAACTTCCTGCTCCCCGGTTTCTCTTCCTATCACAGGTGTCCCACGCCTGGGTTTATATCTGCAAAGCCTTCTCGTAGAAATCCTTCCTTGTCTCAGGAATATCACCTGTCTGTATCGATTCTCGATCGTTATCCTATAGCTGGTGTAGCATTAAGGCGACTAATTAGGCCTCAGGTATCTGCTCTGGCAGCTCAAGGACAACACAGTCAAACTTCGCTTTGAACTTCAGAATGTCTTAGCCTTCTTCTTATTTAAGTCAAAGCATCTTTCTAATAGCGTAGTACCTTTAAGTCTTAGGGGTGCTTATTAGGCCCTGTAGGAAGGTCTTTATATCTTCCCACATAGCACCCCAGATACCCTCTGGATATGTGCCCTAACAGAAGGTTCTCTATTCCCTAGCTAGATCAGTAGATAGGCCCTGCTGTGCCCAGGCAATAATCTCTATATCAGTGGGCAGTTCTCTGCAATCTCGACAGACCTTAATAGACACCTTGTATACAAAGATGAAGTTAGTAGTGTCAGTGTAAGTCCTATTCTTTAACTCAGTAGGATCTTTTGGTAGCAGCGTCCGTCGATATATAGGTCCCTGCGTTGTTGCTTTGTGCCTCAGGTTACTGACAGGCCCTAAAATCTCGTCGATATTCTCAGGGACCGGTTCCCCTGCCTTAAGCCTTGCAAGTAGCTTGTATTGCTGCTGCTTCTGGCGCTGCTCTTGGAAAACTCATAGCCTTACCACCACGTCACTGTCCGAGAGGTTGTACGATAGGGTCCCTGCTGCTGACGACCTATCTCCTTGCTGCGTGTAGGACCGGAGCTAGGTCTCTAAGGCCTTCGCCTCTCTGGCAGTGGCTAGGCCTGCCCGCACCATCTCGTATTCGTCATCCCCTGGTGCCATACTGCCCCTAACAGTCTACAGGCGTAGGTTAAGCGAGTAGCTTGTCAGGCCTAGCGAACGACAGGGAAGGGGATACCACTATTGTAGAGTAAAGGGGCGCAGTAGAGGGCTGTAGGGTCGTCAGAGAACACACAACAGGTGCCAGAGCGTCACAGCGTTGTCACTGTGATCCTCTTGACTTATTGAGATCGTGAACTCAGAGGCGTGCTAATAGCGGGCACAGTTAGGTCTTACCAGTTTGATTTACTACTTGCTGAATCTCTCCCTCTCTCTCTCTAAACAGTTCCCCGTCTCCTTCTTATTCTCAACTCTCCCTGCGCAGTATATTTGCTTTTTCCTTAGCTACTGCAGGGTATAGACTGATCACCGAACTCCTATAAGGTCGCTGTGAGGTCGCTGTGACTGATTCTTGCCACGTGTACCCGCCTGTCAGCACCCGCTCATATGCTCCTCGATTCTTGCCCATGACAAATACAAGGACCTATATATTAATAGATACTACTACTAAAAGATCCTACTAAGTTAAAGAATAGGACTTATATTAATACTACTAACTTTATCTTTATATATAAGGTATCTATTAAGGTCTGTTAAGATTATAGAGAACTACCTACTGATATAGAGATTATTACCTAGGTATAGCAGGGCCTATCTACTGATCTAGCTAGGGAATAGAGAACCTTCTATTAGGGTATATATCTAAAGGGTATCTAGGGTGCTATATAGGAAGATATAAAGACCTTCCTATAGGGCCTAATAAGCACCCCTAAGACTTAAAGGTACTATACTATTAAGAAGATACTTTAACTTAAATAAGAAGAAGGCTAAGATATTCTGAAGTTTAAAGCAAAGTTTAACTATATTGTCCTTAAGCTACTAGAGCAGATACCTAAGGCCTAATTAGTTACCTTAATACTATACTAGCTATAGGATAATAATTAAGAGTAATCGAGAAGTTGCTGCTCGCGCCTCCGATTCCTGCACCCCGCTCTCATTGGCCCAAACCCCCTCACCGCCTTCGGCCCCGCCCCACCCCCGCTCGTGACCGCCCGCGACCGTACTGCCGCCGACGACCATATAAATCCATCGCGTCCCGACGTACCCTCATCCGTACTTTCTACCTTTCACCTCCTCATTTCCTTCCAACATATCGCCCCCTCCCCCCAACTCTTGCCGTGCCGCACCCCTCGGGTCTAGGGCCTCGTCGACTTGCACCTATCTTCCCTCTCCCCCTGCCTTCCCCTCTCTTGGGTTGGGCGTCGTCTCGGCATCCCTGCTTCTGGGACGTGGACAATATCGCGGAGTGCCACATCGGTAAGCCCCTATCCGAGCGCTCTGGCAAAAATCTTTCTCTTCCCCTACCCATACATTCCTCGGATCCGATAGCTCACCACTTCCAATATCTCGTTCAGATTTCCTACAAGCCTCTCAGTCCGCTCATGAACTCTTTCTGAATACCATGTGAAGTGAGGGGGGGACACACAGGATGCTTGTTCCTCCCGCTCCTTCAGTCCTCCCGCCAACATTCCCAACCTGTGCACATGCACCTTCCGTCACCATTATCACACGCACAGCCCGCTCGAAGCATCCAATCGGAGACAACGAACTATGGATTGACGCGATACGACTGACGTGGCCCGTGGCCGCAATTTCTGTTGCATGACCTCCTTGGCGAGGCATGAGCACTTTTTCCACTTCCGGTCGGACCGATTGGCAGCGCCACGTCTATGCACCCTGTTCTGGTGGTTTCGTGTTCGTGTTGGTGACGGGATACACGGGTGGCGGGATCCTTGGCATCCATCGGATTGGCCATGGCGAACCCCCGCTCGACCACGGTTGTTAACTCCCTGGAATGGACTCTCACTGCAATCGATCCGGCTTGGGGTGCGACCGGCGAGCGACTCCAATTCCCGTCCCCGTTCTTGCACGAAAGAGCGGTAAAGTTGCACTCGCCAGAGAGAGGGCGGCAGCTCTTGGGGTCGGCCAGCCCGAATCCAAATCCGCTCGGGTTGCAACGAGGCAGGCTGGAGGAGGCCTGGGCGACGGCCCATGGTCCGGAAAGCGGGGCTATGTGTGACTGACACCCATGTCGGTGTGTCCGTGTTGGTCTCGACTCACGGAGAACCGGGATACCGAGCATCATGTGGACCTGAGCTGAGGATGCGATTGGAGGAAGTACGAGGTGGCAGGCTACTGGGAACGCTTCAGCGGACCGGGGTGGACTGCGTGGAAGGAGGCGGCGGCAGATGGATGTTGGACCCCGCACGAGGAAGGGCGAGGGTCGTCTTGGTGCGTCAACCGCGAGTCGAGAGTTCCTTCGTATGTAAGTTTGGAGCGCAGAAAATAAATTCTCGCGGGTTCTCCCCCTCATTCGAGGACGTGTGGCATCTCTTGTGGCAGTTCCTCATTTTCTCACGAATCTCTTTCACAAAGCAATGGCTGCGGTCAGTCTTGTTCACGCTCCTATTCGAGCCCTTTCCAACCCTCACCTCCTAGAGACGGAGACGGCGGCTTGCTCGATCCATCTCAAGGAGGAGGTTGAGGGGGAACAGCGAGAGAGCGTGGTTGAGTTTCCGCCCGACGCTCCAGGGTCATCTCTCGATAACGCCCTCTGGATACCGTCGGATGAAGATGAAGATGACGATGACGATGACGATGACACCCTTCCTTCTCTGAGCGAGACTCTGGAGTCTAACGCACCGGGAGCACCACGAGAACCCGGACCACCGGTCACCCCAGGCAACTCTAGTGAGTAGCATCAGGTTAACTTGACATGTTGCACGCTCAGTCGGCTGACAATGTACCACCAGGTGGTCGAGAAGCGAGCCCTGATGATGCCCCTCGTCAAGCCAATATAGACCATGGCGCAAAACACGGCGGAGCGGCTGAGTCTTCGCCCAAAACTCAAGGGACATCCACAGATACTGCCATCGTCATACCAGAGGCAGAGGAAGGGGAAGATTGTCAGCTCGACGTCGTCTGCCCTTCTCCCCTCGAGAGCAATGCCTCTGGCGTATTGGGAGGGCCCGGCGTTAGCAGCGCAGGTATCCCCGGTGAGTTCAGTGCAGCAATTTCGTCCCAGTGGCTGTACGGCGAAGTAGGCTAACAGGTTCTGATCAGATCGGGGAACGCCTGAAGGTCCGACTTCCGCAATCGAACGTGACTTCATGTCAGTACCTGCTAGTCAAGCGAATGCCCAAGACATACAGCCTACATCTCAGCCCAACGTTCATACAGAATCACCAGATCCTTCGTCAGCCCCTCCTCGAGCGAGCTCAGATACCTCGATTCTCAGACGACGTCACGAAGACGAGGACGGGGACAATGGGGCCAACGACTCTGACGACGTCGAGACTGACGAGGCCGACGCGACGGACAGACAAGATACGGCGGAATCGTCCGCTACGGAGTGCAACACCCCCGTGCAGCTTCCGAGCCTTCCGAGGTATAAGTCCCCCTTGAGCCCCAGCGGTCGTAGGGCGGCGGCTGTCCATCGAGTCGGCGACCGAGCGCAACAGGATTGGGGGGAAACTATGTCTCCCCAGCGCAGGCTGCTGTGTCAGGACTCCGACAGTGGTGACGAGGATAACGAGGATGATGAGGATTACAACCCTTCGCGTACGGAAGCGGCCCAGCCGCAGCGCAAGCGCCGCAAAATATCCACGCCTTCCCGTCGCGTCCGCCAGCGTCTCACCTCCGACGATTCATCAGAAGGAGGAACGGCTGCGGATATCGTTCAGGCAACATACGACGAGTGGCTGCTCCAGGACGCACTCCTCAAGCGGGTGACGGAAGGCGGCAGGACTGTTTTCCAACTGCAATTCACGTGGGACTCGCGTCCTCAGCACCATCCGAATGCATACGGAAGTCGCACTGCGTCAGCGCAGAGGCCTGTGGTTTCTAGGGCGAAGTTTACCGAGGATGAGGATGCACTGCTTATTAGACTCAAAGAGGAGGATCGCCTATGCTGGCCGGAGATCCACAAACGATTCTCGGGACGATTCGGAGGGCGAAGCAGGGGCGCCCTGCAGGTCCACTACTCGACCAAGCTGAAGGGGAGGAAGCAGCGGGCTGGCAGGAGGTAGAAATACTCGTCAGGCAGGAGGGATCAGTCATTGATAGTCTCAGCGACAAACATCTGTCAGCAGCTGAGTCCGGCTGCCACGTCACGTGCGACCTCCCGCTCCGCTAGTTAGCTCGAGGCGCCTCAACCCCTTGGCTGGGGCCCTCAACCTCAACCAATACACATTCGTTCCTTGGACCCGACACTCTTATGACAACGCGAGCAGGGTCCGGTACTCTGCCTCAGAAATGAAGTACGCCTATGTAAGGCAAGAGATGTTGTATCGCATGTTGAGTCTGACGTTCTGAGAATATACACTAGCCCCAGATGGAAGATGGCTCACGACATTATAGAAGCTTCCACAAGGCCCCAAGCATCTCAGTGGCAAAACAGAGATGTATAGAATAATCGCTCTCCCCAGACCCCATTACTAGACAAAGATATTAAAATACCATAATAGAAACCGCTGCCCAGACGTAGTAGTACTCGCAGGTTGTCATGAAGGGTCCATGAGACGAAGCTTCTTCGCCGGCTTGCTTGGAGTCCTAGAGCCGGACCGCTTTGACGATGTAACAGCGCCGTTTCTTTGGAGCAGTTCGACAATCTCTTGATGGCCTCGAATTAAGGCGGCATGGAGAGCGTTGCCGTACCCGCCGCCCTGTGCGTTGACGTCCGCTCCCTTGTCCAAGAGCAGTGTGACAATCTCTTGATAGCCTTGATATGAGGCGCCCTGGAGAGCATTGCCGTAGCGGCCGCCCTGAGCGTTAACGTCTGCTCCCTTGTCCAAGAGCAGTGTGACAATCTCTTGATGGCCTCCAAATGAGGCGGCCTGGAGAGCGTTGCCGTAGTTGTGGTAGTCTCTAACTGAGACGGCCTGGAGAGCGTTGCCGTACCCGCCGCCCTGTGCGTTGACGTCCGCTCCCTTGTCCAAGAGCAGTGTGACAATCTCTTGATAGCCTTGATATGAGGCGCCCTGGAGAGCGTTGCCGTAGCGGCCGCCCTGAGCGTTAACGTCTGCTCCCTTGTCCAAGAGCAGTGTGACAATCTCTTGATGGCCTTGAGATGAGGCGGCATGGAGAGCGTTGCCGTACCCGCCGCCCTGTGCGTTGACGTCTGCTCCCTTGTCCAAGAGTAGGGTGACAATCTCTTGATGGCCTTGATATGAGGCAGCCTGGAGAGCGTTGCCGTAGATGCCGCCCTGAGCGTTGATGTCTGCTCCCTTGTCCAAGAGCAGTGTGACAATCTCTTGATGGCCTCCAACTGAGGCGACATAGAGAGCGTTGCCGTACTGGCCGCCCTGTGCGTTGACGTCCGCTCCCTTGTCCAAGAGCAGTGTGACAATCTCTTGATAGCCTTGAAGTGAGGCGCCCTGGAGAGCGTTGCCGTACCCGCTGCCCTGAGCGTTGATGTCTGCTCTCTTGTCCAAGAGCAGTGTGACAATCTCTTGATAGCCTTGAAGTGAGGCGGCATGGAGAGCGTTGCCGAACACGCCGCCCTGAGCGTTAACGTCTGCTCCCTTGTCCAAGAGCAGTGTGACAATCTCTTGATAGCCTCGAACTAAGGCGGCATAGAGAGCGTTGCCGTACACGCCGCCCTGAGCGTTAATGTCTGCTCCCTTGTCCAAGAGCAGTGTGACAATTTCTTGATGGCCTCCAACTGAGGCGGCCTGGAGAGCGTTGCCGTAGATGCCGCCCTGTGCGTTGATGTCTGCTCCCTTGTCCAAGAGCAGTGTGACAATCTCTTGATGGCCTCCAACTGAGGCGACATAGAGAGCGTTGCCGTACTGGCCGCCCTGTGCGTTGACGTCTGCTCCCTTGTCCAAGAGCAGTGTGACAATCTCTTGATGGCCTTGAGATGAGGCGGCCTGGAGAGCGTTGCCGTACACGCCGCCCTGAGCGTTAACGTCTGTTCCCTTGCCGATAAAATATCGCGCAGGCACTACGAGCCCAGCCAAGCAAGCATAGTAGAGCCTGGAACCTAGTAGAGGACCTGAGTCATTGTGCCTAAACCTATCAGCCTCATACAAACGAGCCCATCGTTGGAACGTCACTTCCTCTTCTAGGAACCTGACCGCTGCTCGAACTATATCTTCTGAAGCCTGAGCTAACGCAGCATAGCCCATCCAGACTTCCGCCGCGTATCTTGCCATCGGAAAATCCTGCTTGATCTCTTGGTTCTCCTTGTGGCTATCGTTGATATCCGTAAGATAAGTCAAGCACGTCCTCGTGATGGAAATGCTGGCAGTCGTAATATTGAACTGATCCTCTCTGAGGAGGTACTCTTTGACAGAAAAGTGGGCAAGATGCAGCTCTTTTACCGGAGGGGAAGGATATAGCATTTTAGCGGTGGCGTGGACCGTCACTAAGCTGGGACAGTAGTCCAAAACATCGGTCTCGCAAAATAGTCGACGCTTGGTGTCAAACCCTCGTGGCTCGAGTTCGATCTGCGTTGCTATTACTTCTTTAACCTCGGCCAGTTCGAGAGGTCGCTTGGAGTGCACTAGGAATTGTAGGAGCCGTATCGCATCGTTTTTGAGCTCCGTCGGTATGCATTCAATCATGCGTAGGTATGTGTCTTCCAGGTTCCGCGGCAAAGATGCGAGAGCTTCCTCAATAGCCGCCTCGTGACGGCATCGCGCTAGGCTGTCCAATTGACAGAAGGCCCACCTGAACCTGAGCAGAGGGTCAATAAAACATCACCAGGTCGATCGAAAATACCAACGGCTTACATCCCGTCCGCCCCATCCCCAACCTTTGTCCGGATCCGCTCGAGGAGTTGCTGCGACAAGTGCTTATCCCGAAATTCACGTCGTTGCGAAAGCTGTGCCGTGACGTACGATCGGATATCGGCGTTGACAGCCTGCTTGTCGAGTGCTAGGCGGTTTTCGTCACCTATCAACGAGGGGATGTCGCGCAGGAACTCGGCTTCAGGCCGACCGGTACAAATCAGCTGGACGTGGCGCAGGTCTGGCCTGCACACTACGTCCTTGAACCAGAGGAGCAGTTCGCCTCTCGTAATCGACTCGTCCAAGGCGTCCAGAACGATGGAGACATTCTTCTGGACTGCAAGCATCTTGAATAAAACATCTGAGAGCGTCTTTGTAGCAGGTTGGTCGCGGCCCTCTTTGTGTGCCTGAAATGAGGCGTTAAGAAGACCTGCAGAACCAGCCCCGCTTTGGTAAAGTTGGAAAGCAAGCGACCGCAGCATGCCATCCACCTTCTGCTTTGCCATGTCGCTAAAGTCAAAGAAGAAGCTGAGGACAAGACAGTCGTTTTCCTTCGCGAGATGATCCAGCACAGTCGCACTGAGAACTGTCTTTCCACATCCCGCGAGCCCATGCAGCCATAAATGTCGACGCGACCCCAAGTGCCATTCCTGGAAGACCGGGTTTTCCAAGAGCCACGAGCCGGTTCCCTCATGGCGGAGCTTCCTTGCGTGGTTGGCGTTTGTAGACGGATCGGAGGGGCGAAGCCAGCTCTTGATCTTATCGATACGAAGGTCAGACCTGATGGAATCGGTTGCAGCTTTCGTTGCAACTGTCGTCTGCTGCAAGTCATCGATCTGTTGTTGAACTACTCACAGTTAGGACATGTTCCAAGTTCAAATTTATTCAGTCTCATTTGCTGGTCTAAGTCCTAGTGAACGAAACAAGAACTAACCCAACTGAAGCACTTCCATTGCCCTCTTGGTCTCCTGGACGTCCGCGGCCGGCACGTACGCTAGGAGCTCCTTGGCATACGCAGCGGCGGTGGCCGAGGCGTAGCGCTGCCATCGATCGTTCTTGTGGGAATCGGCGTAGTCGCAGATCCCTCGGATCACAAGACAGGGAAAGTGGTTCATCAGACCGGCCGCCTCCATCTCGAAGCAGATGCAATCCTCGCCAACGTCAACAAGAATCCGATCGCGCGCAGCGGCGTCTTTGACAAGCGTGTTGCCGGATGCGATGATCCCGTAGTGGACATCGGGGTCGGCGGTGTCTCGAGGATCGCGTTGAACCTCGCCGGCCATGTCGCAGCCCCGACAGTCCGGCCCGGGAACGTGGCCACATGAAGCTTTGAAGAGGCGGTCGTTGTCGAAGCCCTGGTAGGCATAGCCAGGATTTTGCTTGGATCTCTTGCCCATCTTCGGGTTCTTCTCTAGCATCTGTTGAAGGAAGCAGGGAACCTTAGAGTCCTTCCGCTCGTGATCGGCCTGGATGCTGGCAAGCGCATTGAGGAGGACCGTCGGAGGCCGTCCGAGGAAGCCTTTGTTCTCACGCCTGTCACCAGACTTAGCCTTGATCAAGTCGTGCTGGCAGACGCCGCCCGTGGCCCCATCGGGCTGGCTCACGACAATGTCGCCGAGCCGGATATCGCGGTCCTCGTCCGGTCGGGCGATGCCGCCGCCTATGCCAACCAAAAGACCAACACGGATGGACGGCAGAGAGGCAAGCAGGCTCGAGGCCGTGGTCGCAGCCGGGGTGGTTCCGTAGACGCCGGCGGCAAGAGAGACGATGACGATGTTGTGCTCTCCCACGCGACCCCATGTATAAACGTTCTCGTCGGTTTGGTGTCTAGCGAAGCCAGTTGGAGCCTCATGTTCCTCGTCGAGCATCGCTTCTGCAGCGGCCCGCTCGATGGGAAGAGCAGCGATCCAGGCGATGGCATAGGAGTCGGGGCTGTCGAGACGGATGCGGGATGCCATGGTGTGGAGGGTTGTGCGCGAGGCCGGCAGATGGTGGAATGACAGGTTGTGCGGTTCGCCTACGTCGACGAGGAAGCTAGAGCTGAGTCGCAGTCGTAGGAGACGGTTCCTGGGGTTCTGGTTTGGCAACGGCAGATGTATGCGGGCGAGGTCCCGAGGTGGATGTCGGCGTTGAAGTCGATGCTGGTGTCGTCTGCGGGCAGCGTTGGTCGGCGCTCTTGCGGCCGACACCTACTTTCTCAATGATATGATATCTTTGCGAAATTGTCTGCAAAGAGTCGACGGTAACAATGAGATGGAACTCCTGTAGCAACACAAAGAAGGGGGTTCGTACCAAGAGGGTCGAGAGCCAGCCTGGCGCAGCCCTGGTCGGGCTGCGGCTGAGGGGCTCCGATGCATCCTGCGTGCACGCCAATGGCTTCGGGTGCTGGCCGCCAGCCAGCCTTATCCATTCCGTGCACCGCAACCGCCAGGCGCGTCGAACTATCATCAGACTTCAACGTCGAAGGGACGCGCTGTGATACGCGAGAGTCCCTGCCAAGGCCCCTGCCGTCTCTGCGCGTCCGGAGACGCGTCGGGAAGCGCAGGTCGGAGCGAGCAAGGTACATTCTTGTCGGGACCGTTGACCCCTACTCGATAATAAGCCACTCTGAATATCATCCTTCGGCTTATCGGGAACCCCGACTGGTCGCCCACCGACCACCCCGTCGAGGTCACGAGCGTAATCCGCACTTTGTGAAGACCGTCCTGTTAGGTCCGAATACCTCAGCAAGAGACTGAGGGTCGTGCCATTTGAGAAGCGGAACCGCGTCGAGAAACGTAAGCGCGCTTATGTAAGGCTGGAGGATGAGTAACTAGCTAACTAGCAGCCCACCGGCACATTGACTGGTCTTCCACAAGCGGTCCGCACAAACAGCGACGATTAACCGGGAGGCTTCTGCGGCTCGCAGGGGCAGCGACCCGGCTTCACGCTGTCTCAGTCTGGGACCCGACCTGCTCTTTTCCTTCTCTGGGGTAGCTCTGCCCGGGTTGCTCGCATCCTCCCGCCCTTCCCGGCTTATCGTTTCCTTCCTTCCGACCGCGTGCCCGGAGGCGGTCTCGGCAAATGACTCAACTAGCCTCCGACCTCGCCTCTTCGTCGTCTCCGATAGCCCTCTCCGAAGTGGTATACGTTAGAACCGCCCCAAGACGACAACACCAACAGCAGCCGAAGAGAGCCGCCGAGCCCGGTACTCCGCAACGTGCTAGTATCTGCGAAGGAGCGTCAAGTCGACTCCTGAGAAGCCGCCCCTCCCAGAGCCCTCGGCTGAAGTCAAAAAGATCCAACACTCGTCCCTCCGAGGGAATCCGTCATACGTCCGGAATGCCTCCCAGGGCAACGATCCCTGCGGCAATCATGCACAAGCTAGTCAAGATCGGCCGGCCACGAAGGTCGGCAGAGCTGCTACGACTGTCGGTGTATGGCTCCTTTGACCGAGCCGGCCGGTTTTGCCGCCGGGTTGGCGCTGAAGAACTCGGGGACCCAGATGGGCGTCCAGCCAAATTCAAACCGATAGCCCACGATGCGGTCGAATACCACCGTCGATTCCAGGGCATGACACACAAACAAATCCGATCTGAGGTTTACGGTCTGTTAGTTAACCGCCACGGTACGCTGCTAGAAGATGGGGTGGTATAGTAACGGAGCGAAAAGAGGGTATTGGGTGCGGGGGCCGGTATGATGCAGGGCTCGAGCCGGCGACCGAGCTCGAGGAGATGGGGGGAAAACTACACCTCCCCAGCGCAGGCCGCTGCACCCGGACTCCGACATTGGCGACGAAAACCAGCACGGGCATTCGACGAAGATGATGACGAGGATGACGAGGATTACAACCCTTTACATACGGAAGCGGCTCAGCTGCTCTCTCTATATACAGACACCTGATCTTGCAGAGTATGGTTTACTCCGGACTCTTCTTGGTTACGCGTCCTGAAAATACTCTCGAGCTGAAACCATCCCTCCTCCCGCCTCTTCTTCCCCGCCTCCGTGGGCCCCGGAGGTACTGCAGCAAAGATGCTAGGTATCCCCCGTCCTTCATCGCCTCATCCATATTGATCCTATGTCCATCCTGGAGCGTGTAGTTGCGGAACGCTTCAAAATCATGCGCCACCTCGAGCGTCCGTCGCGCGTCGATCAGGTCCACAATGTTGACAAGCGTGTTCTTCAGATGCTTCTTGCATTCTGCGATAGAGTCTCTCAGAGGTATACCCACCTCACGGCATAGGTTTTGATACCCTCGAGTTTCTCCTCTTCGGTGAGATCTTCGCCGGTATCGTCTAGTGGCCGCGATTGAGAAAAGTAGTGCAACTTGTGTTCCTGACGCATCGCAATGGTGCGCTCCCGAGTGTACAGCTGGGAACCGGGGACCCAGCTCTGGGATGATGCGGGCAAATTCATGGTCGAATGACGCGTTATCGTCGAGTGTGAAGTTTTCGAATTTGGCAAAGTGGGATTGAGACGGTGGCGGGATATTCAGATCCTCTCCATTGACTGACATTTTAGGGACTGGCTTTCCCTACAAAAGTTACTAAAATTGGTTAAGAGAGGGACGGACATGAAATGTCCTACGGCTTGGAACATACCGCGACGGGACGCGTGATTCCTCTGATAGGGGTAGTATGACGACGTGGGTTGCTCCGTTATGCAGGCGGCTGGCACCAGCTGATTGTCATTTCTTCATTGCTACAAGGCGGCTCAATGCCTCCGCAGTTACGGAGTAAGTATAGATGGGACCATCCGGTCACCTCCTAACGTACGCTTCAGAAAGCAATCTAGCTTAGTAGAGCTCTTCTTCCCAGGCGTCCCGTCCTCGATATCCGGGAGCAAAGCGTCGATGTAATTCCTGCTGCCAAGAGGTGAGCGGAGCTGCTGACTAAGGGTTCGGGCTTTGAACAAACCAAAACGGGAAAGCCAGCGCTCCACCCCTCTTTCCTGCCTTATCAGACCAGCCTAGGCTCCCGTGCTCTCGCTCTCATCCGGCCGTCCCAAGCGTGTCCGTTCTTAAAAACGCCAGAGTTCCGTTTCGGAAACCACCATCTCGATATCGACCGCGATTTATTAGGGATCCCTGGAGTCCCAGGAGACCCTCGTAATCTGGACGAACCGTTCCCTCCGCACTTGCCATCTCGAGCACTCTAAAGACTTATCAACATGGGGATCAACAGACATCTATCCATCACCGACTATACCGACCTGCCTTCACGAGAATGGAGAAAAGACCGCAAGTTCAACCCGAACGACCGCTACGGCCAGAATGTCGATTTAGATCACGTTGAAGTCTGTGACGGCGAATACTGGACCTTGGTCGCCTGTGATTTAGACGACCCATGCGAAGAATGTGGCCGATTGGCATCCCACGTTGATTGCATAGTCATTGCTGTTGACGGCGCCTGTTGGAATAATGGCACCGCGACGGCTAAGGCTGCTGCTGGGGTTTTCGTCGGCGACAAATCCACATTCAACGACGGTTTCATTCTGAACGTATCGAACCCAACAAACCAAATGGCGGAGCTCAGGGCAGGCATTTGTGGCCTAGAAAAAGCTTTAGCCATCCAGAAGCAAGGAGTAGGAGGTGGAGATCTACAGCAGGTTGTTATCAAAGCAGATTCAGAGTACTTAGTGAAGGGCATGACCGAGTGGGTCTTTAAGTGGGAAACGAATGGTTATCGGACATCCAGAGGGACGCCCGTGACAAATGCCTCGCTGTTCAGGAAGCTTCAAGAGCTTGTTACAGAATTGAACGGACTAAATGTGGAGGTCCTGTTCTGGCATGTGCCCAGGGAGCGCAACAAACAGGCAGACATGTGGGCGAATATGGCGTTGCGTAATGGCTGGAATGAGGCATCGGATAACTCCAATTAATTATATGCAACACAGCTCTAGAGAGTGATCAATGATCTAGCGGATAAGGATCTAAACGGCCGTGAGAAGAGGTCGTCGTATCTTCTGATGCCAGCACAGACATCGGCCTTAACGAAAGTAGACGAGGCGCTAGCAGTGATTCTTCCCCGGTCTGTGCCGAGCCGTGGGGAAGCACCACGCGACGCGCATCGGGCCGGCGCGCTGGTGGTCAAATGTGGAGGCTAAGATGGCCACGGGGCCTCGTCCCGATTATGTAAGCCCGACTCCAACGCGTCCCGTGCCAAGATTCGGCGGCCCCAATCTAGCGTATCTGGGGATCATGGAAGCCACAGTTCAGAGAGTTGTGGGGTTGGAGGCCAAAGCCAGTTTAGCCCCTGGCGGAAAAATGCCCGAAAAAGGGGTAGTTGCGTTCCTGAAGAAACTTGCCCTCCCCAAATTGCCAGTTGTGCTTCCCGGTGGTCTTCCTGAGACAGCTCATGCCATTCTACTGGACCGGATTCAGTGGTCTAGGTACCTTGAGCTTCAGAGTTCTGGAGATGAGGGTAATGCCCTCGTCAGATTCGAGTTGGACGGCGAAGATATTGTTCTTTACGACAGGAGAAATGTGGAGCTTTCATCAATGACGATCCCCGACTCTCGGACAGTGCCGTCACAAGACGCCTTTAATAGTCTGGTCCAACGCGCAGAGCAGGTCGCTGGGGGCCACCATCTTCTGACCCTAAATTGCACCGACCCGCTAAGCTCACTCACGGACATTCTCGATGTCGAAGTCTACGCTGTGGAAGGTGGAGAGAAAACACGACAGATCGAAACAAATGGAACAGGATACATTTATCCAGGAGACCATATATGCATCCGACTCCGCAACAAGGGCAATGAGAAAGTGTATGTCAATGTGTTCACTGTCGGCACCGATGGGAATATTTCGCAAGTCTCTAAGACGGCTGGGATGGGAGTTGGGTTACGTCCAACGGAAGCGGAGGTCATTGGGAGAAATCGTTTTGATGAAGATGTTGGCGTACCGGTTAGCTGGCCCAAGGCAATCCCGAAGACACAGCCTGTGATAGACTCTCTGGTATTCATCCAGACCGACTCGGAAGTTGATCTGAGCTTTTTGGAAGGGTCTACTGGCAAGAGTTCTTCGGACAGATCTCTTATGTCACAGCTGGAACAGCTCGCAGAATGCATCTCAACGGGAGCCAGTCGAACAATAGGCTCCGACGCAAACAGGAGCACCAACATTCGCTACCAAATATCGGTCAGGAAGTTCAAATAGCGCCATTTCTCTGGAGTAGTTCGACAATCTCTTGATGGCCTTCTAGTGACGCGGCTTGGAGAGCGTTGCCGTAGTCGCCGCCCTGAGCGTTGATATCCGCGCCCTTGTCTAAGAGCAGTTCGACAATCTCTAGATGGCCACTTTGGGATGCGGCTTGGAGAGCGTTGCCGTAGTCGCCGCCCTGAGCATTGACATCCGCGCCCTTATCTAAGAGCAGTTTGACAATCTCTTGATGGGGTGGTCATGATATGGATCGGCGGCCGTCAGGTCTACTGGAGCGACGCGTCGGCCCGCAACACGACCGGGGTCACATTCTGGGGATGAGCCCCACCAGGTGACGGCAGACGGCGACACAAAAGCGGGGAGGATCTCACCCGGCGCTTAATTTGGTTCGACTCTCGGAGAGTTCCGATGGAATCCTCAGCTCAGGTCCAAAAGATGCTCGGCATCGCAGTTCTTCAGTTAGTGGAGACCGACACGGACACGCCAGTCATGGGCATCAATTAGTCACAGCCCCGCTTCTATGTTTCTACTGGCGGAGCACTAAAGTAGGCCGGGGATTCTAGGCGTGGGAAGTACTATACCAAGGGATGCGAACAAGGTCAGGAGACATGGGTTACAAGGATGAGAACGTAACTGCATGACATATCCGGCCAAGACCTGACCCGCTGTATTCGGGTAGGGTGTCGATCTTTCCCGATCCGGCCTATTTCCGAGGCGATCTGGGACATAGACAGTTTGCCATGCGAGATCTTGGCATTCCGCTGCGGGCGAACTTCCCGCCGCGTCTTCGTTCGCGCGGGACGCTCAGCTCATCCACACGCCAACGAAGCCTCAACTGCTTCGAGGATAAATGAACCCACCCCTGACGTTTTCGTCCTTATCAATCTCCTACTCGGAGCCCACCCCGCCTAGATCGTATGGGTTCACCTCGCTATGACTGCGCCCCGTGACGAGGAGCGCAACTGCTCCGCGTCCCCCACGGACTGGATTCTCTTCATCGGCAGCCTCTGGACGCTGTGGGCCTGCTGGTGGATCCCCGAGCTGGTCGAGCTGGCGACCCACCGCCGCGGCGGGATGCCCTTCCGCCGACGCCTCTCCGTCGCCAACAGAGCCATGCAGTGGAACTGTACGCGCATCCTGGCGCCGGGCTTCGTGGCCCTTATGTCGATGTCGAGGGCCAAGTCTCCGGAGGAGTGGGCTGCGCTTTATTACTTTGGGTATGAGCCGGAGTACGGCGCCCGAGGGGTCATCCCAGCACTCACGATCTGGCAGTGGACGAAGGTTATTACCATGGACCTCCCGCCACTCCTGCTCCAGATACCGCTGTTCATCTACTCGGCAAGCCTCTACCGCCGCGACATCGACGTGCCGCTGATGCCCCATCGCTGGGTCATGGGCTCCACCCCCGCCGCCTTCACCGGCCTCTGCCTCCTCGCCATACTCGCATTCCCAGCCCTCCGACCAAAGCGCGTGCTGCCCGCGTTTTGGTCCATAATGGCCATTCTCGCTGCCATTGGCCTCGCCTTCCTCCTCACGATATACTTCTTCACGGACGAGGGCCACACCCTCCGCTGGGCTAGTATCACCTCCGGCATCTGGATATGGGCCTGCATCGTGCTGCCCGGCCAGGTCGGCCTGTGCTGCGGCTTGCTCGGCCCCATGCTGCTGTACTTCCTGTCCGCGGTCGGGAGGGTGGTGCCGATGCTGATGGACCTGCTTACGGGCGGCGAGAAGTTCCCCTTCTGCGGGGCGAACCATATCGCCACCGTAGCTGTCTACGCGCTGTTCGCGGGGTTCATCATGTGGCACGGGGCTTACGTGGGTGGGGTGAGCGTGGAGAAGTTTTGTCGGGTCGAGTATAGTAAAGTGCGGCAAGCGGAGGGCGGAAGGAAAAGGAATCGGAATAGGAACAGGCGGGATGTGGAGGCTATTTCTCTTCAGAGCCAGGAAGGGTTTGTACAGGGAGATCGTGACAGCGTTTCATAGCACGGCTGGAAGCGCAGTTCGATTGCAAGGCCGCCGCGTCGCTAGTGATCCCCAATTCTGCTATTTTGAGGAGCATCAAATCACGCCTAGTGCTGCGCATTGTCGGAGTCATAGTCGCCGCTCTCGCTAATGTCGTAGCCAGGTTTGCTCGCTGGAGAGGACGGCTTCGAAAACGGATAGGGGCGGGTGAAACCCCCCTAAGGGCAAAATCTCCCATGCACACAAACTCTACTGTAAAATCCGCTGAGTTGGACGATGAAATCTTCGGTATCCATAAAGTGGGGCCTAAAATCCGCCTAGTTAGACCATAAACTCTTCGATATCTACGAACTCGAACTGTAAAATCCACCAAGTTGGACCACGAAATCTCAGATATCCACAAACTCGCACTGTAAAATCCGCCAAGGTCGACTATGAAATCCCTAATACCAGCAGCTGCGACAGTGTGAACCCCTTGACAGAAGAGGTAAGGACAACGAAATCCACCAAATCCATGAACCAGGACGCTCCACCACGCGAACAACGAAGACCAAGAAATCACTAGATCTACGAAATCGACAATCTAGGACAAATAAAGTCTATGAAATCCACTAAACCTATAAAATCTACGAACTAATAAATATACGAAATTAATAATAATGCGATTTCACTAACCCTGAGGTACTACACGATTTATATACCGCCACAACTACACAGGACGGTCGCCGCCAGTTAGCAATGGCTTGGCGAGAGGAAATTGCATTATGACCTTAGCGAGCCGAATAAGAGGCCGCTTAAGGAGGGTAATGGGGAGCAAGACAGAGAGAATGCACAGACTTGATGCTAGGGATCGAGTGGATTAAATGGATTAAATGACTATGCTACTACATGCTAGCTAGTTAGGGCTTCGTGGAGGACATGCAGTGTTCGCTTGGATATTCGATGAATCCTGAAAAGAATTTGTTAGGGTCTGTAGTCGTATTGATCGTCCGTGCGATGTTCTAGCGCATGTGGGGACAGCCTTTGTGCCCGCCAGAGGGAATGCTGCTGGCCTCGGGGACGACGAGTGAGAGCACTCTGTCACCATGCCACCGGGAACAATTCCCTTGACCTATCAGCATAAGAATAGATTGCTAGAGGAAGTAGTCATGGCGACAAAATGCCGTCGCTCGCGAGAACTGCCATGCCCACTCCGGGCTTCTTCCGCAAGCCTGTGGGAGCCGACGGTCAGGATGCGCACAACCTTTCCCGACCTCTACCTCGACGACTTCACACCTGTAAGCCTTCTCTTCCCGCCACCTTGCAACGGCGACCTGGGATCGGATGAGGGGGAGATGGCGGGGGAAGAGGCTGAGCGTGACATCGGTGACGGAGAGTAGGTGCGGGGCAGACCAGTTAGCGGAGAAGGATCTGAACGGCGGCAAGGTAAGAGGTCGCAAGAACCCTGTAACTCCTCCCGAGGCACTAGCAGGGGATTAAACCTCGGGTCGTGCCGACTGGTCCATCGAGCGTAACTGACCTGGGCCCACCGGCGTCTTAAAATGCTCTTTCACAAACTCGGAGGCTTCTGCGGCTCGCAGGGGCAGCGACCTGGATTCACGCTCTCTCAGTCTGGGACCCGACCTGCCCGGGCTGCTCACATCCTTCCGCCTTTCTTCATCCTCCCGACAACGTGCCCGCAGACTGTCTCAGCAAATGACCCACCAACAACCGACCCCGCGTCCTCGTCATCTCCGATAGTCCTCTCCGAAACGGTGTACGTTAGAAGAGCCCCGAGACGACAACACCAACAGCAGCCGAAAAGAGCTGCAGAGCCAGGTACTCCGCAACGTGCTAGTGTCCGTGACTAAGCGTCAAGTCGACTCTCGAGAAGCCGCCTCCCCCAGACGAGTTGAGGGCAATACTGACTAAATAACTAAAACTATCACTGCCGCTGGAGAGGGAAAAGAGACGGGGGAGTGGGGTGGCCTCGAGGTGGGCGAGGTTTCATGCCTCGCCGGCTACGGCTCCTTCCTCCTCTGGAGGGGGTCGCGACGTGGCGGCCGCTCTTTCCCTCCGTTACAGCACTGTTCAATTGCAGTTTTCTAACAATATGTACCTCCCTAGCGCCTTCCCATGAGCCCCAGCTCCAGCGGTGACTGCCCTTGAGGATGGGACAGAGTGTCCTCGGAGTGCCCTTGATTGAGTGAAGTTGCTGCAGGTTATAGGACCGCCTAACTCCTTGCTCTAGTATGCCTTCAATTGCCTATCGCATTCAGGATCTCTTGAGGAACCAGTCAGTCATTCACGAGGCCAATGTCCATCCATTCAGGCGTCCCCTATTGTAACCTGTGTAAATAGAGCCCGCAGCCATTTGGGATCAGTAGGAAGGAGCTCCCACACCCCGCGTACGCTCTTGCCTCTGTAGCCCACAGCCCAATCTTTAGGACCATAAAAGGGCCCTTTCTTCCCGGAAACTTCTCTCCCTCCCCTTCTTTCTCCTTAGGCATACATCGCGAAACCGTCAAGATGCCTGCACAAAAGCGCCGCGCCTCTCCGGCCCTGGGCCAAGCGTCACCAACCCCGTTCTCGCTCGCCTTTGCCCTCGCCCGCCAGGTCTACTCCTCCGCCCCACTCCCCGCCGCCCTCGCCCTCCTCGCCCTCTTGGCCCCCGTCGCATTCTTCGTGCGCTTCTCCCTCGCCCACTGACACCCCGGACGCTCCGGAGGAAGGCAACGTAAGTCTCTAACCTCGGAGCACTCTAGACACGCGGCTGACAGATCCGAGGCCCCCTCTACTCCCCCACCGCCCTCGCCCTCAGTTAGGGCGATGTCCGTAATCTCAGTGTCGTCAGACTCCGACGGCTCTTCAGAGCCTGAATTCGTCTCGGCACTGCCGAGCAGCGCTATCGTCGTCTCTTCCAAAGACGAATCGTTGTCCGACGCCCCTCCTGCCGAGCCGATGCCTGCCCGCCGCGCCCCCCGACCTCGGCCTATCATTGCACCCATTCCTCGCATCTTCTGGGATGGGTTGGGCACCGTCGTCGACCCGTATAACATTCAAGACTCCCCCTCGTTGGAGTCTGTCTCGCCAGAGCCTGCCCCCACCCGTCGGGCCACACCTCCCCGGCAGGTTTGATTTGAGCTTTCCTCATCGCGCATGAGCTGCTCGACCCTCGCCTTGAGCCCGTTGATCTCCTCTTCCATATCGCTGATCAAGTTCGTGAATTGCTTCTTCTCATCCTCGAGCCTCTCAGTGTGAAGCTTCTTTCGCTGGCGAGAGTCAAGTCTATATATAGAGGCGGATATTAGCATGGTCCTTATTAACTCTTTGTTGCTCCTTCATTCTGCGAAAGCGGGAAGAGCTTAGAGACAAAACGAAAATTAATACTCACGCAGCCTGTCGATTGCGGAGGAGGCGCTTCTGCTGCTTGAGCTCCTTGATTTCCTGCTCGTCGGTCGACTGAGAAATCAGCTGGTCGATATTGTTCAGATTCCGGTCGGGAGGGATATCGATTAACTTCTGGTTCATCATTGCCATACGGTCGTGTGTGCACCTGCTCCCCCGCCCTCCCGCACTCTGGCCAGCCGGACTTGTGGCGGAGGGAGGTGGCCGGGTGTATAAAGGATGTTGGGTCTGCTGCTGCTCTGCCTGTGCTTCGGCAGCTAGGCTACAGGTGACGTATGGTCTTGCATCTATCTCCTTCTTCTCCAGCGTTATGGCCTTAACACATTCTTGGTAGGACTGCCTCTCGCGCATGAGCTGCTCGACCCTCGCCTTGAGCCCGTTGATCTCCTCTTCCATATCGCTGATCAAGTTCGTGAATTGCTTCTTCTCATCCTCGAGCCTCTCAGTGTGAAGCTTCTTTCGCTGGCGAGAGTCAAGTCTATATATAGAGGCGGATATTAGCATGGTCCTTATTAACTCTTTGTTGCTCCTCCATTCTGCGAAAGCGGGAAGAGCTTGGAGACAAAACGAAAATTAATACTCACGCAGCCTGTCGATTGCGGAGGAGGCGCTTCTGCTGCTTGAGCTCCTTGATTTCCTGCTCGTCGGTCGACTGAGAAATCAGCTGGTCGATATTGTTCAGATTCCGGTCGGGAGGGATATCGAATCGGACATTCTTCTTTCGGATGCCGTCGCCTCTCCTTAGGTCATTGTGCGAGGGCACTGTGGAACTCGCAGGCAACTTCTTCTGTCCATGAGCACCGACGTCATTCCGCGAGAGTGCCGACACACCCTGACCTGCAGTCGCAGAAGTTGTAGGCATAGCGGATGCGCTGGTTGTCGTCGCAGAGTTGAGGCCGGCAAATATGTTGACATTCGGGTTGCTGAACGGGCTAGAAGCGCCCATGTCGTCGTCATAACTAAAGCCAGTAAAGCCACTAATCAGTTAGACAAGAACGAACCAAACCCAAAAAAAAATGGTAGGACCGATTCTTACGGCTCGTTATCGGTCTCCGCCAGGTCGGGAGCGGTTCTTTGTTCCGGGCCCTTGGCCACATGTTCCATCCACTTATCATCCATGTTCCCGTAAAGATTGTCTGGGCCTGGGTTAGTCGGAAGCCCTTCCGCGTCCTTACCCTCACATATGCCACATGAATACCCGCGCGTGGCCTGGCCTGTATCATTGCTTGGGCCGCATCCGACGTGGAACCAATGTGCAGGCACACTAACGTTGATGCATCGGTACATTTCCTCCGGGGAACCGGGATGCCTACATACGTGGCACTCGATCTTTTCGTAGCATTTCTCGGAAAAGTTGTCGGTGTCCGAGTCAGACTCATCGTCCGGCTGGACCCCTGTCGGCAGTGCCGCGAGGGAGATCTCCTCCATGTGGCTTGATAGATGGCGAGTAATGGCAAGCTTCCCATCCCCAGTATTATCATGACACATGGGGCAGGCAAAGCTCTTCCATTCGGGGTATAATCCGTGCTGGAGCCCGAGGTGGTTGACCCAGTCTTCTCGCTTCCGGAAAAGCTGCGTGCCGAAATTGCAGTCCAGTTCGTGGCAAATCCAGGGGCAGAGATCGAGGTAAAGATGCTTCCTAAGGTATTGTCAGCACGATTTCAGGACAGTACCAGGATTCATGCGTTAACTAACTTCCAGGCAGAGCTGTTCGTAATGACCAGCTTTCCTCCACACGCAACACACTCGAAAGGTTTCCCTTGCTTTGCGTCCTTCGGAAGAGGCGGTATTCGAACGGACTGGCCTCCCTCCTGGCGGTAAGACATGACAGTCTCGGCATAAGCACCTCCCGTGTTGATCGATGTCCCCAGGCCGGAATCGTGGAACTTGGAGACAGGCTCGGTACAGTGAGCAACCGTCTGAGCTACCTCAACAACGGCCTGCTGCTGCTCCGGAACGGATTCGGCACCAGCATTTTGATTCTTCTCTCGGTCGGCGTTTCCCTTGAGGAACCGTTTCCAGTTGGCGCGCCCGAGGCGGTCGACCAAGATCGGATCAGCGCGGGGAAATCTGGCTCTGATGCGATCAGTGTAAGCGACATGGGGCTTCCATTCCGCTGGTACCTGATTATCATCCCGAGAGACATGCACGATATCTGGTGCTGGGCACTTGATGAGGGGGTCAAGATCCAGGAGACATTGGACATCAGTCCATATGTCCTCCGCAATCTCGTCCCAGTCGCTTGATAGAGACACGGATGAGGAGTCGCTGTCGCTATCGTCCAAGTAAGAGCCGTCCCGATATCCTTCATGCATGATCGTCTTGGCTTCCGCGGTGGTGAATCGCAAAGCTCGATGAGGACCCAGTTCCTCATCTTCGAGATCGATAAGTGGTGGTAGGCCTGAGCCGGGTTAGAATCTGCAACCAATTCAGGAGTGGGTTCCTGGTTGACGAACGATCAGTGAGTGCCTCGCTGATGCTGACCAAGAGTCCGAGAGTAGAGCGACGGAGCGTCCTCGACCTTTCCAAGACGTCGTCCACCCCGCCTTTGGCGACATCATAGCCAGAATCCCATAACATCAGAGAGCTGCAACTCCTCTCGAGTCGTCGAAAGATCTCACGAGAGAGTTCTTTATCTCTGGAGAGCCTTTTCATCGTCTTCCTGAAAACTGAAACGCATTCTTTGGTGAGGCGGCTTGTGACGCTACCCTGGTCGGGCTTGGCGTCCTCAATCCACTCCAGAACAGGGGCAAGACTGCCCCTGTTCGAAGCCTGTATGAGGTCCATAGTCGCCGAGTCGAGTCTGAAAGCTTATGTCAAATCTTGATCTTCGACATCATATTGCGCTGAATGTTGGTGTAAGCTAAAAGGACAATGGAAATCGGCGACCGAGAGAAAACAAAGCGAGATCTGAGGACAAAGCGCCCGGAGGTCTGATTGGCGACAGAAAGAGGGGAGAGCCTGCAACAGAGCCCGGTCTCCAAATGGACACCGCCCTGCGATTCCGAGCCTGGTGCGTAGCAGGCTGAGAAGCAACCAATCCGTTCTCAGGTCCTGCATGTTGGTTATGCACGTCACAGCATAGCCACCCAGCCGCCTCAAACGCCTCGGCGGGTTTAAAAAAGACCCAACTATCCACCTTCGGCACGATCATGGACTCTCGCCGACGTTTGTCTGTGCCAAATGGCGGAGCTTATCCTCGGGGCAGTGGGCGTCGTGCCCCTTCTCGGGCTCGCCATCAAATCCTACCAGACTCTTTGTTCCGAACTCAAGACCTTCCGACACTGCTCCAGCGACGTCAAGCGCATGTTTAAGAAGCTTCGGTTCCAGCGGAAAGTCTTTGAAAATGAATGCGACCTCCTCCTTCGCGGCTGCCTCGATGAGATGGCCGTGCAAGATATGATGGCCGAACCGGACCACGAGGGCTGGGCCGACAGTAATCGAGACGAGAGTCTGCGGAAGCTGTTGAAGTCGAACTACAAGGTGTGCGCCGATCATGTTGAGGACATCCTCGAGGTTACCCAGAAGCTTCAGAGCGGACTGGCTTGTTTTCGGGCTGTGAACCCCCAGAAACAGAAGGTATACGCTCACCGTGTTGTCCACGTCTGTACAAAGCTGACCTCCGAGGGAGGGTGAGAAAATGAAAGACGCCTGGAATCGCCTCAGTGATGGGATGAGGCTGTGCTTTAACAAGAGCGACTATGAAGCTGGCCTGGACGAACTGAGATCCGCAAATGCTGAGCTGCAGGTCCTGCGCGAGCAGGTGATCCAGCTCCAGAACTCGTGCAAGGTCGTCACGATGAAGCGTCCAGCGACGTCTCAGGGGTGGTCTGACATCCGAAAGGCCGCGAAGGCTCTACACGAGGCGCTCATCGGAGCGTGGTCGTGCGAAAAAGCGAGTCACATCCGGCATTTCGTCAAACTGTTCCTTGAGGCGGAGAAGGCAGATGAGAATGTCCGTATGGACATCGCTATTATGTGCCACGGCCATGGACGGGGCCCGGGAGACGCGAGCCTGATACAACTGCAGGTGAGATCGGGGCACGTGGCGTGGACTCAGACCCCGACGAATCCCGGGGACGAACGGCCGAAGAAGCGTATCAAGAGCGTCAGGTTCACCGAGAAGTGTTCGACGACCTACACCATCAGCTCAACGCCGGCACCAACAACCTGCCGAGCCCAGCCCGAAGCTCAGGACTCGTCAGACCTACGATCCGCAAGGGACTTCTGCTCAGAACTCATGACCCGCTGCGGCCAAACCCACCCCGTCGGAACCCGCTGTCTAGGCCACCTCGACGTGCACTCCTCGGACCCCCTCCGCCACTCTTTCTACCCCTCCCCCACCATCACCGCCGGCCTTAGGCCCCCTGGTGAGCCCCTCTCCATGGACGCCTTCCTCCACTCGAAGACGGATGTCTCATGCGTCGACCGGCTGAAGATGGCGCGAGCCCTCGTGCTCGCGGTCCTCAAGTTCTACGCCACGCCTTGGCTCTCCGACGAGTGGCGCCTCCGCGACTTCTCCCTCTTCAACGCACAGGACGTCCCCAGCGCGCTCCGAACCCTGCACCTAGGCGTCGAATTCAACCAGAACACCCTCCACACCATGGAAGATATCCAAATAACCCCGTCCTCACTAGCAGAAGATGAGCTCCTCTTCTGCGGAATAGAAAACGTGACGCTGCACAGCCTCGGCGTGGCCCTCCTCCAAATCGACCGTATGGAAAACATCGACCTTAAGGATATCATGGGCGTGAGGAAGGCGGCGAAATTGGGGTCGAACTTTGGGCCAAGGTATCGGGAGATTACACGGAAGTGTCTACGGTGTGACTTTGGGTTCGGAGCGGATCTGGGAAAGGGGCAGTTGCAGAGGGCGGTATATGAGGGGTTGGTTGGGGAGTTGGAGAGTATGATTTCGACCTTGAGTATTGACGATGAGTACTAAATGCACATGGGAAGCGTTACGGATGGAAGTCCGTGCTGTACTTGGGCCTAAGAAGCCGATGGTGTTTCGGTGAAACAGGCATTGAGCGTTTAGTATTTGCTTATATCGAAGGGTAATGCAGATATTACCTATGAACGCCGGGGGACAGTGGTCGGGACAGTGCTCAGGGCACCCACGAGTGACCCAGGCCGCGGGGGGCCTTCTGGATGCCTCCTGCAAAAGCTTTACAAGCAATGTATGCTATGCCCCTTCCCCCTTCGGACTCTCCCCTCCATCCCTGCACGTAAAGCGCAGAGATAGTGAGGAAAGAGGCGCGACAACAAGCGTCGTCCAAGGGGTCCAGGATCAGACATCGTCTTCTCCCTTCCCAGCGCCAAGCAGCGTTAGTATCTCCATCTCCAACTACCACCACCACTACCACTCCCATATCTTACGATTCGAGCTCGAAGCCGGTCGTCGCTAGAAGCAGAATCCTGCGAGCGCGTCAATATCATATCAAACTTCATCGAAAGAAGAAGAGAAAAGAAGGAAAATCTCGAATTTCTGTTTAACGTCAAAGGGGAGAAAATGGATAAAGGTGAAATGGACCGGAAGGTGGACCGAAAAGTGGACGAAAAAGAAGCAATGCCTGGCGGGTATCGTCAACATAACCGCCCTTCCCAACGCCTACTCCCCTCTACCATCCGATTCCAGATGCCGTCAACAATACAAAGGCCGTATAAATACCGCGCGACCGAAAGGGACCGAGACAGAACCAAAAGGGTGGGAGCCTTGCTCCGTTCAGTAAACATGCGGCGCATCATCCGCACTCCCCGTCGCCTTCCGGCAGAGCTGCCAAAGATACTCCCTCTGCCTCTCAAACTTGTCGTAGTTGCCTCCGATAATCGCCTCAAGGACACTCGCATTCGCGCGCTCGGCAATGCTCTGTCCCGCTAGCTCGCCAAGCCGCTTCTTCAAAGCGTCAAAGGCGTAGCGGAAGCCGCGCGCCACGCAGTCGTAGTTCTTTGAACTTCCCGAGACATCGTTGCTTCGTTGTTAGGGTCGATGATCGAGAGACGGTCTAAACTCCTGTACGGGAAGGAATGTACGTCCGCCTGCGTGCGTTAGCATTTGGCAGATGATAAGAGGGATGAGATAGGCCAACCTTTGGGAGGTATCCCGGGGGGCTAAACCGAATGGCCACGTCCTCGTACTCAAAGCGGTTGCCGTAGAGGTCAAAGAACTCCATGAGGAGCTCACCCAGATGATGCTCGGGTATCATGTCCCCGCTCTGCATCTGCGACATCAGTTGTAACATGCTCACCACCAGGCAGATTACCGTGAAGCCGCCGATTCCGCCATTAACGGGCTCGTTCAAGCCTCTTATGGGCACAAACTGCTTGATATGGTCACCAGAATCAGCCTGGATGCTGGCAAGCGCATTGAGGAGGACCGTCCGAGGCCGTCCGAGGAAGCCTTTGCGCTCACGCCTGTCACCAGACTTTACCTTGGTCAAGTCGTACTGGCAGACGCCGCCCGTGGTCCCATCGGGCTTGCTCACGACAATGTCGCCGAGCCGGATATCGCGGTCCTCGTCTGGTCGGGCGATGCCGCCGCCTATGCCGACCAAAAGACCAACACGGATAGACGGACTTCCGTAGCACCGTCAATACGTTTACGGCAGCTGGGGGTGCGGCTGAAAGTGTAAGCCATGCGACAACATGTCAGGTCCATCACTACTTTCGCTCGGCTAATCACATCCGTCATAGAAACTCGGCACGTTGAAGGAAGTGTACATCAAGTAGGCTTACACGGCTGCTGACCCGGTGCACTACCCAGCGCTAACCCAGGTGTAGGTCGAGGAACGGAACCCCCGTGCATCAGTCCCACAACAACCCGGAGGACAGGGAATTCATTATCAGCGCTAGGATCGTTGGTTCGAAGCTCACGAAGACATGCCACATTTACAGGGATGGGACGGGCACTATCAAAAAGGGTGATAGTCGGGAGTAAGACGGTCATTCATGTACACTAGGATCCTCCGTCAAGCTCTGGACGTAGCCAAGGGCTGGCTATTTGGGTTTGAAAGTGGAAATTTGCAAATAAAGCCTTACCGTCTAGTTGGCGAATCCTCTCTGCCTCCTGCAGACCATTGCAGTGGTCGCAATTAAAATTTGTGAAGGCGGAGCGTCTCCGGAGCTAGCAGTCTCTGTAGGCACGATGTTATGGATGAGTGCTCTTCCACGTCAACTGTAAGCTCATGGAAACTTTCGTCCCTCTGGAATAGTGTCTCGCAGGTCAGACATTTCGCTTCGGTGGTCAAGGTGGCTTCGAATATGTTCGCGCACCCAGCTAGCTGCCGTTGAGCCATCGACCACCTCGAAGGCTAACTGGGGATTGGTCGCGTGTAATTCCCGACGGAATCACAAGATGGGTACGAATTAGAACAGGGATGACAAAGAGTTGAAGAATGACCAGTCTTCCATAATGCTTTATTCGCTTTTAACTTCGAGCTCCCAGCCGACACGGACCGTGCCGCCAGTCGACGCCGTGCGAGACCATGACGTCACAGAGACCCTGCAACTCGTAGAGGCCCTGCAACTCGTAGAGGCCCTGCAACTCGTAGAGGCCCTGCAACTCGTGGAGGCCCTGCAACCCGTAGAGACTCTGCAACTCGTAGAGACTCTGCAACTCGTAGAGACTATGACGTCACATAGACCCTGCAACTCGTAGAGACCCTGCAACTGGTAGAGACCCTGCAACTCGTAGAGACTCTGCAACTCGTACTGTAGAGACCCTGCGAACTGATGCCGGAGCTGACGGAAGAGGGACCCTTCATGATGCTGCGCCAGGTCATCCCGGTCCCTGCCGTCTGTTGAAGCTCTGAACTAGGACTTCAGCGCCTACCTGTAGACGCCGTGCTACCAGTGGAGAACGTGCTACCATTCGAGGCTATGACGTCACACGGACCTACGTCTACTGGCAGCACATTCTCTCACGGCGCATGTGACGTCATAGACTTTACTGTACCGGTAGCACATCCTCTATTGCCGCTTGGGGCGCATAGCGTCGGCCAAGATCTGATCAATCCCGGCCTCCTCGGCAGCTGTCATTTTGAACCCTGAGTCTTTGGTGGGGCGGGGGGGGTTGGGGGGGGGAATCAAGCGCTCCGCCTCGGGTCGTTCGACGATCTCCCGGTCGCGCGTGACCCCGGCCTTGAACATCGGCCTCCGCGCAACGCTTCATGAGGGCAGCTGCATCAGCGTCGTCGTCAACAGCATCCTCCCTCGATTCAACCAAAATGACGTCCACATCATCGTGGGCTTCAGCGGCTTTGCGTTCCTGTAGGTGGTTGTGTTCGCGCTCATCCTGGCGGCGACGCAACTCGGCTGCGGCAGTCTAAGTTCGCGGAGGGTATCGAGGAAGGAAAGGGAAGGCATCGCGGATTCGGGAGCGGGGGTCGTCTTGAGATGCCGGGACCCGCAGGCGAAGAGGGGGCACGTGACGCGACGCGGATGTCTCTCAACCGCAGTAGGATCCACCGGAGTTTTTCCATGCCTGCAATCGGCTGAGCGGCGATCGATCCAACGGGATCAGGCGAACGGCGCCCAACGTCACAAACACAAGCACGGGCATCACTTCGGCCTACGCACGCAGTCGCGACGGAGGCACCAAACTTCTCAATGGGCTGCGGCACTGTCGTCTATAATTGAGCCGAGGCATGGCCGAATGGTGAGTCCCTTAGACCAGCAGGGATCCAGTATCTTGTCTACTCTACGTCCGTACTTACAAGTTATGCCAGAGTTTGATCATGGATGAAGAAGAGGATCCCGATTTCCAACCCCGCCTCCTCAGTAACCAATCCGGCGCAGTTGTCACGGTTATCGATCCCGACGTTGTTCAGAAGCGAGGCGACCGCGTCACGAGAAGTGAAGAAGCAGCTCTACGCCTTGTGAAAGAATACACGCGAGTTCCTCTCCCAGAATTATATGCAGCAGACTACTTTTTCAAGGATGGAAAGGAGCATGGTATTTTCCTGATGAGTCTCGTTGACGGCTCTCCACTTCAAGATGTATGGGATGGGTTTGATGATGACACGAAGGAGCGAATATGTCACGAACTTTGGGAAACGACCAGGCAGCTGCGCGAGATTCCGCTCCCACCTGCCTTCGATCATTTATATCAGTGCCTGGCTGATGGGTCACCAAGCTCTGATATATTACTCAAGGATCTCAACGAGCCCCCATCTCCAATCTTGACAGATGACGACTTGCAAGCCCGCATATACAAACGCTATCTTCACCATAACGGCGGGTCATTTCCAGAGAATCTCCCAAGTATACTTCCGCGCTCATCCGTATCTGTCTTTACACACGGCGACCTCACCCCTCGCAATATTATGGTTGATAGTGTTGGTCGGATAACCGGAATACTGGACTGGGAGAATGCTGGATGGTATCCAGACTATTGGGAATACGCTAATATCATGAAACCTTCGAAAGATGGCGACTGGATGGCGTGGATGGACTCTACGAAACCCCAGGAATGGGACATCACAGGCATCATGAAGGCGAGGCGGGTTCTTTTCTAGCGGCACATGATCGTCTATAAACCTAGTATAGGGTTATAGGGTTCTGAATTGAAAAATCTCGCTGCAGCTGCACTGTACCCAGTTCAAACGATGCCAGGTACAACTCGTGCGTGACATCTTCCATGAAGTTTGAAATATGTGAGAACGAGTTGGCTCTGCCTCCCCGCCCCCTAAACGGATTCCTTTATTCCTTCAGCGAAAGTGACCCACTCCTTACTCACAATACCAGCCCCTTGAAGGCGTTTGAGGACTCGAATCGTCCAGCCCTGACAGTTCTCCACTACCGAGGCTCGATTTGCAGCGCGGGGGGCTTCCTCCGCCTCAGCGTACCACTTCACCGTGGCTTCTTCGCCGTCTTCGAGTTGAGCCAAAACGTACGAAGTATGGTAGCTGGCCGAGCTGAGAAGCCGGACATTCTGAACGAAGTCATGCCGCATGAACGTGGCGTCGCCCTTGACCTGGTAGACGTTGCCTCGCTTTCCCTCCGGAGCAACGAACAAGGACCAGTGGAATGGCTCCCCTTCAGCTTGTTTCTGGAGAACCAGCATGAGAGATAGAGGAGGATCCTCGGCCTCCAAAGGAGGCGAAACGGGCTCCCATGCGGTGCGTCTACCGTCCGACCTGACCCTACGTTTGAACTGGGTTCCGTCGCTGGCAGTGCAGTACTCGTGGTTGCGGACTCTCTGCACCGGCCCATACGTGACTTGGTCAGACATCTGCGCATGTATTAGACGGAATGCGTACCACCAGAATTGAGCTGTAGCGACTGCGTGTATTCGCTTGTAGTAACTTACGATTGGCAATTAAGCTGGTAGTGATAACGATGCGTTGATAGCTAAGGAGAGCTAGAATAGAAGATAGAATCCCCGGGTAGATACGGACTGAGGCTATTCATACATTCAGTGCAAGGGCACTTGGGATCCACTGCATCTTTTATAGATATTTCTCCAGTTAGTTACCTGCTCAATATCCTTACCAGGCCGAGTTTGAAGAGGCCCCCTCAGTAGCCGCGCGCAAATCCACAAGGGGATTTTACCGCCAACGAGAGGCTAAGACACTCCTATTGATTAAACAACCCTGGGCGCTGTTATATTGCGCCCTCTCTACCACGCGCCCGCCCCACATATCTTGTGTCAGGTTCACATACCTTCACAGACTGTATGGTTCTCGCATGCTATTCTTATAGGCTGTGTGGGGCTCACGGCTGCATCGCTGACTCTTGTTAGGCAAAGGCATGGATGCTCTACTGAAAATGTGGCGGTTGATACACAGCAACCACATGGTTTTCATAGCCCTCTCGGCTCGTTCGCAGAGAGATCGCTCGGAGTTAAGGGCGAAGGCACGATCTCCTTCTGATGGTTTTTGCATCCCTTGTCGGACCAAAAAGCGCTCACAAGTACCTGCCTGTTGGTGATGCCTTCAGCCCTTCTTAGGCATGCTCTTATATAAGTCGCTACCATCCAGCCGGGACTGCGTTTCCGAATGCCTCTGTACATTGTTCACCTGCTGTTGGAATAGAGCCTGAGTAGTAAGGGCGAGTTGTAGATGCGAGAGATGACGCCGCAAGTCCGACAGTGAATATCTGCTCCAGAAAGTGATCAATGATCTAGCAAGAAGGATCTGAACGGTTGCAAGAGGTCCCCTACCTTTCTAATGCCAGCATGGACATCAATCTTGGTTAACGAAAGTAGTCGCAAGAGCCCTGTAGATCTGAGGCACTTTCAGGGGATTCAACCTCGGTTCGTGCCGACTGTTACACTCTCCCTTGAACGGGAAGCATGACGGCACACGCATCGAGCGGGGCGCTGGTGCCTTGGCTTCAGCCGCTGGGATTCTCGTGGTACGGTGTTTCGGCCCAATTAAAACGCCCACTCGCGCCCCACATTTGCTGGTCGGAAAATGACCACTAAATGTGGGGTTCCATGGCTTTGCCAATTAGCCAATCCGCGTCGCGCGCCGCTGGTGTCCGCAACGCCTCCTCGCATCAAAACTGAGGTGTTTGCCTGCCCTAGATAATCGAGCGGTAAATATGCCTCCTACGATATCATTCGTCTGCCTTTAGAAGCGGAAAGATATGCCAACTCACTCGTAGAGGGCGGTTCCGTGCCATAGAGAACAGTCCTCTGCAAAGACGCTTCCTAGACAGGGAAGAAGAGGCTCCGCACAGACCCAGGTCGGTCCGCTCCAGCAAAGAGAGCGATTAACAGGAACAGACGCATAAGCGGCCTTTCTTGATCCTGAGTACGCAATTACGCCCTGCGCGATCTATCTATGCCCCCGGACATGAATGAACCGAGGTTACCCTCCAGCGCGGTGGAACGAAATTTCTCAGAGTATGATGAAGCTGTGGCTGGATTGCCTTCTCGTCGCTGACTCAACTTATTGAAGGATGCCCCCCTTGCCGAGTTTCGTACATGACAAGACATTCATGTCGTGGACCGAGACACTCGAAGACGCGCAGGCAGTCAAACGATCGATGGCGATGGTCTTATCGGATCCGGACGTGGACTGGAGACATCTCGTGTTCGAAGCAGCGTTCAGCAAGGGCCTGCACAGATGGATGGCAGGAGATCTTGGCTGATCCAGGGCACAAAAGCAGGGGCAAACTCTCTAAACGATAAGCACATATCTCTAGAGAGATGACATTGGTAAGACTACGGATGAGGAATAGGAGCATGTCCGCGGGCGATGTGGCGACTCTCTGGCCTTTGTCGTCCTACATTCCTGCTAAGACGCTTCCGCATCCGTCTGCTGTTCCCGTCCGTGGGGTTCCAATGTCCGTTGGGTTATTGCCCCAGGGACCAAGGAAATAGCGGTCTGATCGAGAAATTCCCTTGGCATATTCCGCACCATTTGGCCCCACACCTGCAATGCAGCTCCGCATTCCTTTTCCTTCACCCTCCGGAACGCTTGGGGTCTTTCTTGTGGTACACTATTACCCCAGAGGCAGAGCTCCCTATAACCTGGTTAGCTCGATCTTATCGTGCCCGTGAGCTGCTACTTACAATTCACCCAATGGTGTTTGAATGACCCGGCGAGAAAGGGAGAGTTGCGGCCAGGCGCATCAAGACGCTCCGCTGGTGGACAACGCTGGCTCGGAGCTGTAGGTGGCTATATCCTTCGAGCAATTTCCCCGCCATCAGAAGAAGGCCATCCCGATAATCTAGGGTCGACGTGGGTAGCTTTGAGGCCCGTACGAGGGTTCTGACAACGTCGACGCGACACGGATACGGTCCTTGCTGCATGAGATCGCAGATTACAGCGAGTAGTCTCTGCCCTGGTATAGTATATCTACAAAGGCGTCAGATCGATCTCCAATGGGTGCGTGATCAAACTAACAGGTCTCGAGGGTTCTTTGGGAACGCGTCACAGTAAACCTGGAACGCTATGAGCCGCGGCTCAACCGGCATTGTCCGCAGCTCTGGTAGCCATATAGCGAATGAGGCACTCGAGAACTTCGTTGGTTCGTGTCTCCGAAATGGCATCGGCTTTTTCCGGTGGCCGCGGCGCCAGCAAGAGTGCGCCGATAAGTATTTTGCCTTGCAGACATTGCATGTGTTCCATAGCTTCAGGACCGCGCTGCCATCCATTTTAGACAGGGCCAAAGACGAGAGCTGTGATCAGAAGCCAGGGGAGTCTAAAGGCGTTATGGTATGTCAGAGTGCATGCATCCACGAGATAATCCTTTTTGACTTCCAGCGGCTTCATATATACACCTTGGGGTCGTATGTGGAGCTGTATGCTTTCGCGCCCTGGGTTGGATAGATATCAGGTGATACTTCGCCATTCCGCCTCTCTATCCAATAAGATTGCGCATCTTGACCCACACCGGTCTATTTGAGACGGTGGTGGGAGATTCAGATGCTCTCCATTGACAGGCATTTTAGGGACTGGCTTACCTACAAAAGTATTACCCAAACAAGGTGGTTTAGGAGAGTGACAGGTATGAAGTGCCCCACGGGCTTGGAGCAATATACGCAACGTGATGCGTGATACCCAGCCCACTCCAGAAGCGGGGCCTGTGGAGTGGGCCGGGTAGTTCTGGCAGGGCGGGAAGGGTTTCCCGATTTTTCAGTTGGCAACAGCTGATATTAACTTCCTTGCCATCCCACCCTTGCTAATCTCGATCCACCCCGACCACCCCGAGAATACAAGCCAACCAAAAGCCAATTCAAATCTGAACAAAAGAAAAGCCAACATGCCCCCATCAAGCCACCAGTCGACAAACCAGTGTAGAATCAAATCGCCTCGCCAGACTGGGCTGTGGCCTGCCCAGGCGGCCCTGGGGAGTCCGACAACACAGAGACACCGTGAGCGACACGACCAGAACTTCTAAAACAAGCCACCATCGAAATCCTAGGCTAACTCTCAGATCTCCACCTCGTGGCGACGGAAGACCATACGGCGGGGCTTTGGCGCCGAGCGACCAGGGTGCTGCGAGTCGTCATCGCCCTTTGAACGGGCCAGGGCGACGGCGGGCGACGTGCGAAGGGGCCGCGTCGGCGTCTGCGCCGCACCCTCGTCTGTCGAGATGGTTATGGCAGGGGGAGGCGCCGCGCTAGGCACGGCGGCCTGGTTGTCGTCTGCGGGGCCACCGGGCGGCGACCTGGAATGGGGCGAGGGAGAGATGACGCGGAAGGAGGAAGCTGAGCGCGGCATCGGTGACGGTGAGGAGGCGCGGGGCAGACCGGCGCTCAGGTGGTCGCGAAGGTTCTCGAGCACCCCGTCGAAGTTGAGCTGGGGGGCACTCGCGAATTCGCCCGCCGGAGGCGTCTGCCTGCACATTAGCGACCTGAACTAGTGGTACAGGTTGGAAGACAGGGACTTACTGCGTCAACAAGGCGCAATGCGTCCCAGACAAGCCGTAGGGCGCGTTCGAGTGACCTTAGAGATTGGTAGCGACCGTGTCGCTCAGCGTCGAGGGCAAAGGCACGATTAATGGCCTCCTCAAAATTCCCGCGGATGCGAGAGGGCGCGGTAGGAGGGCGAGGGCGTGCATTTGAGATCGTCTTCCGTTCTCGGACAGGATGCCAGCGGCGCTTGGGAGACATAATAGGACGATGATGATAGTGTTTGAAGAAGACCTTTCAACTATCATCGCGGCTAGAAAGGAAAACAAGAGAGGCGGCAAGGTTTTATGCCATGCCAGGGGCGTCGTCGTGCCGACGGCATGGCCGCTCTTTCCCGCCGGTACTTTCTATCCAGATTGAGGGCACTTTCCCTCTACCGGGGCAGAGCAGGAAATCAGATGAAGACACGGTTTGGGGCCAGGCTGGGAACATAGCCTCGAAAGTGTAGCTTGATCTCGGCAGGTACGCGAGGATGCTATAATTTGAATGAATAGTGAATTTATCTGGTAGTGCTTATTCCTGTGTTAATCGCTATGTGATCGATATGATCCCTTGTCGTTTGTTGCTCACTATCTCGTCTCGATCTCATTTGGTCTGCAGTCGCCCACCCCCACCCCTCGTCCATTGATTGGTCCAATCTCAAGCAGCATCTTTTGTCATCCCGCCATTCGCACCCGCTTGAAAATGGCTATAGCCGCGCAGGCTGTCGTCACATGACGCGAGAAAAGATAAAATCGGTCTGGCCAAATTTGTTGTCGAACCTTCCCTCCGGGCCCAAACTCGCATCTTGATCCATGGTCGATGCACGACGCCTGTTCCACACCATGCAATCCGCAGAAGCGAGGCGAGTTTTTGTTAGCGTTTCACCTAAGAGCCCTCACTTCAACGTTGCCTGGAAGTCTCCCAACGAGATAGTTCGAATTGCGCTCGCTTCGATCAAGGAACGCGACTTGGTCACGCTCGATGACCAGCCAGCACCTCGGCTCCTTGGAATTGAGCGGTGGCATCGAATACACATTGTCTTTGATATCTATAACGACCTCTATGACCCGGATCGAGCGCACCTTCCTAATCAGAACGACCTACGAGTTGTTGAAGTCTACCTCAGCGGGGTTCATGGCGAAGACAAGGTGATCGTGAGGGATGCAGACAAGAGACGGGAGATAGAAGTCAACGAGAAAATCCGAGAGCTTCACGACTGGAATGGCAATGGAAGTAGGCCACCTTTCATCGCTGACCATGCGGACGGGAATGTACCAACCTATCCAAACCCTCGCACTCTAGTCAGGGCTTAGGTAGAGGAAGCTTGTAAACTAATGGCTCTTTCTGCTATGGCTGCTTTAGGTCTCGTTCCTATCCACACGACCTAAAAGGCTCAACCTATCATTCCTAGGCTTCTCTCAGGTTCAGGGTGGAGTTGGATAAGCGCAGGTAGAACATTTCCCACCCCGATCAATTTCAACAGTTGAGCCCTCAGCATAAGCTTGATGATCCCCATTACCGCATTCCGATTGCCTGAGTCTCGATATCTCCCAATCACATGCGCTGCATCTTTTGATCATCCAGTGACACATCTTGATCGTTGCGGCCTTGGATGAAGTCTTTAGGTCATTGGCTTTTTGATTGGCGGGATTGGACTTACGTTGTGATGCTGCTCGTACTGAATCAATCGCGTCGAAGGTTTATACTTCCTTCCTGGAGGAATGTTTGTGGGTGATCCAGCCTTGCAGTTCGACATGCACATTGTCGGGTAGTCATCGACATGGATGCTTAAATATAGGAAAGGACGGTTCTGCATACGTGCTGCAATTCCATACTGCTGCCTGTTGGGGTGTGCATTTGCACTAGCCATCTTGTCTCGAAATCTTGCCAATCCAGGCTATGGTGGGAGCTCCACCGTGCATGTAGGTGACCACTCGGTGATTGTTGTACATGCAGGCGCTCGCTGCATATCGACACATGCCAAGCACATATTCTTGCCCCTTAGAACAAATTTTACTACCGCCAGAACATGTTCTTGCTCCACTTGGAACAAATTTTGTTCCCGCCAGGGCGTGCTCTTGCAGCATGCAGAGTACATGTATGTTCACCACACAACCCATTGCTAACGCAGGCGGTGTCCCAGGACTTCGAGGCGACCGTAGCTAGCACTGCGGGCAGAAATTCTGCAAGCTGGTCCGCCTCCACGTTGGCACCTTCGAGCAAAACAAGGCTCTCTGACCCATGCCTAGAAACAGCACACATCACATTGGAAGGCCAAAGCACGGGGGGGAACGCGAAGGGCTCTAGAGTGACCAGAAGCGTGGGGGATGGATACTCGTGAAGCGATCGACGCGAAGCGGTGGGTTGGTTGTCAGATATAGACTGCTTCACTTCCCAAGTGCCCTTATGGCATCCACTTCTTGCCAAGGAATGCGCCAGGCCCAATAACTCCACTTACCGAGATGTCTTCTCACATGAAGTCCCATAAATCCAACCCGACCCAATATCATCCCAACAAGCCATACAAACGAAAACGAAATGACAGGTCAACCAAGTCAGACAATGAGCACTTCAACAAGGAGGAACGGGACAACAAGACACAGTATGCTAGCCTCTACTGCGCCGTTTACACTCATCATTCCGACAAGTATCACTGGGCTTTTGCAATCAATAATCCTACCACATCCGGATGGCGGGTTTTTGAGGTTGCGCGAATCGTGCAAGACGGCCCATTCACAGCCGTGCAGCGCACAGTCAACCTAACGAACTTAGCTGGGTGCCATCAACCCCTCATACGCATGGGTCAAATACACCCAGATTGGTGGCAGACTCTCGTTCGGGAGATCGGGACTATTCAGGTTCCAGGAGAAAGCTTGTCCTGCAATTGCCAGGACTATGTCCTGGCTATCTGGGGGATGATGTTGACTCGTGGCATGGTCAGTAGCGAGACGTGGTACCAAGGCGAGGATGCTATGATGCCATACTATAGTCGAGATTCCGGGGAAGAAGATTCAGGCTATGATGAATTGGGCTGAGATGACGGAGTTGATGACGACGGTGGGCAAGGCAGAGTCAAAATCGATGACGAACTACATCGACCAAATGGACCGTGTACTCATCCGGGCCGCATCCACTGCGAGGTCGATTACCAAAGGCAGAATTCAGCCCGGTAAAGGTTCTCTCGCCTCAGATAGAATACCGGCTGTCTCCTAGCGGTTTTTGTGGCCAGCGTGGGGATGGTCAAAGTGAGGGAGGAAAGGGAGGTAACAATAAAATACTCTCAAAGAGATATCACTTGCGGCGATGCATCATTTGCTTTTGGGATGGCTCCGGCCTGTTCTTGTCCACCGTCTGTATCGGAAGCCCGTCTTATCTACTGGAGAGTCATGTCCCGACCTTTCCAAAGGGGACATGGGCCATCTTCTTGCGGGGTATGAAAGAAATACTCGGATATGATTGGGCAGGCTTGCATGACGTCACTTGACGCTGCATGTCAGCAGATCAGCCGTGACGAGAATGCGGCAGGAAAATATTCCTACAAACTGGAATTGAATCTCCACGTGTTATCATATCCGAAAGCTAATCGCTTTATAAAGGATGCGGTCTGAGAAGAAAAAAAGGTGCAAGTGCTCTTTGGCAAGGTCTGACAAAACGATAAGAGCCCCATAGACAACAGAAATATCATCCAACCTTCCTGCAAAGTCCCTGGAGTGTCGCCATTACCGACCAGGAGCGCTTCTTTTCTGGGTCGATTCCAGAGCCGTCGCAATAACTGCACCTTAAGCCTCCCTTCACCCCCAGTCCGCCGCAACGTGGGCAACCTTTGGCCATTCTGCTCGTTTCGTCTTAATTTTCGTAAGGAGAGTATTTAAGGACAGATGCTCTAAGAAGGACAAGTTAGCACGGGTCACTCTGGAGATAGGGAAGCTGACAGTGCGAATAATACCTGTTATGCTTGCGGGGGCGTTTGCGGTGAGGAATGGAATGGGAATTTCCATGGGGCTGGGGGGTCTTTTTATGGCCTTCTCCACCAACACCAATTTGCCGTTCGGCATAGTTCCACTTCGTCCTCGCAATTACCTCCCAAAGTTCGCCTACAGTTCACAACCCGCACCACGCTATCTTTAAATATGAAATGCCCGACTTGCCCGAAAGAGTTCCCAAACAATGACACTCTATATGGTCATGTCGCTTTTTACAAGGTTACTCAGACCTCCATTGAAGGACCACAGAACTTTCGAGACCAGGAACCTGACCCTGCCAGACCCGAGCCGAGTACCATTTGCGCGAGTTGCAGAAATGCTTAACACATGCGGAGTTGTGTGACGAAGACGGTCTCAGCGACGACAATAGTATTGACACCTCCGACAGCGAGCAAACGGAAGAGGATACTGAGGCTGCGTGTCCGGAACCTTTCTGCAACAGTAATTTCCCGACGTGGAAGGATCTAAGACGACACTTCGCTATTCGTATCTAATGCCCGTCCCATCTAGATATAGGGAGCGTATTTCTAATGACATTTTGCAGATGTCCCATGTTCTGAGTCTTGTCCTGTCTGCCGCCGCCCCCTCGATCGAGTAAGCCGTTATCTTCACCACAAATGCCTGCAGGGAAAGAAAGACCGACGTACGCTGCGGCGACGCAGACGTCTCAGGCGCAACGTTAAGAACAAGTTAAGAGCGAAAGTGGAAGAACAAACGGGGAGTTACTGTTCAAAACCACGTCACAAGCAGCGTGGACGAAGAGCTGGCGGTATTATCGCTGAAGTCCAGACAGGACGGAGTAATCCAGTCGCAGAAGCCGCTGCTACTAGCTCTTTCCGTCAAGCTGGGACGTCCGACCATCCAGGCACTCCACGGCTCCACGACACCGAGAGATCGGAGCCTTTGGGAGATGCCTCTTCTGCTAGACTCGACGCGGAATCGGTAGCAAATGCTCTGCCTATCCCGCATGACGTGTGCGCACCTCAGGAATTCCCGAGCGGTGCTCTGATTTCTTGCTTGGGATCTCAGGACGGTTCCAACGCGCCTCTTATGCACCCACACGCAGAATTTGGATCGAAAGCCCCTATTTTCTATACAAATGCACCTCCTATGCAGCCACACACAGAGTTTGGATCGAGGGCTCCCATTTTATATTCAAATGCAGTTCCAGGTTCGAAAGCGCCGATCCTGTGTCCCAACACAGCCTTTGAAATGCCGTTTGACGACTTCTGCGCTCATGACGCAGGGGTCAATGGAGTGGTTGGCTAGAGAGTAATCCGACAGGAGTATTCAGTGCCGCCCCGAGCCGCCACTTACTACGAAGTTCGTTCCTATCGTCGGCGTCCGCATCGCTTCAATCTTCTGTTGCATATCATGTCCTCCAGGGAATTCTTTTCTAGGCCAGCTCTTAAGCTCGTCCCACGTCCCAAAGACGAAACTTATGTGATAGCCGCTTGTCCTTCTAAAACCGAGTCGTGCGTCATGAATTAACCTATGAAGTTCGTTAGAGGATAGAAGGAAGGCATCCAGGAAGGAGTAACATACAGGCCGCCCTTCTCCATCGGGACCTCGATTTGTTTGCAATCCTTTAGCGGAGGTTCGGGGAGGCCCAATAACCCGTTAGACTCGTTGAAGCCTCTGATAAGAAGCCGGTTGGAACCGCCGTAGAGCACCATGCGGAACTGGGGGCTGCATAAATGAACAGCAACCGCTTTTAGCTCGGTGCTGCTGAGACCAGTCATGAAGGCGTAGATAACATCTGGACGGGTTCGGTATACTTCGTAAATTCCAAGGCCACACCAAGGAAACAGGTTTTCTAGAACGTTCCGGACTCGCTAAGGAGGTTAGATATATCGTGCGGAAGGAATGAGTCTGCATACCTGATCATCCCGAACGTTTTGTTGGTAAAAGTCGAGGCCATCTAGCGACTCGATCGGAAAGTTACGGTCTCGCATTTTGTCGACTTGCTCGCCTATTCCCGGATCTTCGACGAAAAGCACCGCATCGTTCGAAAACTGATCTCGTATGTCGGCCGCTGACAGTTGGGCTATGGAAGCCATGGCGGATGAGATTCCCGGTCACTTTTGCGAGGATCATGAGGGGTCAAGATGGCGAGCGGGCATCCTGGTGATGGTGGGTTCGACATTGGAGCCTGACATCATCACGTGATACGACCACCCTCCTTTAGCACCACCGAATCCTCGCACGTAAGGCTGGATCCAAACTGGGGGAGGATGCCAAGCCTTACGTCATTAACACAACCTGGGTCCCGCAGCCATCTTTCGAATACCCCACAGCGTGGAAGAGTAAAAGAGAACACTACTAAGAAGAGCTACAGCCCCTGGGTTTATTTGTCCAGTACTTAGTATATATATGCGTATGGGGTTGGTCGACTTGACAAACACACACTCTCCAGTGTACTCATTTGGATATTGTTTACGGGCTGTAGCATGAATCGCAAAGAGGGTATCGTCGTCTCCCAGACATTGGTAGGCGGTAAGTGCTTCCCGCTCTCCAATTCTCGTGCCGAGAACTGAACAATTGTCCTAATAGAGGTAGTCGAACACATGGCCAGAGGATGCTCCCTGAAACCATGGCTCGTAGCATAAAAACCTGACAAAAGGTGTAAGATCTCCAGGGAGATGCCGGCTCCTTGGCACTCGGGAGCCATGGAGTGAATAGTATGTGTCGGCAGGCGGCACCGGCTGCCACTTCATGTGCGACCCTTCGCGTCCACACGTTGATTTTCGTAGGGCTGCAGCTTATACAGCTGGAGCCCCTTTCCATGATCAATAGACCACACGCATTCGTTGACCAACAGTATATGTTCCCCGAAGCCGTCGTCAATAATCATTCCGTTCCTGTCACTAGCGGTAGGTACCATCCAAGCCCCGGATGGAGTGAGCGAGATACCAAGCTCGTGTTATCCCCACGTCGTAGCGGAATGGCCGGCAGGAGCTCACCACAACGGCCGACATGTTCCCAGACTCAATGCGGATGGACAGTGGCCACCTATGATAGACGTACAGTCAAGTGATATTCGTGCATGTATTGAGCTGGCCCCACTCACGCCATGTCTCCTCAGGCAATCATGGCCATGTTTGTCTCCATGGCTGGCCTCTTGATTTCGAGTGCCATCCAAAATCCCATTTCCGTCGTAATAAGCCCCGGATAGCCGCCCCCGGAGCCGTTAGTGCCATTTCATCACAGCCGAATACAGGTTTGGGGGGAGAAGGTCATGTATAAGCCTCCCACCCAGGAATAGCATGCTGTCGGTCAACCTGGTAAGTCCCTCTGTACGATAAGTTTATTCAGTAGCTGGACACTCCGGTCCGGGCGCGAGATTACCTGTGGCTAATGATAATAGTACATTTGCACTTGGAGATTCAGCGCTGCAGAACAAGAACTTTGCTCTGAAATAAGGAGATTTGTTCTCGAAGGAACAAGGCTGTTGTCCTCGAGGGACAAGGCCCCACTTATCCTCCATAGAACAAGGACTTTGCTCTTCAGGAACAATGAGATTTGTCCCCGAGGAAACAAGGCCAATTGTCTTCCAGGGAATAAATCTATTTGTTCTCAAGGAACAAGAACTCGTATGCTGCGTTCCTGTACTCGTCGGATTGGATCAAGCCGTAGAGATGTTGGTCCAGACACGGATCCCACCGGAACTGGGGACACGTCGACCCGAGCCCTTCCCCGGCCACTCTATTCAATCAGTGTACGTCATTTTTGCTGTTATTAGCGATTCCCCCGCGGTTTCCCCGCGTAATATTACAGCGGAAATCAGTGAGATGCATGGGGACATGGCAATAGATACCCCCACGTCTCGTCTGTGGCAAGCGGACGTTCATAGCACCGAACCGACGTGTATTTGACAAGGCGGCCCATGTCCGCGATCATATTCGGATGAACAGGGCTGTCCTTGATGAAGGCACAACCATCGAACTTCATGCATGTATTGAGCTGGCCACAATCACGCTGTAGGTCACTTCTTCGGGAAATCATGGCTGTGTCTACATCTGCAAGTAGCTGAACTTTTGTTTTCGAGTGTCGGGGGAGAGATCCCAGAACTCGTCTCTGGGTTGCCAAAGAGTCCAAAGCGTCTCTTGGAGGTTTATAAAAAGCCCAGTTCCCCCACCCGACCTGCAACCATTATCTCGAGCCTTATACTATACTCACGCAATCAACATGGCTTCACCCCAATTTGCAAGCGTATCCTTTGACAAAGACTACGACCCACCGATCTACCAGGCTCTGAACCCAACTAGGGGGCAGACGACGGCACCTCGAGCTCCTGTCTTACATAGGAACACGATGGACGAATCCCTTCCACTAACATCAGAGCAGGCAACGGCAGCAACGCCACTGGCTCCTCCCCCACAAAGACACACCTTGTCACTTTTTCAGCAGTATGACTACCCTGAAATCCAAGGACCGTCGCATGGGCACGAAAATCCGTCACCGGCAGCCGCCCAGGACGAGCGTGCCACCGAGACTCCCGCAAACCATCAACCGGCCGCGGACAGGATGGTGCTTCCCCTACCTCCCGCTCCCTATAAGCCGGCTGACGAGTCCGGAAAGCCAAAAAGCTTATGCGATTTGGACGTTGCATCTGTTCAGTCTCCTGGCGGCGTGCCTGTCACAAAAGACCAGGTGAAGGTAATGATCCAAGAGGCAATCCGCGAAGCAATGGGACATAAGTGTCTTGGAGAAACACCGTGGGATTCACTTTCTGGCCCAAACCCTTCCCGCAGGCCAACCCCGCCCTGCAGTCCCATTGAAAGGCACCCGTCGCTTGGGAAGGCACTGCCCTGTCCCGCTGACGGCTTGGAGGCGTTTCCCAACAAGTCAACGCACGATTCGATTCCTGTGCGGGCGTCATTCTCTGCCTCGTACACCATGGACGAGCCCCGCACCCCAAAGCCGGCAGACGACAACACGGCCTCAAACCTCTTGCAGAAACTTTCAACAGCACTGGAGAAGCTTTTGGTTGCGAAAGGTGTGCAGGACACTGCCCGAAAGGAAGGCAAGGGCGTTGGCGAAAGCAAGGCCGCTCCAGCATCGATACTGGAGTACAAGCATGTGGATGAAGTGTACGTATAAACTCCACTTATATCGGGACATGGCTTACAAAAAGGCAGCTGGGACGATAAAGCAGGCAAATACAGGCTGGTCGATCCAGCCGATTCCCGTGGCGATGAACTCGATCAGTACGTATTTGTCGTCCGCGAAAGAATTGGTAAGTTCCACATGTCTCAGAGTCGAGCGTCGCTAATTAGGCTACAGATAGGATCACTCAAAAGACAACCATCTTCGTCGATATCAAGAGTATGTGGCTACGAGATGTCCTGCGGGAAGTCTGTAAGGACATTCGTGGTGTGTCTCTCGCCAGTAGCAAGCCTTCGGTATGAGTTTCCGGACAGCGTCTCTATTCAATTTCTAACTGCTATAGATCGAGAGAAGCAACCTGTTTCATGTCCGCGAGGACTTGAAGTTACGGCTCGAGTCCACTAGCCATCCCGAGAACGCTGCAATGGGAAGTTGCCCCTTTGAAGATCTCTTTGAGCCTTCTGCAGACCGACCTAAGGAAGTCCCAATGGAAATGCGTCCCTTTGCGGATCTATTTGACTCCGCTGCGGACAACCCCGAGAAGGCTACAATGCGGAGGCACCTGAGCCTCCTTGTGGACTACGTCGACGCCACCTTTCAGCCAATCGCCGAACAACTGTCCACCCTTCTCGCAAAGAAGGAGATCACGTACGACTTGCTGTGGGCGCTCTTCGAGCCAAATGCTGAGGTATACACTACCTGCCCGGGTACTGGTGCGCCGAGGTGTGTCCTCTTCAACTACTGTGAGGAGAGGAAGAAGGTAGACGGGTCAAGGTATATGCACCTTGAGACGCGCTATCTGAACACCGATGGCAAAGTCCTGGGCGAGGTCACCACCGGCCTCGAGATCCCACACTTCCGAGGAACGAAGCAGATTGAACACCTCCAAGCATACCCTCTTCAGTACCACCCTGAGAAAGACAGGGTCCGAAGAGATCTTATCCAGTACGGCCGCACTTTCGTCTCGCTCATAGGCATTCACCACCGCTACTACAAAGGGAAAGCATTCTTTATCGACATCGACAGCGACGACAACGAAATCGTCGCTCGACATATCGAGGGCAGGATCATGGTGGATACGATCTGTTTCCAGGAGCGCATGCCCAACTACCCGTGCGCACGAGTCCAGCGAGTGAGGCCGAGATACTCGGCCTCAGGACGTTGTGACTTAATCAAGCTTGCCGACATCATTCCAAGTGAAGCTGACGACACCGACTTCCTCATTTGCAGCCCAACTGTGCTGGGATTCTGTCTGAGTACCAAGCAATTCCGTCCGTGGCTTTCTTCCCCGCGGGGCCGACGTAGCAGCTAATAGATTCTTAGTCGAGTTTGCTGTGGGCAACATTAGCGATATTGAGTGGAGTCCGTCTTCGTTTGATGATGTTAAGATCCCCGAGAAGCAGAAGAAGCCTATCTGGGCGCTCACTGAGGCTTACCTGAAGCGGGAACCTGGCGATGGGTTCGCAGACTTTGTCCAAGGGAAAGGGCGCGGGGTTAATTTCCTGCTTTAGTTCGTGCCTGGCAACTCCGTGTCTGGCTATGCATGCTAACACGCAGTAACAGTGGGCCTCCCGGTGTGGGGAAAACCTTAACGGCGGAAACGATCGCAGAAACCTTTAAGATTCCACTTTATACGGTACGTGGTTAGTTCCACAGCCCTATGGACCCGGCTAACCGGATCAGGTTCCCGCTGGGCAGATTGGAGTGGATCCGGTCAAGGTCGAATTTGCCCTGACGTCCATTTTCAAAGTCGCGAGCCGCTGGAAAGCAATCCTACTCCTGGACGAAGCAGATGTGTTTTTGGCCCAGCGCTCGGGCAATCCGCAGGTCAATGCTCTCGTTTCTGTGTTCTTGCGTGAGCTGGAACAGTATGACGGCATACTGTTCCTTACGACCAACCGTGTGCAGGCATTCGACAAAGCAATGATAAGCAGGATCCACCTCGCCCTGAACTATAAACCACTCGGGCGGGATGCTCGTAAAGCGGTTTGGGAGTTCTTCCTAAAGCAGGCCGCGACAAAAAAGGGCAATCCTAAATGCGATAAGGGCGTAATCGATGACCTGGCGGAGAAGAAGCTGAACGGCCGCGAGGTAAGAAGCCCTCCTTATGCCCGCAGAAGACGACTCTGACGACTTCTATAGATTAGGAATGCCGTTCTGATAGCTCGGTCGATGGCTGAGTATGAGGAGACAGTCGTCAAGGGAGCTCATTTGGACGATTCCCTTGCTGCGAAGGAACAATTCCATTATGATTTCCGCGGAGTGGGAGCAGTTGAGAATCTGGGCTCGTATACTTAGGGGAAGGGTGGAAACTCAGTCGCCTACAAAGGCGCAATCCCAGGACTTTTAACGGCCGTTTTGACTATGGGTTTCTGGCTTTTTAACTACCAAATTGCAAGACAGTGTCCTCTTCTACTATGATAGTGAGTCGAGATCTGAATCTGTTCAATTAAACGATATCGAGCGCTTAGAACCCATCCTATTTCCCGTGGTGGACGGGCCAACACGGGCATCATCCGAACGGCTGCCCTCTACGCCCCCTCTGGGATGGCCTTGCTAAAGCCTTCACCCACTCAGGCTCTATAGCCACCGTAGAACTCGTTCCGATTGTCTGATTAGCAGTCTTCAACTTCTCCAAGATGCGTTTTCGGTCACGCATCTGAGCCGCAGCTAATTCACGCATGAAGTCCATAGGAAATATCCATTCCTCGCTCCCAAATATCTCAGGCGCCTGAAGCTCCAAAACCCAATCGACCCATAAGCGTCGCAGGGGGTGATCGGGATAGGTTTTCTCATAGATAAACGGTATGGACGAAACTGGTATGGTTCCGGACTCGCGTCGCTTCTAGCGCAGGTTCTTAAGGATTTGTTCTTCGAGGGACGATATCCCCAGGTAGTCCGCGAGTACGAAGATTTCGCAGAGTAGAGTCCACTCCAAGTACTTGAACCTTAAAGGATCTCTATCAGATAGCCACCTCACGATAATATCAAATGCCTTGTCATTACAGTCCGGCAGCCGCACTTCTTGTTCCGCTGTCTCTCTTAATCCCCCTTTGAGTGCAGCTCTGAAGAATGGAGAGGCTGCGCAGAGTGTTCCTGCTGTCTCTGATTCAAGGGAGAACTTGGTCCTTTTCTCCCCTACTAGGACGTGACTTCGCCGTTGTTGGATTTGGCCATTTCGTTGTCCCGGGATCGTCGTGCCGGATTCATCCTAGTGGCTTGGGCAGCGAGTCGCACGTAATGTCTCGAGACGCGCGGCCGACTACGGGTCGGTGTTTCGATTTTCTTACGCGTTTATCGACGGTAGAATAGGGATATTGCTAGATACGAAGGCAACTAGAATCCAAGTCCTGTCAGCGAGGTAGAGGTGGGAAAGGTGGCGCCGCGGTTGTAGTAGACGCAAGACTTACATGGACAAACAACTCCCTATCGCCTACGGCAATGAAGTGTGACTTGTGTCTTTAAGGGGACGTCGATGGCGGAGATCGTCGCTAGAGGGCAGACAAATGTCTGGCCTTGGCCACGTTTGCGTCGCTGCGCTCGCACCTTGTCCTAGGCCGGGTGATGCTTCACGTGATGCCATCCAGGTTCTTGCCAGCTTAGTCCAATAAGGTGGCGTCTCCAGACCCACATTTGCTGGTCAGAAAATGACCACTAAATGTGGGGCTCCTTGAGCAGCTTCGCATCGCAGAGCAGCGCGTGAACCACAGCAAGCCCACAACATCGCAACAGTATGCCGGCATCCGAGGAGACCGTCAACTCGGAGGATGTGCCCCTCGACACGAATCCGGACACTGAACTGGATGCCGCCTCTGTACTTACGCGCGAGCAAGCCCAGCAGTATAAGCACTTTCGCGAAGAACTCCGCCTCTGCAAGACTGAGATCGAGAGATATGAGCTATGTGCTCAGAAGCGAGATGATCTGCTCGCTCAGGAAGATAACCTGAAGATTCTATTTGCTGTCTACGAACAGGCCATGTCGGCTAGCTGTACCGAATGCAAGCGGTTAAAAGACAACAAGACGAAAGCAAGGAAACCGCTACCAACCAGGCCCAAGGATGACAATACAGCACAGTGGGACCGCTTCTTTAAAGTCGCCACGGATGGCTCGAGGCACCTCACTGCGCTAAAGGAGGTAGCGCGTTGCTGGAACGGCCCGGACCGAGACGTTGTGCAGCATTACCAGTGGGCTACTAGGGGGGAGAAGTACTGGAACCAGCTTCGCACCACAGCACGTAAAGTTCCTGACTGGGATCAGGCTGCAGAAGGTCTAAACTGGTCGATTCTCGAACGATCTCAATCTGTCCGACGATGTCCGGTAAGCGCCACGGTAAACCCTATCGAGCAGTCCGACCTAGGGCGCGTGAGAGCCTGGTCGTGTGAAGATCCGCCTCCCTATAAGCGCCTGGCTGTTGAAGACCTGCCCGACGGCTTCGGCTTTGACAAATTCCGTCTCATGGTGCACAAAGAATTTGCTACCGTATTGCCCAATGCTGATACGGGGTTGAGGGAGCCATCAACACCCCCAGCAGCGGACAATGCCGCGGGTCCGTCGAGACTAAACGGCGCTGTCGTCATAGACCCGCATGGACCTGCTGCCTCGGAAGAAACCGGCCGGGATTCGGATGACGATGTTGTGGAGGAAGTCGTTAACGCCTTCCTTGCCGAATTTGCCAACGGCGCAACACATACTGGCCTCGAACGTCCTAGTGTAGATTCAGCGCCGGAGACGAATTCGACCCCTCTGCAGAACCTTCCCGTCCCACGCACTCCTGACAATGCTGATGGGTTTCCTGGAAGGACCCTTCGTGAACGACCGCAGCTGTCATACCGGGAAGCCTCAGGCAGAGGAGCCAAGCCCAAGCAGAGTCGACCCGCGCTAGTCAAGACCCCGGACATTCCGCCACGATGCTGTCCGATTAAAGTGCCGTCAACACTCCTGTCAGCCCTTGACAACCCGTGTTTGTTCCACCTAGAGGTAGCAGAGCAATTATCTCCTCTCCTGGGTGTACTCTGCCGCCGACACCTCCAGCTCCTCGCTGAGCGAACGTCGGCCATCGCCGCACAGCGAGACGCCCTACCTGGTAGTCCCGGCATACCGAGTATGCCTCAGAGCGGCGTATACACCCCCATCCGCCGGCGTACCTCGCTGCCTGATATCACTCAGCATATATCGAAGCGACCGCGGCTTCAAGAGCCTTCGCCGTTACCGTCTGTGAACCCTCTAAAGACATATTGGGCCGGGGACCGGCCAACGCACGATCGGATAGCCGACGATGCCTTCCGGAGGCAAGTCTTGGCCGAATTGCAAGAGAGCACGCCATCGGAAGGCACTCATGGTATGGAAACCAACGACCTTATTTACAAGCTGCTAGAGAAAGCCGAGCAACCGAACACCGACCCGACCCGAGGCGTGGTCGAGGCTTACTTTTGCACTGGCGACGAGGCTGCGCGATTGGTCGAGTCTGGGACTGATGACGCCCCGATTATCACTGGAGGCCAGCAACAATTCCGATGGAGTATTAGCAACCGACCAATTGCTCAGCTCTTTCGGCGACTGGGGCCCCTCGATAAGTCTGTTTCTGTACAAATACCGTCTCGTAGCTCCGCGGCCGACTCATTCGATGCTCGGAAACTGAGTGAGGTTCGGAAACGGTTCCTTGATCAGAAACCTACAGCCGATCCGTGGAATATACTAGACCTGCACAGTCCCTTGCCATCTATCTTGCCGAACTTCTTAGCCGGGGAGAATTGTCAGCTGCTTATTCAAGTTCGCGATACTGTGCTAATGGAGGGCAGCGCCGAAAGAGTGGCGGCATCACCTGAGGATTGGAACGAGTGGAAGAACGTTCTTGAATGGGTCCTATTATCGGAAGGAGGTAATAATACGGGCCCACATGTAGACTGCAATGGGCTTGCTACATGGGTAACGGAGCAAGAAGGTCCTGTTGGTTGGGCGTGGATGTCGTTCCCGACAAAGGAAGAACGAGAAGGGTGGATGGCCAATCCCCACGGCTTCACAGGGGGCCGATGGAGATACGTCGTTCTCCAGCCGGACCAGACATTCTACATCCAGCCAGATACCATCCACTTTGTTTTTCGGAAACGACAGCCCCAAACGTTCGCTCTTGGTGGCCATATCCTTCAGTGGTCCGGCATTGAACTATGGATGCATGCTATGCTTGCCCAGATGAGAAACCCGGAAATTACCAACGAGGACACGAGACAGAGTGCGCCGAAACTTGTCCGTGTTATAGCGAAGCTAGTCACAGCCAGAGTAAACGAGGGCGGGGTGGAAGAGCTTGGGGGCGAGGCTACGGTTAAGAGGTTCTTCGCCTCTGTAAAGGTATGCTCATCGTGGCATCTCGAGAAGTGGCGCTAACGAAGTTAGGAATTCGAGAAATTGTACTCACGAAGACCAAGGTGCAAGCTGCCAGTGTCGAGGAAATGATCTCAAGTAGGGGTTGCAGGCGTCCGTCCTAGCGTGAAATGGCTGATTTAGGAGAGAACATCAGTTCGACATTAATCTAAAATCCTGCCTTCCCACTGTCCAACTCTAGACCCCAGGGGTAGTCTTCACATACGTTATTCTCTTGTGTCATGAACCTCATAAAACAGCTTCTCAGTCCAGTCAAATACGTTATCGTGCTTGAACCCCTCAGACTTGAATAGGCGGCGGAAGAGCTGCCGAAGATAGGCATAGTCTGGTTTATCCTCGAAACGCAAAGAGCGGCTGTAGTCGATGTATGTAGCGAACTGCCCTGGAAGCCCTTTGCAAAGAGCCCCCCCTGAGAGTTCTATCTTCTTTTCCTTGATCATTTCGTTCCTCTCATCCTCTCTCTGGGCCTTCAGACCTTGCCATGGCAAGGAACCACGTAGAAAATAAAGGAACACGTATCCGAGTGACTCCATATCGTCCCTAAAAGACTGCTCTTTGTTGAGTTAGTAATAGAGCAACCGCCGTACTTGATGCAATACACACCATGTCTGTTGTGGTTGTTAATGCTCGCATAGCGACTGGTGCCGCCAAACCCACGAGCTTTATACTTGCGGTCCGACTCGGCCAGGCTAAACTCCTTAGCTAGGCCAAAGTCAATTGTGTACAAGGTATTCCCTTGACGGCCAACGCCCATGACAAAATTGTCCGGCTTGATGTCGCGATGAAGGAAGCCCCTGGCATGGATGGATTCGATTCGAGAGATGGCCTGATCGGCCAGGAGGAGGACAGTCTTGAGCGAGAACTTCCGGCCGCAGTAGTTGAACAAGTCCTCAAGCGATGGACCGAGGAGTTCGTGGACCAACACGTAGTAGTCGCACTCCTGACCGAACCATAGAACTTGCGGTATTCCTGTCGCTCCGGTGAGCGCCTTGTATACCTCGGCCTCGTCTTGGAGTGCTGTTAGGTCGTCCCTGATATGCGCGAGCTTAAGAGCCACCTCCCTTCCCGATCGGGTATCGGTCCCTATAGCCATAAGTCTCATTTATCGCGAGATCTGAGAAGGCAGCCCACCTGAATAGACGAGGCCGAAGCCTCCCGCGCCGATTTTGCGGTCGACGCGGTAGTGGCCGTGGACAATTATATCCTGGAAGATGTCATGGTCTGAAATTCGCCCCTCCTTAGAGAGGATCTTACCTTCATGCAGGACTACACTGATGAACGGTCGTATCCCAAATAGAAGGCTCCGTCTCGCACCGCGCAAGATCGCGGACCCTTTAAACAGAGCTTCCGCCAAGCCCAGTCTTACCGCTCGGCAGAATGGTTGACCCCACTAGGTGACGCACGGGCCATAAGTACTGCCGAGTCTTTTCCTCCCGACTCTCCTCCGGCTCAATCCGAGCGGCTAACGATTGGCTGACAGCTTGTCGCATTGACGGACCATTGCGCGCGTGCAGTCGGACGACGCAACCCCGCCCAATTATTCACGCTCAGTCTTGCAGCACGGGATCCTACGACTCAATTCAAATACCCCCCCTTCCTCCCTGATCGCATTCTCCACGATGGTCGCTCATGGCGAGACCGAAGAACAGAAAGAGACGCTGCGCAGACGGGGCGACACAAGACAACCGATCGCCGAAGCGACTGCGTGTCAACGAAGCCGACCAAGGCGACCATACAGCCAAGAGAAAGAGACCTCACCTCGACGAGCCTCCGCGAGCGGCAAAGAAAGTCAAGTCGACGGGCGACTATAACGTCACTCCCTCGTTCTTCGATAACCTGTCGAAGGTATCGCTCACGCAGCGTGCCCTGAGAGAGCTCGACCGTCGAAACCACTCACATCCTCCCTCACGACTCACGAGACCTGGCGTTTGGCCGAAAAGTCTTGCTCAATTTGCAAGACACGGCGGCCCAGATATTGGTTATCTACGTGGGGTATGCTTGCATTGTACTCGCCTGAGATAACCACCGACTAATTGCCTTCTCAGTATCCCGGACCGAAAACCGCGGCGCACACAATGGCGTCCAGCCGCTCATCCGGGCCTTCCAGCCAGCGGACACCATCGGTCCCTACGACGGCAACAAGTATTTCTGCTAAGAGCAGGAAGTCGTCTGCATATGATAAGCTCTTCGAGACACACCTCATAGACCACGGTGTGTATCCTGAAGGATACGATCACCCGGACGGCCGATCGACCCCAGAACCCGATAACCTTAACGACACTCGTCTACTACTCTCAGCCGACAGGTCATCGCTTTCACCGTCTCGCTTTCCGGACTCGGCCTTCCGAAGGTTCAAAGAGAAGAACAGGCGAGCCGTATTCGAGAACGACGTTATGAACTCGGTCGTTCCTATAATATGCGGGGATAGCGACATCCCCAACCAACAGAACGTTCTGTTTACCGAGCTCAGCCCACTCACAACTGATGACGTTGTAAGACCGAAACCAGACTTTTTTGACGGTGTCTGGTTACGGGACGTCCATGAGAGGGTCAAAGACACAGACGACGAGCAGAATCTCTGCTCATCAATTATTCCCACAAAGCATCCAAGCGTCCCAGCAGCACCGAACCTCTTCCTTGAAGTGAAAGGTCCAGATGGAAGTGCTGCCGTCGTGCGGAGACAGGCATGCTACGACGGAGCACACGGTGCCCGCGCCATGCACAGCTTGCAGAACTACGGCAAAGAAGAGGCCACCTACGACGGAAATGCGTACACGTTCAGTTCTACATACCACGATGGCCAGCTGAAGCTTTACACTCACCACATGACTGCCCCAAATGTTCCGGGTGGTCGACCGGAGTACCATATGACCCTGCTTGATTCATGGGGAATGACTGGGAATGTCAACACGTTCCGGAGCGGAGCCACCGCATTCAGGAACGCGAGAGACTTGGCAAAGCGGCACCGAGACGCTTTCATCCGGGGTGCAAACTCTAGGGCGTCCCAGTCAGTCGCCGCCCGCATCCACGTCGGAACCAGCGATGACAGCAACACCGTGGACCGTACCGACTATTTAGCCTCCCAGGACGCCGATGACGCACTTCAGCAGCATATTGCTGACACTACCCACTACAACTCCGAAGACGATGACGACGCGAGTGTTATCCCCCATTATCTATTCGCAGAGGATGCTTCACAAGAGCTAAGTCAAAAATCCGGAACGTCTGGCCTTGACGAACCGTCTACGAGTTTTCAGTCGAGCTTCACCTCGAGCCTCACCTCCGGCTCTAAGAGGCCTAGACCATCATTCAGCCCCCCCTCCACTTCCAAGAGGACCTTCCTAGCTACAAGCCGAACGAATACTAGCACGGCTGGGCCATCTGGAGAAACACCTACACGGAAACAGTCGCAGTCAGATTCAGACACGTACCATTGGGTAGACACGTATTGGCGTAAGGGAAAGGTCTCTTTCAGGGATCTCGATGGCCACGAATTTGAGACCGAGCCGAAGGACTGGGTGGGGAAGAGAGTAGATGGAAGCCAATGTTTCTGCTGGCAGAGCACTAAATCAGGGCGGACATTCTGGGCGCGGAAACTACCGATGAACGCGGACAAGGGCAGGAGACATGGGTTACAAGAATGAGAACGACATGGTCCTTGTTTTATCAATGTCCTGTCAGGACCTGACAGGTTGTGATACCCATATCCAAGCCATGGCTTTCTGTATATGGCGCACGAGTTGTGACTGGGTCGGGATCTGAGGCGTGAGCTTGAATGCTGGAGGACAATTTGTTTCAGACGTGTTCGGACTTGCTTGCACCAGGGTCTACGTTCTGCCATTGGGGGCGCCCTGGGGCGGGGCTGGCTCCGCACTGCCCCCCGTGGCTGTGACACACAGCCCCACACGATCTGTGCATTGTAGCTATTTTTATCCTACTCTTTGAGTGGCTACTACCTTGAGGCAAAAGGATAGCGAGTAACTTCTCTATTCATTGCAACTGTCTAGGCGGAGCACGTTCTATGGATCCAGCGCCGTCTCATTAAATGCCATACCATGTCAGGCTAGATTCTTGTGTCCATCAACGTCCCGGCGATTCTGGTCATGCCAACATCTTCTTAATTTGCGCCATCTCGTCTCGTAGTCGTTGCGAATCGTTGGCTAGGCCTGAGCGGGCTGCTAGCTCGGCATGCTTTGCCAGATAATCCGAGGCTACGACCAACGCCGTAGGACAGGCCCCAGAGATCTCGTCTGCAAGAGCCCTCAGCCTATGGATTGGCATACGAGTTCTGTTGCTTCGACGACATGAGTATCATGAAACTGAGTAGGTGATGGCCCAGACCAGACTTACATTATCCTTCCCGCCTCATCTGTTAGCGCGATGAGCAAGAGCGGGTATCGCCCTGCGATCGCGGCCCAGCGATTTGCTTGGCATGTAAGTTTGGATACGTCCGCTCTGTTCGCTCTTCCTGTGGCATGCAGGTAGATATCGACGGCTTCAGTCGCGTCCCGACGACTACGTTTGCCGACAATCAAGCCCTGTTTACGGTTGTCACCTATCTTCTGTCTAAGAGCGGCGAACATCCGTGTCAGCTGGACATGGGCAAGCCTTGACATTATCTGGTTCTCTGGGTGTCGAATGAGGTTGTCTAGGGCTCTGATTCTGTCTAGCACGCGGCTATCTGTGCATGGGACATTGTCCGGCAGCGTTGACTGGTCTATTAGCCACGCCCACGCTTTTTGTATGTCCTCACAATTCTCTGCAAAGTATTTCTTGGCATCGCCTCGAATCAGGGCCGGAACTATAGCTGTGGACATTGGGGCCATGTCTTCAAAGTTACTACCCGATGAGAGTTGAGCGCCTCTGTCATGAGAGCACTAGGTCCGTCGCTTTTATATTTTCAGGTCGGTAAGGGACCGACGATGCGGGATCAATGATGTGTGGTACTGCACCGTGGTCCGGGATACCGGATGCATCACGTGGTATCCGTAACATGGCACGGCTATAAGTTGTCTGTGTCCGTGTATCCGGGATACCGGATGCACCAGACGGGACCCACAGCATGGGGTGCGCCATAACAGACCCACAATGCCGTATCCACAGGACCCGACCAATGATACGGGGGTATGTACGGAGCCCTCTGTCAGGGTGTCCACCGGACCCGGGATACGGGACGAGGTACGTATTATCCCAGATATGAGTCAGCCGACACCCGATCCTGCCTGCGTGATGGAGCATACGTTGTCCGCGATACGGGACCCCGGATGCCGGACACAGCATATATGGAGTATGATATAGGTCCGGTAATACGGCGCATACCATATATGATACATGACATATAGCCCAACAATACGGGATCCCGGATGACGGCGCGTCTCTTCCCTAGAAATGTACCTGTGAATTCCAAGTATTTCTTGCGGATGCTAAACTGCGATATGTAGAACTTACCCTCTGAATGGATCGAGAATACAGTGTAAGGACTAAAGGCTGTACATCAAGGTCCGTTCAGACAGCCTGCAGATTTACTACGAACATTCTACTTTGCAGTTAACTGGGATACGGAGGTCGAAGATGTCATTCCTACAAGCTGTGCCAAGCTACCGCGGCCTATCGGATTTAGGGCCCGAACAACTCCAGCAGTAAGCACTTTCTAACCCGCAGAGAGCCATTTATTTCTAACTAGCGCTAGATTTGTATCTACGAAGCCGTTCAAGTTCATTGTGGGACGTGACAGAGTCGAGGTTTATTTACAGCGAGGCTTCGTGTCGCGTCTCTCAACCCCGCTCAATGCCCTCGTCAACGGCTGGTCGCGGGAGTCCTTAGACGGCTGTGTAAGCTGGGAAGACATCGACACCGACGTTTTCTCGCGCTTCGTCCAGTATTTGTATACTGGAGATTATACGGGCTTTACTCCAATCGAGAATGAGTTCAAGCCACATTCCGAAGAGGCCAATACAATCACGATTGAGGCAGCATGGAATGGTCTTAGCTCTGAGAGACCATCCTTGTTTCCATCTGGTGCAGCCACTCAACCGGCCTATATTTTCAGCAGCACGGCTCTATCTGAGAATAACGATAAAGCCGATCCTTTTAAACTGCCCTACTCTCTTAGGTCGTACGAACGAGCTGCAAGCGACAGCATCCATGGCCGATCGCACGCCTTGCAATGCAGGGTTAACAGAGTCAGCATACAGGGCGAGAAGTGCAAGGCTAACACTGAAGCATGCGACTGCATCTCTGCATGCTGGAGCAGTCCTTCAAAGAGGAAACGAGATTTCATATGGGCATTTATAACAGAGCAAAGACACCCGACCGGCAGATTCACTATTTGCCAAAACATGTATCAAATAAAGCCAGGTCCCCAGACAAAGAACTTCGAGCCTGTTTTTATCGGCCATGCAAAGATATGGGCCTTCGCAGCAAGATACTCTATCAATTCGCTCACTGACCTTGCCTACGCAAAGTTGGCTTATGAGCTGTCTTACTGGACAATCTCGGAGTCGGCGTTTATTCCTGGGTTCGGAGGGCTCGTCCGCTATGTATATAGCAATTGTATGTCGGCAGAAGGTCAGCTTCAGCGGCTCGTAGCTAGGTTTGCAGCTTGTGTAGTTGAAGATGTGTGTGGTCTGGAAGGCTGGTCGGTTTTGTTGAACGAGGTGCCTGGCTTTGGGTCGGATTTGGTTAAGCAGATGACAAATCGAATGGGCTGGTCTTGAGGGCAGCATGTTTTAGGGTTAGCAAACGGTTGGTGTTGGAAATACGGCAGTCGGCAGCAGCCGTTGGCAAGGGTCACATGCGATCCAATTCGCTTCTTGGCGAGGAGAGTACTATATTTTGAAGCGCCATGGACAGTAGCAGCAACGTTATTCTGTCTATGGCAAATACTCGTAGTACCGATACCTAAAACAGATAATCAGGCGTGGAATATAGATCAATGAGTGCTATCCACGGCGACGATCCCTTGCCAGAGTCTATCTCCTTGCGCATCGCTGGCGTTCTATGTGTTTATTGTCGCACGCGGTCACGTGATATGAGCAGTTTGTCTCCCAGGTCTGCCACAGGATGCACCGGGCGAACGACGGGTTCGCGCCATAACAGATCGGGCCGGGTTGGATGGGCGCTCATTTATTGGGCCCCCTATGATTATATCAGCAGCTAATTGTTGGACGAATAAACAGCCGGCGTTGCCAAAACAGGCTGAAAAGTGAGAATTCGGACGTTGTCGAGACAAACGGTATTCAAAACGGTTCGGGCGTCTAAACGGAAGATTTTGGGAAGGATTCAACTTGAACAACTGAACCCAGACAGAAATACATGATTTCTGGTGAACAACGCTGCAAACCAATCGTACCTAAATCCTTAGATCGTTTATCCAATAAAATTAGGCTTCCGAAGCCCACACCCAGGATCCGGGGCCTCGTCGCCGCGCCCGCACGCCCCATATTGATATAGGCACACCCCTTCGTCCCGGATCCGGGCTCTCGTAGAGGAGAATTTGCTAGCAAACACGTCTCACGCCACACCCCGGGGTGTGATTTACGGGAATACACTCATAGGCGCACCCCAGGTCTGACGCCAAAGCCTCTGAACCGGATCCGGGGCGTAGGTCCAATGGGAGGCCTCCAGACTTGCATCTTCGCGACTATTTCAGGTGGCGAGTACGGTCCCTTTTTTTGGCCAGCGTGTAACTGACCGTCCGGTATCAATGCCCACCGTTATCTCACTCTCCGATTTGGATGACTGCTGGCTTGAGGCGTCTCAATTCTTAGGCCTCAGCCAATCCAATACAGACTCGTTCCTTCGGATACTTCACACGACATAAACTAAATGCCGGGATTTATGAAGACGAATAAAAGGCGAATTCTCAGGATGTCCTGTGATCTAAGGTGCTCCCTGTAGCGCATTGTAAAGTTGTTCAATTGCAGAGTAGCTGGTGGAAAAGTGGCACATGGAACTGTGGCTGGGTTTGTAGCTGCATTCTTCTACTGCATTTGTCCAGCTCGCTTCAAGAGCCGGTCTTGGGACGTTGCAGAATGATGTCCTGAAGTTTATTTCTGCTATCGCGTCTGATGACTTTAAGATCGCGTCTTCTTTCCAGCACCCTCCATGGCTGAGACCGTGCAGCCAGTAGAGACTCTATTACGAGTAAGAGACTAGACCGTACTTCCAGTAGCTTGTTGTTAAGGTGACCGCACGGGGACTGGTAACCCCCTGCGCATCCCCGGCAAGAAGTGGCTAGTAACTGCCACAGTGACCCCTCCCGGGAGACCGGTAACCATGCCGTCGAGGAGTCGGGGGGACTGGTAACCGCCATACTGAACCTCCCGGGCGACCGGTAACTGCGCCGTCGACAGAGTCGAGGGGACTGGTAACCGCCATACTGAACCTCCCGGGCGACCGGTAACTGCGCCGTCGACAGAGTCGAGGGGACTGGTAACCGCCGTACCGAACCCTCCCGGGCGACTGGTAACTGCGCTGCTGACGAGTCAAGGGTACTGGTAACCGCCGTGGGGGCCTAAGGCGGGGTACCAGTAATTAGCGATTGAAACAATCAGGGGTGACTGGTAACCTCCATGCTAGTGGATACTGGTACCTATCTGCTAACGGGAACCTGGCTTGTGCTGTTTACCAGTACCTAGTTTCTACCAGGAGCCCTGGACACCACGCTGTCTCGGTTACCAGGATCACCCCTAAACGCGATTACCAGTAACTCGCTTGCACCTTCTTTGCTATTACTGGTAACAGCTCTCCCTTGCAGCCACTATTCCTGGTAACAGCGCTACAGACAGGTCTGCTGTTACCAGTAATTTCTTAGGGAATTTTTTTTTTTTTTTTTTTTAGTACCCGCCCCACGGGCCCCCCGCTTGGGACAAGCCCCCCGCCAGGGGGCCCTCTGCACCTCAACGCAATTGGCACCTCAACGCAATTGTCAAAAAAGTTAGTAAACTCGCTAGTACACCAGCAGATTCCTTAACACACTATACAATATTCTAAAATTCAATTTTTAATTCTATAGAAGACCTAATATTTTTATAAAAAATAGTACTAGGTTTAGAAAATAAAGGGGAATCTGGAAAGCTACTCTATTTTATTATAAGAAAGGTGGTTTAGTAAACGTAGTTTATATAGTGGGCGTTTTGTGTGGTGATTGCGTTGAGGTGTCAATTGCGTTGAGGTGCAGAGGGCCCCTGGCGGGGGGCTTGTCCCAAGCGAGGGGCCCGTGGGGCGGGTAGTAGTACAGTATCTGCTGCCTACATCCAGGCGAAAACTGCCAAATTCGTGGCTGCGGAGCGACATTCCTTATTCGAGTCTTTCAATCTCCGATCGAAGTCTGGAAGCTGTTCCAAAGCGGCATTCATAGACAGTTCCATTGACGGCTGCCCGACGCGTAGCATGGTGCGAGATCACGGCAAAGCGAGCGAGTCGGCGGGCGACGCTTCAACACGATAACCTTAAAACAACCGAATAAGAAGCAGCTCCGGTTGCTGACGTCGACGATGGGCAAGCAAGGCAATCCTCTCCGGACCCGGGCACGGACTTCGCGCGTTGAAAAATCTCGTCGCACGCGGAGAGACAGCCGGACTCTCCCGTCATGGTACTATCGAGTCTTGGATATCGCCCTCAAGGGGAATAGAGAAGTAAATGCCTACGACTTTGACGAGGATCTTTCAGAGATAGAAAAGGACAAGGAACAAGAGAGAGACGATACCGGGCAGCTCAAGGAGGAAGAGGAGGGCTGCGCGTGCGGCGGCGATGACTCCGAGTGTGACTGCCAGTTTGAGGACGACGAGTCGGAGAGATCGTACGACGGGTCTGACGCCGAGTACTACTACGAACTGAAAGAAGAGCGCGAGCAAAGGAAGCAGGAGAAGCTGCGAGAGCGCAAGGAGAAAGAACGAGAACGAGAAATAGAGAGGACCAAGGAAGAGGAGGTTCGCGCCGCCTATAGATCTCTGGATAAGGCCGAAAAGGAACGCAAGACGATCCATGTTGGATTACTTGCGGGTCAGAGTTTCCAGCTGTTCTGCAGCGATCATATCGATCATCTCTACTCTGATGGTTATGCGACCAAAAGGGTTGACTTTTACCACCTTGATGACGCGAATAATCCCTGTCCGGACAAGCGGGAGCCTAGTGGCGAGGCTGAGATGTTATACGGCGACGTGTATCTCAACGGTAATGCCAACTGCTACTTTGGGCCGCTCCGCCCTCCGAAACGCGCGGGTCGGAAAATTTTCAAGGTGAAGAGCTACGATGGGGAGTACGAGCTGTCATTCAAGTTCATCGGTAATGGTTATCTGGAGCTAAGGGTGTCTCGGGAAATGGTGTTCATGAATCCATATAGCGCAAGCCCTCCAGCTACCCCGCCTGCTGCTCCGGAAGTGTTCGAGTTTGTCGGCATCTGGCGCGATCGGGAGAAGGAGAAAGCGGAACGGCGGGAGAGGATGGCGAAGGCACGCCGCCACCCGTCTCCCCGCAAGAGCTGGTTTGAGATGAACCATCCCATGGGATCGTGGAATCAGTCAAGATACATCTGACGCGTCGATCCGGGCAAATGTCAGCGTTTAGTCTACAATGTCGTCTGGTTTAGTGGCAAGAAAGGTTGTCTGCGCAAGCAACTGGTCTTGTTGTAATAGACGAGAATTGCTAGAATTAGACTAGCTAAGGAAGTAGCCCTTAGAGGAAGGTGACGGAATAGGGGAACCTTGTTGGCTACTGATCCGGTCGTTTCCTACGTCATGGGCTGGTGTTTTTTTGGTTGGCCTTGCAGGGAAGGAGCGACCCCAAATCACGTGCGGCAGTGGGAATATCCGATTGCTCCAGTGGGAATATCCGGCGCCTTGTGCGGGCCGGCGCGTTGACCCACGTCCGCGCTAATTCTCAGGCTGGTGCATGTTCAGCGCGGCTCGATTAACACAGTTGGCCGTGGCTCCTGGAGTAGGGCTGGGCATCCGATGCCGCACGCCCCCGACCAATGATTTCTGGGCTTCTCGATCCTTCCAGCCTCTGTACCGCAACTTCAGGACGAGCCTGATCGGCCCCATCACCGCCGAGACGAGGGGCAAGACGAGATAGATCGATACGGTTGCAGACTGTCCGTCATTGCTAGTCCAGCTCTCAGGCGGAACGTGTACGTCTCTCGCCCTTGCCCAGTGTACTTCTCCTATGCACAGTAGCCGGTGCCGGAAAAAGGGACAGCAGTGTGCGACGACCACTTCGCCGTGGTCTGAACGCGCCGCGTCTTCGCGGGCTGCGCGATCACGGTGGACGCATTTACGCGGCCGCGACACGTGCTGTTCTGGGCGACTGTGGATACATAGGAACAGGGGTTCCTGGATATGTGTAATTATGGCTGGCGCGCGTGGAACCAGACCAACACCATAATGACAGTAGCCTCGCACACTTGCGTCCGCAACGCGACCACACGTGCCTACTTCTGCAGGCCAATATCGAGTCCACAACTTCTCGTGCACCAGATCCCCTCTTCGCGTGGGACACCCTTCGCCAGCAGAATCCGGCGGATGGGCCGCGAAGCGTTGATCCGCCACCCTAACTCGTCGCTTCGCACCTATCGAATAACAGGGAATTTGACACATGACGTGCGCTACGGGCGGCAGCGCGGCGGCTGTTATTGGGCAGCATCGCAGTCCTGCATAGCCGTCCTGACCAGGCTGGGCTCTGTCGAGCGTGTTCGATAAACCCCTCGTCTGCGCGAGGAGATTTCAATGCTCCCCTTCGGTTCCTTGCACGACACTTCTTTGTTAATGCTGCCAGTCGAAACCACGGTCGCGCGTACGTCAGACGACACTGCTGATGAGTGCCTATGCCCGGTAACAAGCGAGTCGCGTCCCAAGAATTTGGCGAGCCGATTTCGAATACAGTCAAACGTGTCAGAGCCGAAAATTCAAACGTCATCTCAGGAAATAGAAACACTATCAACAATTATTGGACATCGGAAAAGACCGAAGACGATAACAGGCATCTCTGCCTCCAATCGCTAGCCTTTCCCCAAATAGAGAGCCGCTCCCATGACATCGCCGTCGCCGTCGCAGGGACATGCGAGTGGCTGCTCCGACATGACACATACCAGCGCTGGGCCGCTCGCGATCGAGGCCTGCTCTGGATCAAGGGCAAGCCGGGCTCGGGGAAGTCGACGTTGCTAAAATATGCTCTCGATCATCGTGAAGCCAGACAAGACGAGCTCGTTCTATCGTTCTTCTTCCACGGTCGCGGCCATGCACTCCAAAGGACTCCGCTTGGCTTCCTCCGGTCCCTCCTTCATCAAATCCTGCGGCAAGTCCCCGACTCGCTGCCAGACCTCCTCGACACCTTCGAGAGAAAGCGTAAGGAGGTCGGTGAGGCAGGTGAAAGCTGGCAGTGGCACCAGGAAGAACTGTGGCGCTTCTTCCAGTCGTCTCTTCCGAAGGTCCTCGAAGCCCGCTCGATTTGGCTATTCGTCGACGCCTTGGACGAGTGTGGCAAGGAAAATGCGGTCAGCCTAGCCGAGAAGTTTAAGTCTCTGTTCCAAGGTCTCACCCCTATCGCCTCAAAGTTTCATATCTGCTTTACTTGTCGACACTATCCAATTCTGGATCCGTACTGTGAGCTCGAAATTTGCCTTGAAAAAGAAAACAAAAAGGACATCTCGACTTTTGTAGATCGCCGGCTTTCCGCGTTCCGTATGCGAACATCATTTACAATTCCGGCTCTAATCACGGATCGTGCCTCGGGCGTTTTTATGTGGGCGCGTCTCGTGGTGAAACAAGTCCTAGACCTTGACCGTGAGGGTGCCGGATTAAGGGAGATCGAAGCAGCAGTCCATTCCATCCCTCCAGACCTCGACAAATTATACCAAGACCTCCTTCGAAATATGAGACCGGATTCCTTGAAATTGATCCAATGGATCTGCTTTGCCACTCGGCCCTTGTCGTTAGACGAATTGCGGTGGTCTATGGTTGTCGACGCTGATTACCCACATCGGTCGCTACGGGAATGCCGAAGCGGGGAAGATTATGTATCGGACAATGACAGGATGAAGAGGCGAGTTCAGACGCTCAGCTCCGGTCTTGCCGAGGTCACGCCGTCATCCCATACGCAGGTTGTCCAGTTCATCCACCAGTCCGTCAGGGACTTCTTCGTCGAGAAGGGCTTGTTAGCCCTAGATAGCAGCGTATCATCGACCGATGCAGCAATCGGAATGGCACACTTTCGACTGTCCAGGATTTGCATACGCTACCTGGCAATGGAGGAGATCGGTCAATTAACAAATTACAAGCATCACGACTTTCCTTTCCTGCATTACGCTACGACGTCGTGGGTGGCGCACATAAAGCAATGCGATGCTAGGGGTGTCGTTCAAGATGATATCCTCGAATTGTTTGCTTGGCCATCCAATGATCTAGTGGATCTATGGGTGCGTGTCTACCGAATGATAAATGAGTACTCCAGTCACTGCCCACCAAGCGGGACCAGTCTGGTACACGTTATGTCGAAATATGGGGTCTTAGGGATAGTAACGGACATTTCACAAAGGCTGGATAAAGCTACCAGATATATCGACTCGAAGGATAGTTCTGGCCGGACGCCGTTATGCTGGGCTGTCGAGAATAGGCATGAGGCTGTCGTCAAGCTTCTACTCGCTACGGGCAAGGTCGATGTTAACGCGAAGGATAGATCCAGCCGGACGCCGCTCTCGTATGCCGCCGAGAACGGGCACGAGGGCATCGTCAAGCTTCTGGTCGCTACGGGCAAGGCCGATATTAACGCGAAGGATGATAGACCTGGCCGGACACCGCTCTCGTATGCCGCCGGGAACAGGCACGAGGGCATCGTCAAGCTTCTGCTCGCTACAGGCAAGGCCGATATCAACGCGAAGGATGATTGGTATGGCCAGACACCACTGTCATGGGCCGTTACGAATAGGCACGAGGCCATCGTCAAGCTTCTGCTCGCTACGGGCAAGGTCGATGTTAACGCGAAGGATAGATCCAGCCGGACGCCGCTCTCGTATGCCGCCGAGAACGGGCACGAGGGCATCGTCAAGCTTCTGGTCGCTACGGGCAAGGCCGATGTTGATATGAAGGATAGCCCTGGCCGGACACCGCTGTTATGGGCCGTTACGAACGGGCACGAGGCCATCGTCAAGCTTCTGCTCGCTACGGGCAAGGTCGATGTTGATACGAAGGATGATGAGTATGGCCGGACACCGCTGTTATGGGCCGTTACGAACGGGCACGAGGCCATCGTCAAGCTTCTGCTCGCTACGGGAAAGGTCGATGTTGATACGAAGGATGATGAGTATGGCCGGACACCGCTGTTATGGGCCGTTACGAACGGGCACGAGGCCATCGTTAAGCTTCTGCTCGCTACGGGCAAGGCCGATATCAACGCGAAGGATGATGTTGATATGAAGGATAGATCCAGCCGGACGCCGCTGTTATGGGCCGTTACGAACGGGCACAAGGCCATCGTCAAGCTTCTGCTCGCTACGGGCAAGGTCGATGTTGGTACGAAGGATGATGAGTATGGCCGGACACCGCTGTTATGGGCCGTTACGAACGGGCACGAGGCCATCGTCAAGCTTCTGGTCGCTACGGGCAAGGCCGATGTTAACGCGAAGGATGATTGGCCTGGCCGGACACCGCTCTCATATGCCGCCGGGAACGGGCACGAGGGCATCGTCAAGCTTCTGGTCGCTACGGGCAAGGCCGATGTT